>PVIA01001126.1:0-312498 GCA_004024845.1 Tonatia bakeri
TAGATATGCACACCCATATTTATAGCAGGACTACTTACAATAACCAAAACTTGGAAACAGCCTAAATGCCCATTAGTAGATGAGTGGGTAAGTGATACTACATTTACACAATGGAATATTACACAGTAGGAAAAAAAGAAACTCTTACATTTTGCAACAACATGGGTGAACCTGGAGAAAATTATTCTAAGTGAATCAAGTCAGTCAGTGAAAGTTCTTTCTTTTTTATTAAGTAAGTAATGAATTTCTTTTCATTGATGTGATAGGAGATTGAGATTGTTTCTTCCTCTTTCACAACTGGTAAAAATTAAAAGTTGCCATGCATGTTTTTGCAAGGAACCAAATATGCCAAATTAAAAAAAAAAAAAACAGTAATCAGATTGCTTACAGGTATATAGGAATTGTCGGATGAGACTAGATTTGAATTTCATCCCTCAAAAGCATTTTGAATAGAGACAAGCTCTCGTAGATTATTTGCTATGTGGCAAGTCCTATGTTTGCACTGTAAGTATTATATTGAGATAGTCTCATAGCACACTGATATAGGAGATACAGACATCTGTGTCTTTCCAAAATGCTAAATAGGTAAGAAATATCAGAATTCACTCAAATAATTGTCACAGAGACAATTTTAACATCATTATCTCTGATACCAATTCCCATACTTTTTATTGTGTTCCAAGGTTTCATTGTTTATCTTTCACTGAATTGAAATATTTAGTATTATTTATACTAAAGTAGGCCAGCCTATTAAACATTATTTTATGAGGAAGTAAAAATAAATACTCTTAATTAAGGAAATAAAATAGTTTTAGAATAAGAGATTTATGATATTAAATATTTTGGTAAGTAGAGGAGCTGAAAGGAATTTGTATATTTATTTGATTCATTGCTTTTCTTTAAGAAAACTAAACCCAGGAAAACTCAGTGACAAAGATATACTTTAAAATAATTGTAGAATTTAGACAAGAATCCAGGTTCTTTGATTCTTAATCTAAGCTTATTTTCTCCAGACTTCCCCAAGGAGGGCATTGTTTCAAAATGATGGAAATTACTGTAATAGTAACATTTTAAAGAAAGCAAATCAAGTCAGATATGCACTAAACTGTATCCTCTTCTATATTTTTGTGTTTATTACAACTTCAATGAGCTTATTTCATTTCCTTGTTTATTTTCTTTGGAGTATACATATAATAGCATATGTGTAGTTTTATAATAGAGAAATTACATGTAGAACTCATTTTTATATCATATAGATGGTATATGTTGGCCAGTATTAGGAAAAAAGCAATAATTTTAATTTCTTAAAAGTCACTATCAACCTTTATAGGTACAGTGATAAGCTACAGTTTTTATTCAGAATTTACAGTTAATGCATGTTCTTGTAGAAACCAAAACAAGTTAAATCAAACATAAAGAAAGAAAAAAGAAGTTGGGTTTTGTAATATGTTAAATTAGGGGCGTAGCATGAAAAACCAACCCTTGTAATATTTTCTGAGCTCCTCATTGCCAATGTTAACTCAGATCTACACAGTGAAGATTTTTTTCTTTGCTCTCCTAGGAGCACATTTTATTTCTGAAAATTTGCTGTGGTCCTTGAGAAAATCGAGTCCCTGCAAGCAGCAGAGGACATATTCACCCTTGTTTTCTCTCTGAATCCAAATCTCTGCATATAGAGGCCGTCTTGCCACTCACAAGGTTTACCAAGTCATCCGCTTTGCTATTGCATTATTTTAGTGCTGTGCTTTGCTTCCCAGGTTTTAATAATGGGAAGCTGACTAGTGATTTGTTAAGTCATGGATCAATGCCATAATTTAGAATTCAAGACTAAAATACCTTTTGTTATTACAAAAGAACTCATTATAAAAGTGTTACTCGGTTGATTCTTTGCTCACTCATTAAGAAATCCAAGGCAGTCACATTGTCCAAGAGCAAAGTTCTCCTTACTCGGGATTCCCCATCCTAAACTACTGAATTCTCTGTTGCTTAAGAGACCAAAAAGGTGAAAATAGAGATTCAGTGCTAGCTGCTTTATCAACTAACAAAAGGTGTCAATATATGTCATCGAAGAGACAAAGAGATTAAGGGAATTTAAACAAAAGAAATATTTATGTCACATCATAGTCAATGTAGGAAGAGTTTCAGATACCCCCAAATAATATTTGCATTGCATCACTTTTTGAGGTATGCTGTTTAGAGCAGTACTGCGAATGGTAGAGATTTCAAAGGTAACTGTTCTCTGTGTGTCTGTGCAGAAAGCATGTTTTTCTCTGGAGTTTTTACAAACAAAAACTAATTCTCTTTGCCAGAACAGAAACAGCTTCAATCAATTTCTCTTTTAGTTTATGTAAGAGATCCTGATTAAAATAAGGATGATCCACAGATGGAACATGGAGCACACTGTTCCCCCTGGACACTAAAGAACAAACACAAAAAGATCTCTTCAGACTTCAATTTGTTTTTGTCAGAATGATCCGAGAATGGTAACTGAACGGCATCCATTAGGGAGAACTCAATGGCAACCATAGCAATAGGTTTCAGTAGCTCCCTGAGAGTATCTCATGGGAACCGACACTGACAAAACAAGACTTCCCCTGACATGTCAGACATCTGAATGATGGTCTTTATTTAAGACTGACACTTGGGTAATTAACTATATTTTGAATTTTTGTACTTTTTTTTTTGTTATGTTCTCATTCTTAGTCAAAGAGAAATAACACCTTACGTCTTAGATGTGGTATGCAGCATTTTAACATCTGTTCATGACTTTTTGATTATATGTGTTTCTAGGTTAGCAAACATACCAGAAATTTTATCCCAATTTTGTTGTTTAGTGTGGATCAAGTGCCAAATCTTAATCACCACTTCTGTTAACTCCTCAAGTCTCTCTCTACCTTTTCTTCTCTTCACTTTTCTATCTGTGACTTTCATTTCCACTGATTTATTTTAGTTCATAATAACATGTGACCTGAATTTATATCAAGAGCCTTCTCTCTGGTGTCTCTGCTTTAGGCTGCCTCCCTTTGAAGGAGCTGGCACACTAGCTAGAGTGGTCACTCACAATTTTAGCTTTACTTGCGTGACCCCACTGCTTGAGAGACTTCAAAGACTTTGCATTATTTTTAGTTATAGACTTACTAAAATGATGTGAAATTCTTTACTGTACACATTTAGTCTTAGTTGTCATCAATGTCCTTTCACTACCTCTTACGTTGCTTAATGACTTGAAATTCAACAAAGGCAACACATCCTTTCTCATGACTCCTCATTTAGATATGACAGTCCCTCTACTTGAAATTTCCTTCTGCTTGGAAACCTCTTATCTACTTCAGGTTTCTTTTTGCATGTTGTTTCCTTAGGAATAGTTCTGCTTAGTTCTCTAAGCCTAAATGGGATGGCTCTCCCATGGCTACCCAAGCCATGTTCTGTATTTACCTTTATAACAGTAGCGCATACCAAGTTGTACTATAGTTACTTGCTTTCTTGCCCTTTCTCCTCTTACCCAACAAATTCCTTCAGAGCAGAAACCTACTATTGTTAGTCATTGCCTACCTAAATCCTTGAATATTTGATAGATACACAATAAATATTTATTGGATACATAGATTTATAAAATTGATATGATTTTATTTGTATGTACTGAGATTGTATTTTCTAATAAATGGCTTTTTTCTTAGAGGAGTTGACATTTCTAAGCCACATGAAACCAAGAAGATCAACTGGACTACTCAGAATAAATTTTTCTAATCCTGAAAGAAGGCACTATGATATGGAAAATATATTAAACTATAAGGAAAATTAAGTTTTTGCACAAGAATGAGAAAAGCAAAAATGAGTGACAGCATTCAGTTTGTTTCTGGCAGAATTCAGAAATAAGTATTGATAGGACCTCAGAAAATTTTGTGACACAATTTTCCGTGAAGGTGTGAATCAATTCACAGGTGTATTCTGTGGGACATATTAACAGTCAAGTGTTTGAATAACATAGGAAGACTTCCTTTTCTCCAGCCCTCAGTATTGAGAATCATCATAAACAGTGAATTTAGGAGATAATAGAAAACTTGCCACATATGTCTTTAGAGCTTCTTCGAGCAGGAAGTTATTGAATTCTAGAACCCACTAGTTAACTTATTTAGGAGAAATTACAGCTGTTACTCTGTAAGCTACACTTCTGTACTTAGACTAACCTCTTTATATTTGAAGAAAAGAAAATGTGGCAGCAAAAAGAAAAATTTGTTCCTGTGACTTATGTTTTCCAGTAAATATCAAAAACTTGTGAAAGTATTAAAAAAAAAAAAAAGCTCATATTGGAAATGCTTGATTCCTAACAACAGATTTGCTAGATAGCTGTTACTCTTTAACTAAAGTCAAGTCACAGAAAAGAATTACTTAAAAATTGTGGAAGTTAACATTTAGATCAATGAATTTTAAAAAAAGTAATTTAACAGATGAGCAGCAAGATATAAAGGCATGATGACAACTTAATAGTGAGCCAGATCAGGTCTAAAAGCCATCTCTGTATAAGAAATTCCAACTGAGAATAGGGATCGTGTAGGATAGAGAATTACTTGAAAATAATTGAGGAACTTTCTCCAATCTAAATGAGACATAACTGTTCAGAACTAAAAGCAAAGAAATAGTCAAGAACCCTCTGTCAAGTACTAAAGACTGTGATATATAATCATAGATTACAAAAGCAAACCAAAGAAAAACACAACAAAACAGAAAATGTCGCTGTCATTACAGAACTCATGGCCCAGAATAAATTCACAAATCTAGCTACCTTTTCAATATAAAAACTCTTGCTTAGTACTGTAACTAGCATATTACATTTCATGTGTGTCCCAGTAACCAATGCAAGCTAATGTTGATTACGCTAATGTTGACTGCTCTTGCAGTAGAATCGAGGATTTGTTCATCGTCATCTACTCAGGGCAAAATTCTAGCTGGATTAGCTCAGGTAGGACTATTGGCTTATGTTGTTTGGGTCTTATAGGCATGCAAATAGTAAAAGAAGAATATCTTGAGAGAGCTTTGGAAAATCCATTCATTAATTCAAAAAATAGCAAGATTGTATGCTTACTATTTGTTCAAACTTCTTTTAAGCTAGAGGGATAGTAAGGAAGCAAAACCTTATCTTCTTGTAGTGACATAAAATAGCAGTGTTGAGAGAAAAATGAGGTGGGGTGTCTGCAATAGATTATTTATACCTGCTGTTTACACATAGAGATGAGTTTTATTTAGATTCAGAATCTAAATAAAGAAAAGGATGTGAAACCAGGAGTTTATAGAAATTGAATGGTAAAAGAAGGTAATAGAAGATTGTGTGAGCAAATGAAAGAATTGTCTTTCTGACTAGAAGGTGCTAGTGGGGGGTTTCTTGTGTTCTGAATCCAAGACATATGGCAGCCAGTTATGACTAAAGGGCCACAGATAAGAGGACAGGTATGTAAGTGTCACTCATGAAGACTAGATGCAAGCATGCTCCCTCAGATACCCACATATGTGTATGTTGGTTTGAAATAATTAAATCACCACATCACAGGTGAAAAGCATTTTGCCCTCAAAAAGTGCCTTCTAATTTTAGCTTCTAACAATCCAAAGTACTTGACTAAGGGAAATAATAAATATCTAAATATGGTTTTTCTGAAACAGTTTCTGAGCAATAAGGCAAACTTTCATAAAAAATGGAGGTTAAATATATGATATTTTGCTGTAAAAGCTATAATTATTAAATACATAAAGAATTTATAATAAATTCTTCATAAGGTGGTCATAAAGATTTAGCAAGGAAAATGTTTACATATCTTTAAGACTACATGTTCTAAATTTGTAGACTTTTCACAGATTTCTATGAAATGCACAGTCACCACTAACTATTAGGATGTCAAAGAAGTCTGTAAAATTGAGAAAGTAAATCTCTGTATTCTGAAGATTCAGTGTTAATTTTATCTACAGAGACTGAGTTCTGTTGTGGTCACAACTTGAGTGACAGATTTTGGAACATGAAATGCATACCGAAAGACTTGACCTTCATTCTATAGGCTACAAAATGTTGCAGGCAGATAGACAATATGATCAGATGTACATTTTTGAAAAGTCATTATGTTAGCTGTGGGAAGTTGGCAGTGACAAGACTAGGACACAATTCAGTATATGAAAATGCCAAATGGTGTTTTGAGCTAAGATACAAATAATCAGGACAGAATGGTTAGAGAGGTAACAAGAAAATATTAAAAAGATAAAATTAATGAAAGTTTCAAATGTAAGATTCAACCATCAGTTGGATTTGCCAGGGGAATGTGTTTGGCACCCAATGGTGAAGGGAAAAAAATAATCTAAATTTGTGAGTATAAGTGCAAAAAAGTACAATAGGTTAGAATGATGAAAAAAAAAAAAACTGAAGTAAAGAAGTTGAAGTGTTGTACCATTAAGGCTAAAAGCATTAAAGAAGAAACAATAAAACCCAAATATGGCAAGGGATTTTGGATGAAGGAAAAGTCCTATAACTGGAAGACTTCTAAGAGACTGAAAAAGAAGATAATGACTATATAAGGGAATGGAAGGTTTAGATAAATAGAAGGATTACAAACTCAATTGTTAACAGTGGTCATCCCATTAATAAAATAAGCCTTTGCTTATTTAGTAGTAATTATGTCCTTTACATTTCACAAAACATTGTATATAAATACATACATTTGTATTTATATATTTGAGAAGTAGAAATGCAAGCATACTAATGGCCTCTATTTTTGACCCCCATCAGAGGGTGACAATGAGAAGTAGTGGGGACTGTGGTGAGCTGCATGAGTTATGACATATCTAAGGAAGTAACGAGTACTTAACTCCAGCTTACTGCTGTCATAGAAAAATCACCCAATGCAGGCATTGAGAGTATGAAATCTGTATCCAGATGACCTGTCTGGACACCTGTCTATTCCTCTCCTTTATCAGGACAGCAAACTCTGGAAAGTCACTGAAACCTTCTAACTCAATTTATCTGTAAAATAGAGGTTACAATATTATTTCTTATCCCATAGTGCTTTTATCATGATGTATCTTCATCTAAACACATAGAAATGAACCTTACATATAGTGGGCACTCATTACAGGAATACCAAATTTTGGGCAAATGATTTTCTTCTTGTGACCTGACACTGAAGTACAGGTTACTGGCAGTAGTCATTTGGATTACTATATTGGAAAGGACTGGATATGAACTCAGAAGACCCTGGAAGGTATTTAATGACTAATCATGTAAAATTTCAGAACTTGAAGTTTTATGGGTATAAAATAGTTCAGAGTATGGCTGTTAGAATGATTTTTTGAAGTTAATTATGAATAAAATTACAAGGAATTTGGGAACTAAATGTTATTTGTCTTCTATCTAGAAGCAGAAGTCACCCATGACGATTAGGGATGTTTTCTACCAGCACGTCAGCATGTGGTGTGCATGTGTACGTATGCGTGCATGCATGTATATGTAATGATAAAAAAGACAATCAAATAGGAAATAAATAGATCTAATTTGCAGAATAATGCAAATTAAAGTTTTAAAAATATTAAGTGACATATTAGATTGTTTATTAAATGAGATTTACAATTTCTTTCTCAGATTGTAAACAAACTCTTAGGAGAAAAGAAGCATAAACAATTCAATTGCAATTCAAACTGTAATTTCACATATAGTCATGTGACTTAAAGAGAGGTATGTGTTCTGAGAAAAGTATCATTAAGTAATTTCCTAGTTTTGTAAACATCGTATATAGTGTGCTTACACAAACCTAAGCAGCATAACCTACTACAAACAAGCTAAATGGTATAGCCTATTGTTCCTAGGCTACAAGTACCAGTAAGGCTAAAACATAATAATGTGTGACTAAATTAAGCACAGGAGATGAAGCAATAATGCAATGAAGAGACTTAGTAAACATGAGATGTATGAGACTATTGCTGGTATAACCCAGCACACTATTTTATAGCAATATTATTTAATAAATAGAGAGAATGTATCCTAAAATAATGATAACAAGTATAGTCTATTGAATATAAAAGCTAACATAGCTGATTGTCATCAGTATCAAGTCTTACACACTGTACATAATTGTATGTGTTATACATTATTGGACTGGCAGTGCAGTCGGTTTGTTTATAACCGCATGACCACAACACTTGAGGGATGCCTTATGTGATGACTCGATCATGGCTATGATATCAATAGGTAAGAATATTTCAGCTTCATTATAATCTTATGGGACCACTGTCATGCATGGGGTTTTACTGACCACAACATTATTATGCAGCTCACAGGAAAGGAGCAATGACTTCTTGGTATCAAACTGGTTGAGACTGGTATTGAAATTGAGAGGAAGAAAAGCCTTTGGTTTGTTTTTCACCTTATTGATGTATGTACCACTCAGCTATGATGACCAACAATTATCATATTGCCAATGATCTTCAGAAAGATTCATCCTATCTAAGCAATAAATTAATTTTAAATGGTATTACAAAAATTCTGGAACATATATAAGTTGTGTAATTTTAGAAAAGAATAGCTAAGACTTAGAATATAGCTTAGTTGAAGGAGACTCATGATTGTTCATGTTTATTTGAAGTCGTTTTCACTTTCCCTGAATATTAATCTCATTTTTATGAATTCTAGTAGCTGACAAGTATAATATTTTAATATTGCAACTACAGTGTTCCAGAATCAAAAGTAATGCACAAAATTATTTTAATCTACTCAAAATGATATTTCTCTTTAAATATTTTAGTTTGTTTACTTAATATGTATTTTTAAATATGTATTTTTCTAACATATTCTTGCAAAATTGTTGAAGCATTATAGGATTGTGAAGCTTAGTGTGTTATGTACCATTAACTGGCCATACTTAGTGAACTATTGAGTAATGGAATACTTTTTTTTTAAGTATGCAATCACTACTGGATACTAGCCATTCTTGAAGCAATACCATAACCATTGCTATTTTTTATGTTCTTAACTTTAAATTTTAATACAGAGTAGGAAAACTTGCTAACTTACACTTGGACAAATTTTGTTGTGGCATTTATTTTTCTTACTAAATTATATACATAAAAATACCTCCTGAAATTTTCTTTTGTTTGGTAGATGAAATTCATTATCTTACTGAGCTTCTGAATAAAATTAGCCTCTTATGAAATTTGCAATTATTTGTCAAATTTAAATCAACAATTTTCATAATTGAATAATGCCTAAGAAGCAACACAAACATATTAGAAAATCTAAATAGAAAAATAAGAAAAATAACATTATATCAATACAGCCACTTATAGATGTTAAAACTATATGTGTGTGTATGAAATAAAACTATATATACAATTATTTGTGGAGTGTGGACTGTCTGTGCCCTTTCTCTATGTGTTTCAAAATACTAGAGTAAATCCTCAATTCTATTATGGAGGAATTCAGTGAGGTACCAAGAAAATTCATTTATAGTAAAGGAGAAGCTTCCCACAAAAAAAAAAAAAACGTGTTTTCCATGTTGCTAGAATCAGGCAGCAACTGCAGTACTAATTTTTGTGAGATTTGCTCATGAAACACTTCCACGGGTTACAAATATACCAGAAAGTACTTTGCTAAGGAGGGAGGGGTCAAAATATATATGTATATATTAAAAAAATATTGTTACCTTTTTTTTAAAGAATGGACAAAAAAAGATAGTCTTAATAACCACAGGCCATTTCAAAGAGCTGTAATTCAAAACTGTCAACAAGCTAATCTGCAGCCATTGCCTTTTAGAGGCTGTCAGCCTTTTTATCCTATTCAGTCTGTATTTTGGTGAGGTTTTCATCTTTGGGTCTGTCTGTTGTAACACTAAATTGACCCCATCAATGTTAACGTAACCCTAAGTGGTCCTGGAAGTTGCAAAATTCATACTATAAAGATCAGAAGGCCGTTTTGTTGTTGTTGTTGTTGTTTTTTCTAGGAAGGAGAGCAGAAACAGAGAAAGGTTGGCAGGAAGATACCAAGGGTAATAATGCAGACAATGTTTCCAAACTTGCCTTCTAGTCATGAATAGATCCTCCCTGATGCCCCAATCATAGCACTCTTCTGTCACTTTGACTCGTCAGTTGGGAGAACTGGCCTTTCTGCTCATGTTCTAGGGGTTATCATCACACAAGCTCTCTCACCCTGTGACGACATCAAGAACAACCTCTTGAACGAGGCTTCGTTCGCTCTCTCTGGCGTCTTCTCTTTGTCATCTTAACTGCTTTGGTTTTTGACTCCAAATTTAACATGTGAAAAAAATAGATCTGATAAAATTTTAATTAATTGACTTAGAGATAATTATTTAAAGTGTTAGAATAAGTCTTTTCTCCACCATAATTTAACATGAAAATATGCCAGCTGGAAGCTACTAGGTAAATCTCAATAAGGAATTCTTTTATGAGTCAAACCAATATCAAAAGTAGAAGAACCAAAGTATAGAGAATGATTTCCTTGAACCACACTGGTTACAGGGAAATTTCTCAAACAGATAAAGTTTTCTGCTAGAATGACTGACTACACAGTGGCATGAGATAGAACCTGTAAATTTGTGTAGGATGTATATATTTGAACTATATTTTCAAAATATGCTAGGTTATGTTATGTAAAGATTTATTCTCCTACCTCAGTGATACCTCTCTTTTGTGAAGTGTCAGGAGGATCTAGGCTGACTCTGTCTCCTTTGGGACCTCCCCCTATTTTCCCTGCTCTCTCTTTACTGGCTTGCAATTCTCAACTTGAAGTGTCACAGGTTATTTCTGTTTACATTTAGTTGGTTGAACATTTAACATTCAACCAACCAAGGATCGAAAATATTTGGAACAAAAATGTTACATGCTGCTGGTATGTGCTATGAAGTCATGCCTATGATGATTGCACCTAATCTGAACATATACAGATTATTTTATTGTCCTTATTCACTAAACAATGCAGGATAACAACCACTTACATAGTATTTAAATTGTATTAAATATCATAAGCAATTTATATATAGTTTAAAATATACTGAACAATATGTATAGGTTATATGCAAATACTACCACATTTTATATGAGACTTGAGCATCTGCAAATTCGATATTTGCAAGATGTCCTCGAGCCGATCCCACCACAGATACCAAGGGATGACTATATATCCATGCACATACATATGCATATGGAGTTTGATATATTATTTTTGTATTCCATATATGTTAATATTGACTTTAGAAAAATTTTGGAATTAGTGGTCTTTAACCATTCATTGGGTAGTTGAAAATCATGAAATTGAGTAAGTTTAATTGCTTTTTTGTTACCAAAAAATATAGTATTGGAACTTGTTCAAGTAAGTTAAAGTAGTGATAAAGAAGGAGAACAAGATTCCTTGCCTGGTGTACCTCAGTGGATTCAGCATGGGCCTATGAACCAAAGGGTCACGGTCCGATTCCCAGTCTAGTAGGGATCGTGTAAGATGCAACCACACACTGATGTTTCTTTCCCTCTCTTTCACCCTCCCTTCACAGCTCTCTAAAAATAAATAAATAAAATCCTTTAAAAAAAATTTAAAAAGGGAAGCAAGATTGGAAAAAGTACACAAACACAGATTGTAGAAAATGAAGGCTAATATAAGTATTTTTAGGGAACCAGATGATGTGATACTTATATTTATGAAAAGTGAATTAGAATTTATCTTAGCTTCTGTTACTTCTTAATAATTTATGTTCATTAACTTTTGTGTATATAAAAATAGCTTTCTGCTAGACATAACAAATAGGTGGACTGATTGCAGAATGTCTCATCAAATAATTTTAGAAACATTTTTGAAAGATGACTACTTCTAAGAATTTTCAATGTGTCCATTTATAAATAAACTCTTGCACAAAAGTTGGAGCTCATTATAGATCTTGCAACACAAGGTTTAATACTAAGTCAAAATATATTTAAAAGTTAAGGGTTATGGGAAAGAAATACTGAAATTATGAAAATAAAGAAAGACCTGCTTAAAACACTTAAACCAATAAGTGGTATTGGAAGAACACATAAACAAATCCTGGCCACAAACTTCCAGGAATTGGAATAATTAAAATAAATGGATATTAATAATGACATTTAATATTTTAACTAAAGTTATCTACAGAAAAATTAGCATAATGCTATGACATATTTCTGATTACATACAACATAAATATCAGACTAAAATAATTTAAAATTTGTTCTGGTCTCTAAGAACCAGAGCCGAGTAGAGGAGCATTGTGATATGCTCCTATACTTAGTGTTGAATAATTAAAAATAATTTTGTATATACACAATTTGCCCACTGGTAAATTATATTCTGGCATTTTACTTAAATCACTGTTATAAAATGTACTCATGATGCAGTATAATAATATGGGAGATGAAGAAAACTACATAAATTAGCATTATTGTTTTGTCTTTATTCATCACCAGTTGAGTCTTTTAAAAGCCGAAGAAAAACAGGGAAAATAAGGCGAAAGCTCTTAAACCCTCCAGGATTAATTGCACTGCCAGTGTTGTTAATCTTCCCCTATTCAAAAGAGTACAGAAAGAAAGCCCCTGCAACAAATTTAGATGAAAATATAGTCAAGACTCCAAAAAGTACGGATAGAGTTATTGATACAGCCCTAACATCCACTCTTCAGTGACAATTTATAAACAGTTAAACCTCAGAATACCCTGAGAGGATGCATTTTTGAAAGCAAGCTGTGGACACCTGGAGTCAGTGTTTTGAATTAACAGTGTTGGGTGAAGTGTGGGTGGATGTCAGCATCTCTTTTCTTTAGAAACGTTTCAGACCACTAATGCACAATACCCAGCAGAACAAGCGGATTCCTGTAATTATGCCACACAACCCCTCCCATTGTAGGCGACATAGATTTTACACACAGAGCAAGTGAAAGGCGGTATTTTCAGGGACCATTTCTTTGGTGAGTAACAAGAGTGGTAAAATAATAGGCTCTTTTATTTATAGAGCTCCTTAGTTCAAAGAACTAAAAGGAAGCAGTAGTCATGATCTCATTAACGAGCAAAGCAACTCTGTGAGAAAACACAGAAGCAATAAAAATATTCTGGATATAGGGAAATTTGAGCTCAGAGAGTTGTGTGTGAGAACAAATTATCTTTATGTCTGTATGTGATGGGAACAGTGAAGGGAATACAACATTTTTTCCCTGAACAAAGCAACGCTCAACACCTCCCAGGCAGCCTGCAGGTGGTTGTAATCTGCCGTAGATTTTGATTGGGTGAACAAATGGTAGTAATATTTTGTTATGGTTATAAGAAATCTCAGATTGGGATAAAGTCAATTATAGTATGTGTTTTATTGAGAAAGTACAGGTTCATTCCATATCTGTGTATTTTGGGGAAATAATTTTGAAATTCCAAATTACTGGTATCCATGAAGTCCTAAAGATAAAGACAGGAGATGAAGCCTTTGATAGGCAATTACACTCCACTACTCTTGGAGAACTATTGAAAAGAGGGTAGATTAACCTTTGCTAAAATTTTATATTTTTTCACACACATTCTCCTGAACCAATGTTCATTAAATAACAGTGACTGAGGACTATTCTTTCAATATCCATCGATGTCTTTCCCAGAGAGTAGTGAAATACCTAATTATTTAAGCATTTCAAATGGCTAATTCTTATACCTAAGAGTTACATGCAGTAACAGTTGTTTTTCATCACTTAACAAATTGAGAATAATTCTCATATCCATGGTTCGGTCAGTATTGATTAAAAATGTTTTGCTAAAGTAAGAGCATGTGAACTTATAGTAAATACATGTCATCAACCAAGACATTTAAATGCTATAGTTGAGATCGAACACTAATTTTAGAGTTCTTTTTCCCTTGAAAACTTCACAGTGTTCTCCCATTTTTCTTAAGTTATAAATGGAGATATTTAATAATATTGCTTGATCAATAAGACAAATGATTTAAGTGTGGTTATAAAATACTGACATTTTTATGCTTCAGTAATTTTTAATTTTCATGGGGAAAGCCAAGTAATGATTGGGTGACATAAAAAAATGAGAAAAAATGTTTAAGTAATTTCCCTAGTGATGTGAATAAAATTTGGTTCATCAGTAAAATGACATTCATCTGAAAATAGCCTAGGAGATGAACTTGGCTCTTTTCCTTCCACTTGAAAGCCATTGACCAGACACCAGAGCACAGAGGTTAAATGATTCACTTATATCAGATGAGGAATCTGATTCCATCCTCTGTAAAATATATCCAGAAGCCTATAGTTAACATGTCACTTACAAGTTTGGAAAATTATTTAAATTTTATTGCAAATAGAATCTGAAGCATTACCGTATGGAATAACTTTCTTCATTTTGTGAGGTCTCAGAATTGTTCTTTCCTTTGTTTTCCACAAAGAGAAGTGAAAATATCTTAAGTTCTTTATTCTCATTATGCGAATTGTCTACCCATTACTGTCCATAGTTACTTTTTTATACATATGAAAATCTTATTGAAATTTATATTGAAAACCTTTTTGTATTGAGAAGCTCTATCAAAGTCACCCCAGTAATGTATTGTCTCCTTGAATTTCCTCTTATCCTATTAAGCCAAACCATTCAGTATAGGGTAAAAAGAAAAAAATGGGTAGAACAGCCCTCACTGGTGTGGCTTGGTTGGTTGGAGCATCACTTTTTATGCCAAATGGTTGCAGATTTGATGCCCAGGCAGAGCATAGACCTAGTTTGCAGGTTAGGTCCCTGGTCTGAGGGCAGCCTGGGTGCACACAGGCAGCCAATTGATGTTTTTCTTTCACATTGATGTTAATATCTCTTTCTCCTACTCTCTTCCTTCCTCTCTTTCTAAAAACAATGAAAAAATGTCCTCAGTGAGAAGTTAAAAAAAACAAACTGAGTACTACAATGTGTTCTTTACATTCAAACTTACTTTTTCTTAAAGGATGGTGTCAATATTAAATACAATGATATATGTAAATTGTCTAACACAGCAGAAGATGCCAATAAATTTAAATTTCTTTCTTTTATTATTTGTAAGAAAAACTGGCACTGTAAATATTACTCTAAATAGGTTTATCTTGGATACACAAGCAAATAGACTATCATTGTGTATTTAATGTGAAAATCCCCATAAAATAGCAAGTGTGGATATTAATTTATTTTATACATAACTTTTACTAAAATCCAAGTTAATTATCCATATTTAAAACATAAGGGTAAAAATACAATTTATGATTTTATCTAAAATAAAAACTGATATTTACACCATATTATTTCAAGTGAAATGTATTTAAAAGCTATGTACCCAAAATGATTATATTTTGGACAAAATATAATATATATATATTTAGTATATAAATTTTATATTTGTTTGAATAATTCTTATATTGGTTATCTGTGACTGTGTAACAAATTGACACAAACTTAATCACTTAAGGCAACATAATCAATTATCTAATATTTTCTTTCTGTTGGTGGGATATCCAAACAGTGCTTTAGCTCAGTCCTTTCTTTACAGTCACTTACCAGGCGGTAATAAGGGTATGGGCCAAGGATGGGTGCATTCATCTAAGGCAGTAGCAGGAGGAGAAGGAGCTTCCAAACTCACTCGGTAATTGTTTTCAGCACTGAGTTTCTCAGATCTTTGCAGCACGGACATCTCCAAAGTGGCAGTCTGAAAGCAAGTAAGAAGGAGTCTTCCAGCAAGATAAAAGTTGTAACATTTTGTAACCTAATCACAGAAGAGGCATTCAATTACATCTACTGTATTTCATTGGTTACAAGTCATGAGGTTTAGCCCACACACAAAAGGAGAAATATCACAAGGGAATACTTCTTAAAAGTGATACTTTAAACATTTTCTTGGTATCCAAAAAGTTAAGTGAAAACTTAGAATTTGTGTTACATCTCAGAACTGATATACAAAACTGAGACATCACCTAGAAAAAACATGTTAATGAGACAAATAAATGGCCGAGACAATGACTTAATTCAGACTCTTATGAGGTAAAAATCATCTAAATCTAGTAGACAGTACAAGATTTAATTGAGATGCCAGGTGATCGGTTGAAGTTTGCACATTAATAATAATTTTAGCAGGGTGTATGCATGTTTTTTAAATGAATTTTGATTTTATTTTTTCTGACTGCTATAAATAAATCCTTTAATTTATCCACATCTTTTGTTCATGCTCTGATACCTTCTTCATTTTATGTTTCGGTCCCCTTGTTCACTAGTTATATGCCTTATAGAAGACATTTCAATTTCTTTATCTTTTTCTCATTCTTAAATTATAAGAATACTTAAAACTCAGTTATTACACAATATACATATTCAGTAAATGATAACTATTACAATATACCTTTTTCCCTATACCTCAGATATCCTCATAGATGCTGAGCTGATTCACTTTTGTATTCATCCAATTGATAGCAAAGATTTCTTAAGTATTAATATAGTGCATGAGTTGTTTACACACTGTTTTGTACTGTGGGCACAGAAGACAACATAACATTAACAGTTTTAACATTGTGGTGATTTCCATTCTAAAGGCAGAAACAGGATACTAGGGCAGCACAGAAAAGGGCAGCCAACTCAGTCTAGGGACTTAGCAAATGTATGCAAAATTCCTGAACCATATCTAAAATGATAAGGAATCCAGTGAATGAGAGGGAAATGGTATTTCTGGTATGTAAAATAGCAGATGAAAAAGTATCAATGTGCCATGGCTGGTGTGGCTCAGTAGATTGAGCTCCAGACTGCAAACCAAACGGTCACAGGTTGAATTCTCAGTCAGGGCACATGCTCAAGTTGCAGGCCAGGTCCCCAGTAGGGGGTGCTCGAGAGGCAACCATACATTGATGTTTCTCTCCCTCTCTCTCTCCCTACCTTCCCCTCTCTAATATAAATAAATAAATAAAAGCTTAAAAAAAGGTATCAATGTATGAGAGCCATTCAGGAATGTGTAATCCATTCAGGAAAAATAAATTGCTTCTTATAATTGATGAATAAGTACATTTGGAGACCCTGTCTCAGGTGAGTCTAAAAGGGTAGAAGAAATGAGACTCATGAAAGGCTTTATATGTTTATCAAAGAATTGTATATTTTATCAAAAAAGACAATGGTAGGAAAAATGTTTTCTTTCAGAAGCAAGGAAAGTCATTACTATGTTTAATTCTAAGTAATACCTGAACTAGTGTAGATTGTGCTTCAGAGGATTTTTTTCCAATGCTAAAAAAATATTAAAACTACTCTGAATTGGTCTTAGTTCTAGTTAACCTAACATCAGTATATCTAGAATAGAAGCTTTAGCTAACATAAGAGGTCAGTTTATAGGATTAGAAATAGGAAATAATCACATAGGATATTTTCAAGCTTAATACAATTTTTGAATACATGTTCAGCTAATCTTAAATCTATGGAAAGTAAAGAGTAATAAACTTAAAGAAGAGAAATTCCATATTTTAAAATTATTTTAATTATTCAGATTTATTAACAAGTAAATGAATGAAAAATTATAAACTCTAGCCTTAGCAGTGAATAATAAACTATTTAAATTAGAAGAGAAAGAATTCTAGTTTATAGTTAAGAAATAAGTAAATATATAAAAAAATATCAGTTTTGCAATTAAAGTTGAGGTCAAAACTTTATAATAATTATAATATATAGTAAGTATAATAAGTATATGTATTATAAACAAACTATACTTATTTATAATAAGAGATTATATATAAGTATAATCATATATAAGAAGAGATTATAATAAGTATAATCTCTATGTGAAACTGGGAGAGTGTTCAGCAGTATGTGTGAGTGCAGGCAATCAAGTGTTCAGATCAGTAAATGTTGTAGTATGTTTGTAGTACGCAGTTAGATAGGCAAGTTGAGCCAAGTAAGAGTACTGCACCAGGTCTGGAATGTCACCAGGGCAGAAAGCCCCAGGCACTTAGCAACAGGAAAAAATGGGAAAATGAAGAAATTGCCCCCCAGGGTGACCTCTCTTTCCTTGCATATCTCTAGTTATGTGGTTTACAATCTTTGACCTTTCATATAGCTGGGCATGTGGCTCAGACCCTCCCCTGACCTTTCCTCCACTGGTATGTCCTAGTTATGTGGTTTAGGACCCCATAGAGAAGGAAAAGGGACCAGAGAATAGCTTCATATGAATCCCATACAAGCCTTTGCACAACCACCTCCTTAAACACTGAGCCCTCTGGACAATGAAGTTTTGACCAACATCAGATAATCTGGGAAATAAGGTCTCAGGTCTGTTGACCACAGAGATTGAGTTTTGGTCAAACTAGAAATAGTATCTAAGCCTCAGTTGTGCTTCAGCTCCAGGCCTAGAAAGTCAGCAAGTTCAGGTGGATGACACCCTGGCTAACATCTGGACCACAGACAATGACTAACAATTTCCTGCCCTAGTACTGACCAATCCATAGCGTCCCCAACCCTTAAAAGACACACCTGGAAAAGCTGGTGAATATCCTATTGAGGTCCTCCTCTGGGATCTCCCCTAAGATTTCTGCCTTTAGAGAGGGGATAAAAACCCGCAGGATGGGGGAACCAGCATGGTTTCCCTATGGAGCACACCTGTGCCTTCCCTTCACCCCTTCCTCTGGTGCATTTTCCTAGTTTCTCTCTTTTTCCTTAGCTCCTAGGGCCCTTCTGTTGCCTCTATAACTTGTTTCCTGAGGTCATTTCTTCTACAGCTCACTTTTTTCTACTTCTGTAACTTTCTAAATAAACTTTCTCTTACAGGTTAGTCTTGGCTATGAATTCTTTCTTAGAACTCAAGTACAAAGGTTGCTGGACCAAGGTTCAATTGCTGGTAGCATTCTAGTGTCATTTCACCACCAACATGTTTATTATACCTCAATATATATGGTAAAAGTAAATAAGACACACTAGTCTTCTCTCAACTCCTCAAAAGAGAGGGCAAATAATTTTATCAGGGAGGTAGAAACTTGAAAAAAAAAGATAGAAGGTTTTCCTCTTAACCAATCCCTATGAAATTATGAGATAGCTGAATATTAGAAAAACTTGGAAAGAGATAGAGGGAGATAAAGGGAGATAAATAGATAAAAATTAAAGACTCATTTACCTTTTTCTGACATGAATTTTAGTTCAGAAATGTACACACCCTTTCTTTTAACTACCCATTTTCCCTACTTTTTGTCTACATTCTTCTGGTGTACCGCACTTCAATTATCTCTCTCTTTCTAGCATATGAGCTAAAGCTCTTCTACTATAATAACACCTAAAACATGCTGTTTTTAAGAATTTTTTCTTTAATAGAGAATATGCGTATGTAAGGCATGATATATAACTGAGTGCCTAGAAAATACAATATTGTTGAAAACCATTTAAGTTAAATTCAGGGTGAAATTGCTTTCTATTATGCCATAGACACCTCATCAGAAAAAATAAATTTAGTACTACAGCAATAAAGTTATATATAAGTTTAAAACCCTCCTCCATCTAGAATTAATGTCTTAAAAAACAAACTAAACAACAATAGCTAAGGAAATAATCTGACATTTTCAATTAGGATAAATTCATGTTTACACAAAGATAAATCAAACTAAAATGATTATATTTTATACTGAAAAACTATTTGATGATAAAATAAAAAATTGTAAATAAGGTAAATGTCCTATTAAGAATCCATTGTCAATCCATGGTCAAAATATCCAATACTTTAAAACTATTATTTAAAAAAATTAGTGATGCATCATTTCCATAGAGGTCTCTAGATATTTGATACATGCAATACTGAACTCATTAGTAACTATGGATAGTAAAACAATCAATTTATGAAATAGGTTTCTTGTCTTCATAAAATCTACAACTGCTGAGATGATTTCAAAAATTTTATTAAAGAAGAAAACAGTTAAAATTTACATGTGAGCAGCTGAAGTCAATCCCAATGTTCCCTGAGTTGGATAGTTACCTAAAAGATGAGGAAACAGATACAGAAGGAAGACTCTCGTTTGCATCCTCTACATCTGCTCTTTAGATATTCCATAACGTGCTACACGAGTATTACAAACCATAAACTTCTATGCAACTTCGGTTCCTCAACTGAAAGTCTGGATAATGTTCCTACTACACAATCTCAGCAGACTAATAGGAGAAATGAAGAATAAAAGTTAGTATATTACAAATGCAATTGTTCATGTTAAATAGTAACCTAAATATTGGTATATGTCACAGAACAATCTACTCTAAAGGACAATTTAACTTACCTTCAACTTCCCTGAAGCTATAATGAGCTTCAGATTCAATGTTAGGGTCTAATTTCTTTAAATAGAAAAAGTTCTACATGAAATCAATGTGAACTTTACAATAGAATGCTTTTATTATATACTCCTAGGCCAAACAGGAGACAGGGACTAATTTCCTTGTATATTTTACTGAATTCACTAGGAATAATAAATGGTCACCATGAGATTTAAAAACCCACTTTGAGCCTCTGCATCAAAGGACAGAGGAGCAGAAATCAAGTTTTTCTGGACATAACCTCCTAAGTAAACTTTGCAGTAATTAGGAGCCCATGATGATAACATTGCATTGGGGAATAACAAGGGCAGAGGCAGGAAATGCTTATAAACTTGTCCTGAATTTTAACCAATATTATGAGCAAAACGAATGTAATGCTCATCAAAGTGTATTTTCCCATTTATGTTAAATCTTTCAAGTCACATATTTAGAATGTGACACATAATGCATTTACACTGCCATCTAACAAAAATAATTTAATATATTTTATGAATATGGTCAGTAAAAGATTTGTGATAAATAAATAAATGTGACAGATAAAAATGCAATGTTATTTGACTACTAGTAATTTTAGCAAAAGGAAAACAACCACCTTTTTTAAATTTTGAAAGGTTTTTTCATTTTCATATACTCTTTGCATCTCTCCAAACTTACACTGTATTGACATCAATGATAATATGTCCTTACCCTTAATTCAAGTTATGTTTTAAAGAAAGCAATATTTTTTTCAAAATTGACTTAGAAAGCATTGTGAATATTTATGTGGCAGAGAGTTATTTTAGACTCTAAATGAGCCCTTCTAAAAAACACTCGGCACTCAGATGCAGGAGAGTGGGAGCTGACAAACCCCAGTAATCTGCACTGGGTCTGCCTCAGCTTCCCAGTTGATGTCCTCCTCTTCTATGGAGCCACCAGCCAATGCCTCGTGCTTCAGCCAAACATGGTGTTACTCTAATGAGCGATCTCTACTTCAGAGTTCCCCTTTGTAATAGCATGTCTGCATTAATTCCCTACAGATCAATTTTTTTTTAATTTGAGGGAAATCAACAAGCACATAAAATGTCACATGACAGTCAGAGAGTCTCTTTAGTAACTTATAAGAAACCCATTTTATGCAGTGTAAGGAGAAAATGCTGTACATCAACTCAGTTTAATAGTCACAGTGAACTTAAAAGATGGTTAAATCCTTAGCGCAAGCAAGTTTAAGCCAAAGTAAGATTTCCAACTCAGAAAACCTAAACTGCTGACAAATAGGACAAGCATAACTTCATGATGGACCTTTCTCTGTGTGGAAAGATAATAAAGAAGTCTTTCCCCAGTAAGGTAATAAGTGTTCTTTTCATGAGCCACCCCCACCTCATTTTTGGACTTATAAGCAGAGTTAATTCACACTCCAAAGAAAACTGGGTCATCTAGATGTCACATGAAACAACCCATTAGTCCTCTAAGTCTGTGGCATCATGCTGATTGCACAAAAAGAGCGAGATGTGGCTACAATACTGGAAGACTTGTGAGACTTGTGTGATTCAAAGGGTGGAATTAAACTTTGTTATAGAAGTGCTTCCCCTCAGCCCACACCTAGGATATGGTTTAATAGGTGGTTCCAGATGGACAGATATGTAAGAGAAAACCAGAGCTTGGTTTATGGTTTGGTTTCTCAGTAAGTGGAAGTAAAGAAAATGGAGAATGACTACATTATATTATTGCATATAAGTGGACTTGAAAGACAAGAGCAGATTAAACATTTTTGCAGTGGGTAGAGCTTTGAAACGTGCGCCTGATCATCCACATTGTGTAGGAGGTGAAGTAGCCAAAGAAAAGAATATGTATGGATAAATGGGCAGTAATGAGTAGCCTGGCCATATGGAGGGCTGGAAGGGTCCAGGTTAAAATAACAAGGAAAAGAAGGCTCATATAAGAGACATGTGATAGATATGTACAAGTGGCCACATAGCATGAAGAATTTTAAATTACATATTAACACCACCAGAGCACCTACCATGTGCAAGCAGACAAAATGCCTTAGCCAGCTGATATTAACCAGCATGTTTCAATGATCACTCTAGTGCTGAAACAATGAATACACAAAGGGGCCACAGTGACAACGATAAGAAGATGCATATTGGTCCTCCAGCATGGATTCCAAATTAGCAAGGCCAATTTAGCAACTGCTGTCTTTAATTATCCTGCAGCAGGTTACTGATTTCTCAGTATGACAGTATTCCTTGTGAAGTCTAGCCACTTGGTGGCAAGATAACTTCATTAGGATTCTTCCATTATGAAAAGGGCACTGAATTGTTCTCCAAGATATGAATGCTTATTCTTCAAATGTATAGGTTTGACTCTACTGCCTTCAATATCTCAGCCAAATTGCTTTCTTGGGATGTTCAGGATTCCTGATCCACATAAATAGAATCTCATGCAACATAGCATCTGATGAGAAAAACAATGTTATAGAAGTGTAGATCCATTTGTGTGGATCATTTGTTTTTATCACATACCACACCACCTAGTAGCTACTAGCCTGCTTGAGCACTGGGATAACCCACTGAAGGTACAGCTGAAGTTTTGAGGCAATATACTTACAAGATAAGATGCTATCTTCTAGGACATATACATATATTAAATCATAGACTTTTATATAGTGTTATGCCCCAAAGAAGACTTTTATATAGTGTTATGTCCCAAAGAAGACTCATTAATACATGAGTCCAGGAACCAAGAGGTAGAGCAGTCACAAGCATTTGTATCGTGTCTCCTAATGATTCACCCTGGGACATTGTGCCTCCCATCTCTGCAACTCTGAGCTTTCAGTGGTTAGATTTCACATTCCATAAAGAATGCACACTGTCATGGAAACTACTGAACTTCTAGCAATACTGTCATCCGGTCATTTTGAGTTCCCTGTGTTCCATCAACAGTAGACAAGAGGAGTCACTGTCTTGGGAGAAGTAATTGATCATAATTCAAAGAAGGAAGTCGAGCCGCTTTTCCACAGTGGGAGTATGGAGGATTATAATTCAGTGATGCACTTTGACTCTTTATGGCGCTTCCTTGCCAAATGTGAGTGGACAAAGGAAGAAACTCCATCTGAAAAGTTGGTGAATAATAGAAGCTCAAACCTCTCAGAAATGAAGGTTTATTAACCAACCAAACAAACCAGCAGAAGTGATAGCTAAAGCTGAGCAAAATTTGAACGAATAAGTAGAACAGGTAGATGATGACTACCATTTATGACAGTAAGACCAAACCCAGTGAAGAATGCTAAAGTTTACCCTACAACATCCCCTTCATAAATCTTACCTCATGAAAAATAATTTACTCTGGAGAGGCTGCATTTTTTTAATGTGCACATGAACATTGATCTGTGTTGTATTATTAAGGTCTTGCTGCTGAGCTCCCAGGACTATGTTTAACTGACAAACTCTAATTCTTAGTTTCATCAGGATGCACTTCAGTATTAATTCTGAGGCCAGGATCTGCCAGGAGCAACCTCTGGCTCAATGACTGATAGAATCAGTGGCAGCCAAATCAGTTTATTCTTACAGTGGCAATGCCTGAGCAAGGAGGTGGTGCAGTGGTGTGGACATTTCACCCAACACAGAAGTTCTCCAACAGGCTCTTTGTTTTTATAACTCACAGTAGGGGTGGTAGAGATGCTGGTAGGCCTATAACTTGGCATGAAAGTTCTTCTATTTGCTGTTGCTGCCTTCTCTTTCTCATTTCACAAGATACTCCTTAAGAAACTTTTGCCATACTAATTTTGTCTCAATATTAGCTTCTTTTTTAAAATTTTTTATTATTTTATTTTTTTATTTTTATTGTAATACAATTGTCTCCATTTTCCTCCCACTACGCCCCCCAACCCCAGTCATTCCCACTTCCCTTGATACTACTACCCTGCTTTGGTTTTGTCCATGTGTGCTTTATAGTTGTTCCTGAAAACCCTTTCCCATTTTTCCCCCCATTATCCACTACCATGTCCCCTCTGGTTATTGTCGGTTTGTTCTTAATTTCCATGTCTCTGGTTATATTTTGCTTGCTTGTTTGTTTTATTGATTAGGTTCCACTTATAGGTGAGATCATATGGTATTTGTCTTTCACTGCCTGGCTTATTTTACTCAGCATAATGTTCTCCAGTTCCACCCATGCTGTCACAAAGGATAGCTTCTTAAAGCCATAACCCCAATGGCCTACTATAATTAACTGAGATCATCTTTCACTATTTCCTGTAGAGAGCTTTTGATAGTATTTATTCATTCATTTTTCTACAATTTTTTTAGGTATTTTTTCACAATCTAAAGCATGAAGCTGGATTCTGTCTATGGAAGTATGTTGGACACACTGGTTATTCTCATAAGAATTTGACCTTAAGAAATTGAAATTAACAGAATGGCACAAGTAATAAGACAGATTCATAAATAAATGGTTATCACCAATAAACATTTGAGAAAAAATTACTGTGAGCATTCCAATAAGCAAGTCACTGTTTTCTGTTGAAGAGTAAAGAACAGGTGTTATAAAGAATGCAGCATCTGATCTGAGCCAGAAAGAAGGAATAAGACATGTTCTGCACACAGTTATGGCAGGACCAAGGTAAGCAAAATACACAAGTGTGGCTTTTATCTTTTCACTTATCTAGTTTAGTTGTTTTCATCCTTTTTCATCTCATGGCTCAACCGATTACTAAAATTCTGCAACAAATATATATTTTTTGTTGATCTGATAAAAATCACGTATAATTTAGATTCACTCCCACTGGACAGTTATTGTTGTGCTGGCTGCTGTCATTTTTCATTTGGCAACCTAAGAGAAAAGAGGTCTGTGCCCCTGACTAAACAGTCAGGTAGTGCATGTTTTAATTTTTTGTGTGTGTCATACTGGTTGAAAATCGCAGATCAAGACACATAAAATTAAATATAATTGGTGTGTGATTTTATTGATTTGAAAATAAAACACAAAAATTATGTCTTTTAGTATATGCAGAGTGATAATTTATTGTTTGAAATAAAAATAAAAATTGAACATGTAGAGGAGAGAGTGAAAACCTTATGTAAATATAACACTGTTGGATTTAGCATGACATCACCACTTGCATTGCCCAGTATCCTCCTGCCTGGTCTCCTTCACTATGGTCTCCTTCCTCTAATCCTGTTACAGGGCTGCCAAAATACCCTTGATATCTTGAAAACTCTATGGTGTCAAAGAAGGCCCATTCTGCCACCATGTTGCAAGCATTTACCATTCTTAACATAATTATATTGTAATTATTAAATTATACCAATGTCTAACCAACCACTTCTCTTATAGTGTTAATTTCTTAAGAACTAGACTGGTGTTGGAAAAACTAGTGCCTGTATTACCTACCCTCTTTACTTGGCTAACTCATCTTAGCCTCCTAGATTCACTTAAGTATGATCTTTCTTCATGAGCTGTCCTCTCTCTGAGGATGGGCTACAAGTCCCTTCTCTGTATTATCATAGTCCTTGTTGAACGCATACCAGTTAACATTACTTCTTTTGATAATTGTGTTGTTGTTGTCGTCGTTGTTGTTTTTGGTCTTCCTGGTATTCTAAATGCCAGAGACGACTTTTCTTCTACTTCTACATGCATTTATTTAAAGGCTTATAAATTGAAATCTTGTATGTATTCAGCAGAAGCTGTTGGAATAATTCTTGTAGAGTTTTGGGGGTGTCCACATTCTAAGTCACAAATGTGCATAAGAATACAAGATGAAGAAGGAAAAGAGACACGATCCCAAATTGATTTCCTGAAAAATAATACTATTTAAATAGTAACTAAAGGACAGAAGGCTTCTGAATATTTCTCAGCAGTGGGCTCTAGAGCATATGAAACATTTCTTATCACTGGAAAATTTTTCAACATATGAACCATTCAAGAAGGCAATCTCCACATCTCATTAGAATTTAGAAAGGCCAGATACAGACTTTTTTCAACCTTCCTCAAAGCAAGGCAAAAATTATAAAACCTAGATTCAACTAGTCGGATTTCACCCCTTCCCACTTTCACACTTGAATCAGGAGCAAGTTCAAAGGAAAAGGGACAATAGAGAAAGCATCCTGGGGGTGACAGCAGCAAGTGGCGGCATCAATATTCTAGATTCAGAAGCACAGGAAGCATTCCTCCTCTGGAAGCAGCAGCTAGAGCAGTATAATGAGATGTGTCCTCATGGGCTTAGTTCTGGATTCTGATTTCTGTTGGTCTAGCAGCTTCCTTGAATCTCGTTTTTGATCATTTCCACGGTTGGTTTTTCACCTTTGTGGTGACAGTGTTAGCCACCAAATATTCACTCAATACATTTGTATTCTGTGTAAATGGGAAAGAATTATTTTTGCTACTTGCATCACAGAACACTGACTGATCTGGAGAGATGATGCATGAGCAGAAGCAGATGAATGAGGAAAAATAGAGTGGGTGGCTGTAGAAAAGTCAAAAGCTTAGGTGGAACTCCGCATTCCTCTCTTAGCTTCACCCTCCACATCTAAACTGCTAGCTAGTCCTAATTCTTTATTTTCTAAAAAAAAATCCTCCAAATATATTTTATTTTCCTTCTCTATTACAATGACCTTGGTCCAAGTCATGTCTCTCTCTTATGTTAACCAAATGTTTGTATACATGTCCTCTCTAGATCCCAAGTTAATTAAAAGTTTTTCATAAGCTAGTGGCTAAAAGGTTTGGAAATCCAAGAGAGATATTAATTAGAAAGTTTTGTCAAAAGCTTTATTTTCTACTTAAGATGGCAGGAAGTTTTTAAGCAGATATTAACTGCAATGAATGTTTAGTCCTCTTTTTTCAGGCCTTGAAGTTGTAGGTGAGTCTCTAAAGCTTTTCCATCCCCCGCTCTCATCTATGTAAATCAGATTACAAATAAGTTCACTTGTTGTCAAATTCTATGAAGAGAAGTAGGTTACCATTTTTTCTTTCTTTGAATTGAATGTTTCACAAAGATATCTTATTAAAATGTTTCTTTATTATTTAGAACATGTAAGGACTGGATTCCTATATTTCTTGGGAGAAGAGATTGCAATGTAGCAAGCCCAGAAAATTCTCATTACGCAGACAAATATATAAAAACTGCAGAGCACTTCCACTCCGGGTTATTACTGATGTAGCTGGTTTACAAGCACATAAAGTAAGCAACTTAAAGTCCTCCATTGCTGTAAGAAAGCTTGGACAGCTCACTGGTTTGGAAGAAGCTATAATTGAATCCATCTGAGCCTGTGAATTTCAATTTCTTTTTGTTTTCTTTATGTTTTATTACTTTTTCTGGAAGTTTTTATAGCAGATTTGATTCCTTTAATAGGTATCAGATTTTTCTAATTGTCCGTTTCTTCTTCTGTAATCTTTACTAAGTTGTACTTATCTACAAATTTGTCTTTTTTATTCACGTTGTCAAATTTTAGCCATGCAATTATTCCTAATGTACTTTCTAGATATCTTTTTGATGTCTGAAGATCTGTAATGATGTTATAGTAATGTTACTCTTCATATTAAGTCATTTATCTTTTATTCTCTTATTGTATCAATCTTGGTAGATATTTATCAATTTTAATATTATAATTTTAAACAATCAAAGTTCGGCCTCTTTCATTTGATTTAGGTCTATTTTTATTTTCTTAATTTCTATATCTATATTTATTTCTTTACATTTTACACTTTTATAAAAACCAGAGAAAAACAGAGGTAATATGCAAGCATTAATTTTGAATTCAAGTGCACAAGACAATAGAAGAGGCAGAAAATTAGTATTTATCTTCTCATTAAAGAGACTTTTCTGAATTATCACATAGAGTTCTGCGTATATCTCAGGGGCCAGATATTACTTAAATGACCTTTCCTATAAAGAGGTTATGAAACATGATCTTTATTCTTTTGGCAATTGGTCCAACTAAAGAACATGAGCTGGTTTAAGCAGCAAGTAATCTCCACCAGACATCAAAGGATATAAGGAGAAATGGTTAAAAAATGATTACCTCTGGGCTAGAGAGTGTATGGTTTCAAGGTAGCAGAATTCATTTACTTTTAATGAAAACTTAGAGAAAATACTGTATGAAAACATTCAATAGCTATTATGTACAATAAAGATAAATGATAATATACTGATAATACATAGATTAGTAAATAAAAGCTATATAGAACATTCAGCATAATATTATTCATTTTGAAACTTACATATATGTCATACATGTATATACATTAATATAAATAAGCATACATATAAACCTTTTAGAATAAAATATATCAGATGTCTCCTTTGTTTTGCTTTTTCCTCATTTGTTCTAAAACATTGCTTGTTTTATATATCAATTAAAAAGTGTGTGTTTGTATTCCATAATCTAAGCTTATATAGCTTGATTATATAACCTAATATTAATTCTACTTTATGTAGGAAACTTGTATAATCAAAGTCAATTATTTGAAAACCAAATGTTCATTGGCACAATTTGAATTCAGATAAAAGGTTTCTAAGCTGCCATCATTGAGGAATTTTCCACTCTTGTGCACAGTGTAGGGACATTACACACTCATGATATACCGTTAGAGCAATAATAATAGCGGTTAAAGGTACTGTTCAAAATTTTTACAAATAAAAAGAATTTTGGTCTCTTTTTGTTATTTTTACATCATTAACACCACCATACCCAAATGGTAAAACTCCAAATGTAAGAGAATGATTAGCTACCTGCATTAGCTCCATATGAAATAGTGATTGACTGGAGAGACTAGTGAGGAATAAACAATGGCCTGGTGAGAAGCCATCTCTATTTCTGTCCAACTCTTTAGAAGCATTTCTCTTGCTGTCATTATCACAGTGTTTAATAACATTGTAACTGAAGCTTTATCTTCAGGATGGCATAGTGTATTTAGGCCCTCTTTACACACTTCCATTGCCTTTTAAAACATTTCAGAGTTAACCATCTTTATTGGGCATATTTCCATATCTTCCTGCAGTACAAAACATGGATGTCTACGAATCTCTTAAAAGACTTCATTATGCCAGTCCAAAACCAAGTTGTATATGCTAAAAATCAATTCATGAAAAAATACTGAAATCAATGTTCTCAATATCAAATCAATATTTCATTTGTTTGTATTTATATAGTTTATTATTTGACTCTTAGATGTTTTATGTATTATTATTGAATTATTTTTGCTTTATAAGGTCAATTTATTTCAAAAGAGTATTTAAATAGTAAAGGTTTAATATAATAAACTTTGCCAATTTTCTCCCCTTAATCCAATTAATCGTAGAGTTTGAATTATTATATTATCCTTTTTTGATGCTATTCATTGCTAGAAAATGTGTGTTAGAATATTCCATAAAACTGTAGGGATTTATTTCTGCCAGTTTTACCTGTATGTGTTGTAGTCTATTTTATGAACAGCAGAAAGTTTATAATTGCTTGATCTCCTTGGTGATTTTTTCCCCCTGTTACTGTATAAAAATCATTTAAACAAATCACAAATAATGCAAATATATTTGGGATGTATAGTTATAAAGATAGAATATGGTATCAATATTTTTATTAAATCAGAAATCTAACATTCTTCTTGTAGACCTGTTATTTTACTGGAATGACTTTTTTCATCTTTTTTTCCTTTTATTTTTTTTCTAAAAATATGGAACGCTTCCCAAATTTGCAGGTCATCCTTGCACAGGGACCATGCTTATTTTTTCTGTCTCGCTCCAACTCCATTGTATGTGCTGGCAAATTGAGCACAACTTTTTTCATCTCTTAAAGTTTCTGAGAACTTATATTTTACTTGCGTTATTTTAAACAGTTTATATTATTTCTAACTTCTATCAAATGTAAATTTATTTATCTAAATTAGTTAAATTAGTTTGCATTATGATTGCCAGAGTATTAAAATATACTTTTAACATATTTTTGTACTTTCCCTTTATTTAATTTAATCTGTTTTTCAATTTTGTTTTATTATCTCTTTCTTAGTTTTTCTGAAGTGGGGCAGAAGTAAAAAAATTGATTTTTATTCTTACCTATATACTGGTTTGGTATGTATATATTCTATATATTAAATATGTATCTTTTTCAAGATAAAGCTGATATAGCCAAATATTTTCACATTAGATGAAATTAAATAAATGAAACCATGGATGTGGGATAGAATCAGCTTATGAGTACTCAGTTTAGAAATGTTGCTTAATGGGAGAAAATGGGGAAATTTTTGCATTCTCTTCAATCTGTGTAATATTGTAAATGTTTTATCTTTTATCTCTTTGGTTTTCATTGCCTCAGGAAAATGGAAGAACAAAAAATAAAACTTGTAGTACCTTTATTAGTAAGCATCCCATTTAATTGACCTACAATATTTGAGAAAAAAATAGATCTTTTTCAATGCCTAGTTAGATCTCTTGTGTGGTAAGAATAGGTGGTTACATTTAAAAGTGAGAGAAGACCCCAGCTGGTATAGCTCAGTGGACTGAGTGTGGGCCTGCAACCAAGAAGTCACTGGTTTGATTCCCAGTCTGGGCACATGCCTGGGTTGCCAGCCAGGTCCCAGGTGAGGTGCACGTGAGAGTCAATCACACATTGATTTTTCTCACCCTCTCTTCCTCCTTCCCTTCTCCTCTCTTTAAAAATGGATACATAAAATCTTTAAAAATAAATAAAACTAAGAGTAGAGGACTTCACATAACCCTAACTTAAGATTCAATCTCAAATTTTAGACCATAATATGAAGCTATTTTAAGTATACATGTGTAGGTCCTGAGGCTCTTTACCTATTTGCAATTTGTTTTCCTGTATTATATCTGGAATATATTGTAAAACTTAAAAGAAAGACATATAGTCTTTATAAATCAATTCCTTTAAGAATGGGGTGATTTTGAATTAAATTACAAAGAGCTGACCACTTACATGGTCTTGTATGTGCTCATTGCTACAGCTGGATTTCAGAAGGTCTAAGAGCTAAGTGCTCTATGGTTTAATCAGATAACCACGCAGGTGACTCAACTTTATAAGCACTGAGGGACTCATTTCTGTTATACAGCAAACTGAAGGAGTATGACATTCATAATGTAACAAGTTTTTCTGATTAGCTGAAGGATGACCTTATTATGTCATTATATATTTCAATTAAGAACAATATAGCAGATTAACTTTAATTTAAAGTTTTGACACAAAAATAGTTTTATAACTGCTTCTGTGGGGCAAAAATGATGCATCAGGAAGGCAAACAAGTACCTAAAGATTGAAAGGTTTTGCAATAAGACATGTAGGAGAAAATATTTATAAGCTCCATTTGTTAATTGTTTAATGTGTGCCCAGTACTGTGCTAAACACTTTACATTCAGAACTCTCCCTCTCGGCTACTATGAATAGAGGAAGGAGGAAATTGGATTCTAAACTAAATTACTCTTAATGCCAAAGGCAGTGCTTGCAACAATATAAGAAGAGTACTACAGGCAAACTTAAATCATATTTCCTCCTACCTAAATATTATTTTTGAATATTTATAAGTTCACCGTATTGTTTTTATTTGCCCTTGTATTGTTTTGTCATTGATTACCCACTCCTATTTCTTAACAGACTTCCATATCTATTTACATCCATACCAACTTGACTAACTTCTGCACTGTTGTTCTTAAACCCATCCTGGTCAGGTTCTTATTTTCTGCTGCCTTTACTTCCCCTTGGCTACTTTGAGTAAAACTTTAAATCCGTTTCTTATTGTTGTTCAAGCATAGTTGTCTCCATTTCCCTCCTACCAGTCCCCCCCATCCTACCCAAACCCACCTCCGTCCCTCAGTCCTACCCCTCTTTGGCTTTGTCCATGGGTCCTTTACAACCCTTCTTCTTCTTTCCTCCATCATCGCCCTCCCTCCTCCCCTCTGGTTACTGTCAGTTTGTTCTTTATATCAATGTTTTGGTTGAATTTTTGCTTACTTGTTTGTTTTATTGATTAGGTTCCACTTATACGTGAGATGATATGATTTTTGTCTTTTACCACTTTCCTGATTTCACTTAGCATAATGCTCTCTAGTTCCATCCATGCTGTTGTGAAGGGTAGGAGCTCCTTCATTTGACACGCATGTTGTTCAGTCCTATGCACCACAGCTGAAACTCCTGGCTATTGTTTGAAATCATTACCCTATGGAGACTGTTTTTCTTTTTTTTCTTTTTCTTACTGAATTCAAGGTTCAAATTCTTGTCCTGAAATACATTATAAAAAAATCTTGCACTTACATTTAGGCCCTATGTAAATTGTTCTTGATTTATATTTCCATATTAATCATCTAGCTTTCCCTATAACCACTTTGATCCATGGTAAATACAACATCCAGGTCTTTGCTCCTTTTTTTGCTTAAGCCTTTTTATTTTATTAAGCTGGAATTATAGGATTCATACTGAGATGTGGCTATGACATTTTAAAGGATTTAGAATTTTGTTATAAGTAAGGGTAGAAATTCAAGTGGCCAGAAGACAGTTTATTCTTAAGGCAATTGAACTATAATAACTGGGATTTTTTAACTAAGGAAAATAATAAAAAAATCCTTTTGTAAAAATTATTCTGAAAAATCATATTCACAGTGAGTTTATTAAAAAGAAAGAGCAGGACAGAGGGATGAAGTCGGGATCCCTTCAATGAACTGAATGTGTAAAGTGGCTAAAAATCTGTATCATTAAAGTCACTAAATCTGTATCATTAAGAATTAAGAGGCAAAAGTAATTGTGATAAAAATGAGAATTCTCTGCTTCATGATATCTCGTTTGCTATGGGAGATAAAGAAGAGGTCATGATTAAGGGCTATTTAGTTTTCTTGTCTGAATGACTCACTAAAATGTGTTCCGTTTCAAATAGCAGAAAGATAGGTGTGAGTTGGGGAGTGGATGATGAGTTTCATTTTAGGTGTACTGTATTGCACTTCAAGATACTAGAAAAAGGTCGCTATGAAAATGTCTTGTAGCCAGCTGAAAATGAAGAGAAAGTTTAGGTTAGAAGCCTACCTTAAATATGTAAGTTTTGAAACTCACCTACACAGACGTGCAGAGAGCAGGAGATGAGAAAGTGCAGAGCGAAGGCGACGCTCAGCACACGGAGCTGTTCTTGGGTGTTGTTTCCTTTCATGCGGAGACTTTAAGCACATTAGTTAGGGTTTTAAACACTGTATATGGACAGGGATGGCATATCGTCCTAGTCATTTAAGACGCTAGTTGAAAGAAAATGAAAGTACTTAAGAGAGTTAGAAATAGAAACAAGACCATGTAAATCAGGGGAAGGCAATTTCCATGAGTGGAAGCCTACATTGCATATTCTGGTGGGAGGATGGCATGAAAATCAAAAGAGAAAGTACTTACTATGGCAATGAGGATCACGTCAGTGACTTTTTGAGACCAGAGTGTAAATGTACAGGGTTGGACAAAAGTAAGTTTACAGTTGTGAGTATGGGAAACACAGTTTAGTTTGGGGGGATGGGAAAGCAGGCTATATTTATTTAAAAACTATAAAAGGTTACATTATAAATTAAACAAAATTAGTTTTGAAAAGTTAAATGAGTCAATGGTGTCAATGATAAAAATAAAAATAAAGCTTAAAAAAAAAGTACTTTAAGTGAGTCATAGTTATTCAAAGTCTGACCAAATCAAGACAACAAGTCGATGTAAGAAAGGTTAGTATACAGCCCAAAAAGCCAAAGACAATAAACAGAAATGTTTTGTCAATATAGACACTACACGAATATACAAATCTACAGTTTTCACATAACATGAAGAAATCTGAAGTGCATGTGTTAGCTACTATTTTTCAACATTAAAGTGGTAAATGCTTTATGCTTGGTAAAAATTTACATAGTGTGCAATCTCAGTGTAGGTTTAACATGTGTGAACCAAGTAGAACACAAGATTTTCTCAGGTGAAGATGGTCCTTTCAGAAAGAACCCAACTAAAGTAAATCCATTATCACATGCATTGCAAAGATCATCCATAAAAATTCTTATCCTTTGCAACTTTATACAGAGAACAAACTGTCCAAAAATTATTATCAGAATTTTACTGTGAAGAGTATTATAGGGGGCCTGGCTGAAAGTACAAATTACTTATTTGAGGGCTTAAATAGCAGAGGTCAATATGAATTAAACAACATATGAGCTAAAAATATATACAATTTATAACTGCTAGAAGTCCGAAAATTGAATACTGTGGGAAATGTTCATTAGTTTGTACAAGTTGGTTTTGATAAAATATTGACTACTTGTTACAATAAATTACCAAGATTCTCATTGCAGCAATATTTTCCCCCACACATTAAAACCTTGAGTTTATTCTTTTTTAATTCATTTGACAGAGAGAGAGTGAGGAAGGAATAGAGAGAGAGAGAATCATTGATTTCTTGTTCCACTTATTATGTACATCATTGTTTTTAGTATGTTTCCTCACCAGGATTGAACCCACAACCTTGGCATATCAGGAAGACACTAATAACTGAGCTACTTGGCCAGGGCCTGTATTTTATTTTTATATTATAATCTATTAATTATGGTATTGTTTTTATATAAACACCTTTAAGCTTACTTTTGCCCCACCCTGTATTTATGCAGTATAAACATTAAAAGCACCAAAATATTAAAATAGCATTTCTAGAATTTACATCTTCAGCTCTGTAGTTTATTATTCTATATTACATTTAATATTTTGATATGACATATGTCATTTGAATAATAAACTGAGGAAGAGAATCAGGAGACATGTTTTGCAAATGTTCGGTTAAAGGCCAGCATTTTAAATTTGTCACACTGTTCCTTGGATATCAAACTTTACGTTCTTTTATGGCCTTCACAGTAAGCACATTTTCTTTATGATGTAATCAGCTCATGCACGTAGTGAGAGGTATATAAACAACAATCAATTCAAATTAAATCATTTCAGCTCTAAATGCAAAATCTACCAAGACATCTCATATCCCATAATTGTATAATTCACTTTAATGACATAAATTTATATGGTGCTAAAAAATTGATAAGCCAACTTAAAAGCAAAGTGACTTAAACCCATCTTATTTTAAAATACAATGATCACATTATTAATAACAAGATTACTGCTAAATTTTGAAATTGTGTTCCCTGGGAAATTTATGAGTTTTCCCTTAAACAACTTTAACAATATTCAGAGGAAACCCCAAGAGAAAATCCATTAATAAAATGTTTCTCTACTTGTCACATATTTTTTGCATTCTCCAAATAAAATTTCTTTACTCCAAGCATGTTGCAACTATAAATATATTTGTTCATAAATAACAATAATCTCATTTATAATTAGCCTCATCTTTAGTGATTTATACTGTAATAAAATTAAGCCAGATTCTGGAACTTTGATCACTTCTTAGGGAGTAAAATCTGGCATTCCGAAGGCTTGAGACTAAATGAAAAGACTAAAATCCTGCTATCCTGATGCAGCATATATTCCAGCTAGTAGAGGGGACTTTCTAATTGAGTTATAATCCTAACACTACAAGGCATAACTATGATAATGTTTGCTGGCCTACAATATATTCAAAGTAGGTTTTTATTTAAAAAGAGTTTGAAACTATTGCTTTTCAATACTGAACATCAGGGACTTATCCAAATAAAAACTGCTCAAAAGACACATGCCTGGAAGCAAGGCTGCAGCTTCTTTAAGAAAGTAGAAGTTGCGCCAGGCAGGCTTGCTCACAGAGGAATGTGTGCGGGGGGTTAAGACAGAGTGCTGTGCTCAACCCTTCGGGGAGCAGTGTGCCAGCTGGGAGTGCAGCAAGCAGAAAAGCTTGATTACCATTTTTAAACAATTGAGAAGTTTTCCACAGTTTTAACTGCTACTTTTTTCCAAGAGATATTATGCTTTTGTCAGAGGAAATAAAAATATATTTTAAGATTAATTTTAAATACAAACTAAAATATATAATTACCTTACTTGATTTGATTTTTGATAGTATTCCTCAAAACCTTAATCATATCTGGACTCACTATGTTTTTAACACCAATAAATGTACCAGTCACTTGCAAAAGTTGTCATTTCCTTCAAATCGTCTGAGTTCAGTCTATGTCTCCAAATCTTACTTTTCATATTTTTTTCTACTTACATTGCAGAAAATTTCAAATGAATACAAAATTGGTATACAAGTAGGATTAATCCTGTTGGATCTCTTTTATTTTCATGTAGTTCACATCAAACTTCCCTGCATCTCTAAGATTCTCAGATTTTTTTCTAGGTAAATTTCAGATAGTGTTTTATTTCTTCTATTTAAAAATATAACAACTTGTTAATAATAATATTATTAATTAATAAAATGCCCAATTAGTTTTTATTTGTCATGACTGTTTATACAAATCAGAAAAACATTATGGTTCATTCATTATGATTTATTCCTATTTATTTTAAATATTTAATTTCTATAGTTTTTATTTCCATCTCTTCTCATCACTTCCCCTACCCCATCCCAAATTATTTTTTCCTCTAAGTAGCTATTCAGCTGAATGTCTCGGGGATTCTCTCAAAACTAGATTTGCTGATTTCATTCCTTCAGCTTCATTATTTGACATTTTCTTTGGTCTTTTGTTTTCTACAAATTGGTAGTTAGGTCAAGAAACTCAATCAGGTATGAGTCCAATTTTGTGTAAGGTTTAGTTTATGAGTTTTTGTGTATTTCTATCAGTATGTGCATTAGGTGTAAATTTACTTTGAGTATGCATTCCTCTAATTAGTTTTGAAATAAAGTTCGAAATACATGAACTAACATCTTCTTTACCATACAGGTAAAATATTAACTGTTAGCTCTTTTTGTTAGAAAATTTTTCCATTTTTTTGCTAGCAATGCCCAAATGAGAGAACTGATTTCTAAACATATGGTAAAAAATTAATTTCATCCAGGTTTCCATCTAGAAACTACTTTTATCATTCTTTATTTCTCCTTTTCTACTCCTTCAGTATTTTCTTAAAACTTGCAAACCAAAATAAATCTAACAGATTTGGAAGGAAAGCAAACTGAATTGAAGCGTCAGGAGGCAAGGGCAACCGTAGTTTGACTTACCACAGTGCGGTATTGCAGAAGGGAGAAGAGGCTGGGTGAAGGTGGGAGACAGTATAAGGGCAATGGAATGAATACAATAAAAATAATGTAAATATTTTTGAAAGTATATCTAAATAAACTAAGTTAATAAAGTAATTATAAATTATAATGTATAATCTATACGTACAATATTTCAATAAAAAAATTTTATTTGCAAAAGGTTGATGGTTTGGTTCCTGGTCAGAGCACATACCTAGGGTGCAGGTTGCATCCCCAGTCTGGGCCCATATGGGAGGCACCCAACAGATGCTTCTCGCTCACATCGAGGTTTCTTTGTCTCTTCTTCTCTCCCTTCCTCTTTCTAAAATCAACAAAGAAAAATGTCCTCAGGTGAGGATAAAAAATTAATACTTTTATTTTTGTTCACCATATTTTACACAATTTCAAGAATCAAACACCCATAAAAAGTGTTAATTTTTTATAAAAATTCATGGGAATGTGAGGAATATGGTTTTATAACATTTAGTCGGATTGAAAAATTTTAGTGAATTCTATGACAAAATATTTCTGTATATTTGATACTGTCTATGTATTTGATTCATATATATGTTGATCAATATACCTATATTTTACCTATAGGTATATTGGTACCTACACCTATATCTACAACTGTATCTACATTGCCCACAATATGATTCATTCACTGATTAAGACACATCTCTCAATCAATTGTTAAATAGCTCTCACTGACTTACCAGCATCTTTGGAATTACATTTAGAAAAATTTATGACACAGTTGACACTCCTTTTAATAGCTCAATAACTACACATTCTTCAACAGTATTCTGTTTTCACTGCAATTATTGACCAAAATATACTTTTGGAAGTTGACATTCTCTTTCATAAGTGCATGCTTTCTACTCACAAATCTCGCATTAGTCATTCATAATTGTAAGGTGTTAATAATTCTTAAATATTTATTAGTGTGCAGTAGCAACCAATCTACAATGGGAAATCTTAGTACTTTACAAAAAAAAAAAAAGAGAAAATTCAATATACCTCAGGTGTGCTTCTTAAACTGGGGAATGCAATAATTTGTCAGGGAATGTCCCATAGGAAAGGGTAAAATTGATGTATATGCATTTATGTGACTCAAGTGATTGAAAATTCATGTGTGTGTGTGTCACTGCTGTTATTTGAAAATTTAAAATCTGGTAACCTTAGTGAGAAGGAATAATTGGCAAATTATAAGGAAAAGTTATCTGTTCCCACCAGTGTTTTTAACTGTTCACTCTTTGTCAATACAATTATAGCATCAAACTATCCACTCTAATACATCAAATACCAGGTTTAAACAACTGTGTACGGAAATTGTATTGGATGAGAATTCACAGCCAAGACCACTTAGGGGCAAAAATAGGCTTACGGTTGTTTGTATGGAAAATGATACAACAAATAACAAATAATAATACAAGAATAAACTGTGCTTTATGTACTCATTATTGTAAATCTACTTGTGCCCCACACTGATTTTTGCATATCTGTGAAGACAAGTACATAGCACAATATTTAATATTAAACTAACTGATAAGAATACTTTCAACCAGGTATTGCAGTTTTGTTATTTCAAAAGCAAGTTTTTTTTTTTCCTGGGTAATATGTCTCTATAACCAGATTACAAAAGTGGAAGAAAGACTGCTATTTTCTTTGAGATGGAAAATGATAAAACCTGTGGTTAAATTTATTCCATTAATAGTTAACTTCTATTTTGGGCAAAATCATTTCAGAAGTTATTTCCTTGTAAGACCTAGTTGTAAATAAGAGGCCCTTTGACCTCATAACAGGAAAACATATTTTTTGAGATTTCTATCAAGAATAAAATAAAAATGTGCTCTGTACTAACTCTTTAGCATCTTTCTGTGTTTCTGTTCTTAAAAAGTCCTCCTGATATAGATGAAAAAGTAGTGAGAAAATATTTGTCATTTATGTCCACTTACTTGTAAAGTCTGTAATATTTCTATGGCATGATACCAATGTTACAAAATTTCTAAATTGTTGAACCTGTCAGAGTATAAATTTTTTTAAATTTAACCAAATTTCTAATGTTTGTAAGCATGACACAATAGCATTTCATCTAAACATTAAAAAAAAGAAAAAAATTATCTGGAATACATATAGTTAGGTTATAATATAATTTTATTATATATTATATTATTACATTATAGTATTATATTATATTGCACTATTATATTTTCTATTTTTATTTTTGTACAATTACAAAAGCCATTTGTATCCATTTTATTTTATTTTACAAATTATTTTAGTAAAATTTTAATATACTTTTTTTTATTTTTTTAATTAATTGTTGTTCAGTTACAGTTGTCCTCATTTTTACCCCATTACTCTCCTTTGCCCTACCTTCCACCATCTTCCACATTTAAGCCACCTCACTGGTTATCTTTGTCCATGTGTCCTTAATATATGTTCCTTTGGACTCTTTCCCTTCTTTCTCCAATTGTCCTCCTCCCCCATCCTCTGGTCACTGTCAGTTTGTTCTTCATTTCCATGTATCTGGTTATATTTTGCTTGCTTGCTTGTTTGTTGATTAGGTTCCAGTTATAGGTGAGATCATATGGTATTTGTCTTTCACTGCCTGGCTTATTTCACTTAGCATAATATTCTTCAGAAATCAAAGGCATTCTTATATACCAACAATGAAATATCAGAAACAAAATTAGGGAAAAAATCCCATTTGTTATATTAACAAGAAAAATAAAATACCTAGGAATAAACCTAACCAAGGAGGTAAAAGACCTGTACTCAGAAAACTACACAATATTGAAGAAAGAAATTAAGGAAGACATAAATAAATGGAAGCATATTCCTTGTTTATGGGTTGAAAGACTTAACATCATCAAAATGTCCATTCTACACAAAATAATTTATAGATTCAATGCAATTCCTATTAAAATGCCAATGTTAATATTTCACAGATATAAAGCAAACATTTCAAAAATTTATATGGAACTATAAATGACCCCAAATAGACTCAACAATTTTGAGAAAGAAGAGCAAAGTAAGAGGGATCACAGTTCTTGATATCAGACTATATTATAAGGCTACAATAATCAAAACAGTCTGCTACTAGTATAAGAACAGACACGTAGGTCAACAGAACAAAATAGAGAACCCAGAAATAAACCCTTGTCTCTATGGTCAATTAACATTCAACAAAAAGGGCAGGAACATAAGATAGAATAAAAATAGCCTCTTCAACAAATGGTGTTGGAGACCTGGACAGCTACATGCAAAAATATGAAACTCTACCACCAACTTAGACCACACACAAAAATAAACTTAAGATGGTTAAAAGATTTAAATATAAGTCACAACACCATAAGAGTCCTAGAGGAGAACATAGGCCTGAAAATTTCAGATATTCCACATAGCAATATATTTATATTATTATATTATACGATAATATACTATATTATATTAATTGTATTATATTTATTGTATTAGTATATTATATTGTGCTATATTATATTATACTATAGTATACTATTTATATTATAGAATATATATTGCATTATTAATTTGAAGAGTTAATAAAATGAAAGTTTTGCATTATTTTTAAGAGACAAAGAACAAAGCCTTTTGGGCTATTTCTTCGGCATCCTGAAGGACGTAGCTCCATCTGCCCTACCTCTAGTGTTATATGAAACCATCTGCACCATGGTGGATATTTTTATCTAGGAAGGAAATTTTCCTCTGGGAGAAACACAGTTCTCTGACACTACATAATAACTCTGAGATGATTAATTTTATGTGTCAGCTTCACTGGGCTAAGGGATTCCTAGATAGCAGGTAAGACATTATTCATTGGTGTGTTGGTGTGTGTTTCTGAAAGACATTAGCATATGTATTGATGAAGTAAGTAAAGAGATTCACCCTCACCATTGTGAACTGGCATCATTCAATTCATAAAGAATCCAAATAAAACAAAAAGATGAAGGAAAAGTGAATTAGCTTTCTCTCTTCCTGAGCTGTAATGTTCATCTTTTCATGTCTTCAGACATCACAGCTCCTGGTTCTCAGGCCTTTGGGCTTGGGCTGAATTGTGCCACTGGTTTCCTGGTTCTCTAGTTTGCATGAGCCAATTCCTATTATATGTTTTTGTTTAGGTTATGTTTCTCTAGAAAACCCTGATTAATACACAGCTTTTTTCCCCAAAATTTTCACCAGCAATTAGGTTATTAGAGGTTCATTGGGAAAGTAGAGTAGTAGGTAAATAAGAATGATATATAATTCTAGAGATTATGCACTCTTTATTATTTTAGTAATTAAGTCAGAAATAATATTATAGGGAATATTCGTATTTTTTCTAGAAATTATTTTTTTTAATAAATTTAATTATCTCTATGACCACATACATTATTTAATATTAATTGCCAAACATGTACTTGTAACAACTGTTAGTCTGGAAACCTTTAAAGGAATGTCTGCAATTATAGGTAAATGCCAAGACATTAGTAGACTTAATAGTATATGAGCTAAGCATAGGGTGTAAAAATACAACTAAGGGTTAGCGTTTATGCCACTAGTGACCAGAACCACAAAAATTACCAGGTGTCACAAAAGCGTCATCTTGACACTGATAGTATGCCCAGACTACTGGGTGTGGGCTGAGGGTGGGGATCAGGAGGAACTGCTGGGAGATCTCAAACCACCCAGGGTCAGGAGAGGCAGGGCCAGGTCCTGTTGTCAGTGCCATGTTGCCCTGGTAACTGAGCACATGCTCCCCCACCCCAGGTAAGATGGAGGCAGGAGGAAATTGTTATACTGAATGTGTGCAAGGCTAACAAGATAATTGGATAAAAGAAGAAAATCCCTCCATTACCTCCCAGTACCTGACTAGGGTTGGAACTAAAGAAAGGCAGACACATTACTACTAAAACAACTTGAAACTTTGTATTTCTTCTCTTAAATATTACTTTGTGGACAAATTAAAAACTTTGTTTAAAAAATTGGCTTGGTTTACTAGTCAAAAATTTATTTTCTAGAGTAATAATGCCAAAAGAAATAAAGCCATTTTTAAAAGTTTATAATCAGAAAATAGTGGCATAATTCTTTAACATTGAAAGACACTTAGCTAAACAAATATTGAAGTTAAACTTTAAAATATGAATACAAAAAACTATAGACATATAAGGATATTATATTTTGGATATTATTAGATCTAATGTTGGGGAAAATATAACTAAACCTTGGACAGAGGAGTAGGCAAAGAAAGAGTTGCAAGAAGAATCAAAGAAAATTAGTTCACCTTCCAAATGTAGCTACTAGCTAGCCAAGAAATACGGATAGCTTCTCTCATTTTGTATGGTGCCAAGAGGCTGCAAAAATGTCCCTTTCTTAGGTATAGGCCTTAGACAAGTACATTTCACTAGAAACTGCATTTATATAAATGGGTTTCCCATTGTTCTTCTGAAATGTGGAAGATCACAAAACAATGGTCACTTTTGGAAAAAAAAAAAAGTACTTTTATTTTGCTTTATAGGCTTTTCCTGGTGGTTTTTGTTTTAAATTAACTGAGCTCTGCACATGAGAAGATTTATAGAGTCTAAAGATAGTGGGTGTAGTGTCAAATTAATCTGTGTAATTTATTACAAAACTGAGAATGACCCCTGGTCGTGCAGGGTCTGAGAGCATGGCCATAATGGTTTATGTGCCACTACTTGACTCACTGAACTTTCACCCTTGAGGTTTTAAAATCATTTTCTGGAACTCTTAAGGACACCATTAACTCTAACAGCACTGCATTCCTTGCCTTTGGCTTATATCTTCAGCTGCCTTTTTCCAAAATATCCACATGACTTGTGATGTCTAATGAAAACCCCTATGAATAAATAGGTTGTCTGGTGTTGAGTAAGATGAAATATTTTATACAGAAAATATTAGGCTTTAATTGCTCTTCAGTGGGTATAAAGTTACAATGATAAGGGGTAGGTTCCAGAGATTTGCTGTACAAAATAGTGCTTATAGTTAACAACAAGTATTTTGTAGTTAAAATTGGTTAAGAAGGCAGATCTCATGTGGTCTTCTTACCATCACCCCTCCACAAAAAAGCAAAAACAAACAAACAGAGAAAACACAAGGAAACTTTTGAAGGTGATGAATTTATTATCTGATTTGTGGTCAGATGTCTATGGGTGTATGCACATGTCCAGTCTCACCAAATAGTATAAATTAATTGTATGCAGTATTTAATATACCAATTATATGTCAATAAAGCTGGGGAGAAAAAGAAATAATACTTATAAGTAAAATGCAATCTTTATTGCTTTTTCAGAAAAAAAAAGTAAGAACAAAAAGATACAGAAGAGGAAGAAAAAGAAGGGAAGAAAAAGGAAGAGGAGAAAATATATATAATTTTGGGTCATTATAGACAAAAAAACCCCAGAATATTCATGAAAGCATATTACTGTTAGTCAAAGCCCAAAGAGCTGAAACTATCAAACTAGTTATCATCATATTCATAAAAGAAATGTATTTGACTGAATTTTTACATATGTCAGTGGCAAAAGACCACCAAGAACACCCCTGTACTTGAACAAGTGGGCCTTACCACTACTGGTTGCAAGAAGACATGGCACCCCATGCACAATCATGAGACATCTCAGTAGGAGGGCATTGGAAAGAACTTATGATAGAAAATATTGTGCTTGTGTCACCAAGATTTTGGGGAGAATTGAAGGAAGCAAGGCTTGCTTTGTATTGCATGTTGCCAAGAAGTGGAGGTAATTTTGTAATTGGGTATCTAAATAAATCATATTTAGGAGGAGGGAAAACTAAGCCTAAGCTAAAATATTTGAGGATTTTAATGAGATAATGGATGCAACATGATTAATTCTTGCATAATTTAACTTGCACATGATAATGATCATTAGAATTATTTACTTTGTCATTCTTATAATGTTGAAAAATTTTTGATTACTGGTATGTCTCTACAACCTGAATTTTTAATGTTTTTATAACTTGTCAGTAAATTAATACAATTTATTAATCTTTGTTGGTTTTATATCTTGAACTTGATTCATCTCATAGTACATTTTTCAAGTTTTTAAAGGAAAGGCACTATATGATCTGACTAAAATGATTTAAATTGTCACTGTATTCTTTCCATAAGACATTTTATATGGCATGTGATGTACCAAAACAAATATGTCAATCTAGAGGTGAAATATAAATTTAGACCCAGAAGCATATCTTGGGGTGAGTTTGTCTACAATGCACATATTATTCTTTGATGGTACAAAAATGACTTTTAATTTAACCAGTCATGAAATTTTAGCTTACCCATTTGCTAAATTTGAGATCTAAAAGGAATTATTTCATTCACTAAGCTTCATTTCCTGACCTATGAAATGGCATTTGTAATACTTATCTTAGTGATATTTTCTAAGCATGTATCAGGCATTTTCATGATAGCTGTTATTTTGTTAATAATGTGTTTAACATCAACTATTTCCTAAAGTTAGGATGCTTTAGAAGAAGAATTGAGATAACGTTGTGATTTTCTGTTTCTTTGCTGTGCACAGATAATACCTTATCTTGATTGAATGTAGAAATACATTCTAAGAATTTGACTGAAAGCCACACAAAATAAATGATGTCTCATCATTTTAGATTTCAGTTGTTTCACATTTCAATAAAACTAGAAATTGAATCATAGAAACAGTAACTTGATATATCTCATAGTGACTTGTAAACTAAGCAAATTATACACATACAACAAGAGCCTTGGAGAAATAATTCAGTAATACAGTTTTAAGTATAATATTAATAACAAGTTTTCTACCTTAATAGTAAACTGGGGGAAGAACAAATAACAGATAAATTCATAAAGTTATTTATTTTTTGGCTTTAGATTAAAATCTGGGATAAAAAGCTATAGACATTTATGAACAAAACAGTTCTTTCTTCCTCTACACTTTTAATATCTATTCATTTATTTATGTACATCTAAAAATATATTTGAATACCTATTATGTGAAAAGAACTAATGTGGAAACTCCCACTGAAGCAAAACAGATGAAACTCTCAAGGAGTTCTCACTTAGTAGCCTCAAACCTTATTTGGTGACATCAAAAAATTGTTCTATGTTGTGGTGGCTGACTTACTCACAAAGAAAATATATATATATTTATAACAAATTTGTATATATTTATAACATATGTATTTATAACAACCATAGTTTTAAAGCCAAAAACTACATATATCAAAAATATATATACACCAAATATGTACGTGTTTATATATATACCAAAAAATTGTAGAGTTTCCATTTTATTATGCCCATTATTTTTTACTTAAAGTATTTTTAAAACAATATATGTTTGTTTTAAATGCCCAGCCTAATCTCTTTGGGGGTTCTCAATCTTTGTGTGATTGGCATACATTGTGCAGAGTTATAGAGAGAGACCAGCCACATCAGTTGCACCTATTTAAACTATCAAAAGTTAACATCAAAAGTTAACATCATTTTATATACTTACTTAGAAGGAGTGCACTTATTTGAAAATCCCTTAAGAGAACACCATTTCTGAGAGACCACTGTTTCAGATAAGGCCTTCATCTATTATTATTATCAGTGTTACTACAACAATCTACTAATTGTTCTCCCTGACACTTACTGGGTTTATCTTCTTCCAATTAAATTTTAGTGAAAAAAAAATCCAATATCAGAGAAGACAGAATGATCATGTCAATTCTTGCATAAAATTCTACATGAGCTTCCTTAGATCTTCTAAATAACTCAGTCTTACCTTTTAGTTATGCCTTGTCATTTTTGCTTTCTCACTCTTTAAGTCCCAGTCAGACAGAACTACTTCAGAGATCAAGCTCTGCTGGATTATCCTTATCTAATCCTCCATATCCAAAGTTTGGCCTGAATAAATCCAGTTAGTGCATATGACCCATCTAGCTTTCAGCTCTCCCACGTTACTTTCTCCTGCTTGCAAGTTTGCATGGGGCCTTTGCATCATCCATCCTATCTCACAGGCTGGGTTCAGGGCTTCCTAACACTTTCGTGGTTTCTTTCTATTACTTGTCATAGATAAATGCACTTCTGTTCATGTATACAAGGGGAGATCCCCAGAAAACCAGAATTATCTTCTGGAGGGTGGGTCCTGGTAGCACAGGCTTCCCCTGCTAGATGATATAGGAACACATTGGTATCAGTGTACCAGCTGGCATTGTTGTGACAGCCTGTGTTCAGCTTCGGTGAGTTTTTTTTGAAGACTCTTTCAATGCATTTTCCCATTTCATGATGGGTGCTTTAGGGGCACAGCTGCCCTCACCAAAAACAGCTTGACCCTTGTGCCCCACCCTCCCTATTCACCAGATCTTGCCCCAAGCCACTTTTTTGTTTGTTTGTTTCCCCAGATGAAAAAGTCTTCAAAGGGAAATGTTTTGTCAATGTGGAAGAGGTGAAACAAAAGGTGTTTCAAAAAGACGTAAAAGTCCACCAGTTCAAAAACTGTTTCAAGTAGTGGAAAAACATCTCGATAGGTGTATTGCATCAAATGGAGAGTATTTTGAAGGTGACTGAAGTTTAGACATGTAAGAATAAAAAACACAATTTTTATAAATAAATGTTTTGGGGGGTCTCCCCTCATATTTTCCATTAGCCTGTAAGCTACTTGAAGGCTATCTACTGTTCTGGTGCCTAGGCCAGTCCTTGGAATGCAGTTTATATAAAATGAATATTTGTTGAACAAGTGAAAACATGAAACAACAAAAATGAATACCATTGTACAATGATGCTGACACTGTACAGCTCTACCATCCTTTATTTGAAACCCATAGAACCAGAAGGGTTTCAGAATTCAGATCTGTTTAGTCAGGCAATATGTTCTGAAAGGTAATGTGGTACAGATGCTATGGATTATGAGACAACCCAGTGGACAATGGGACAGCGATAAGTAATAAAATAGGTTAATATTTTTGTAGCAAAATTTGAATATTTCTACTAAGCTGGGAATAAGTGAATACCCATAAATAATCTTATGCCAAATTGTATAAGTATATACCAATAAATAGTCACATTCAGTTGAAGTCAGATTTTACTGCCAAAACATTTTAGGAAGCAAACAATGTACTATACAGATGAAGTTTTATACAGTTGTATACCTGAAGCTTATAGAATATTACTCCAGTAAACCTAATTTAAGAAAACAAATGCCCATCCCTCAAGAGTTCAGATTAGATCAACTTGGCTGCCAAATGAGTCACCGAATTTAAAAATATAAATAAATGTGAAGAAAGAGAGACAGAGGGAGAGAGAGGAATGCAGTTTATCTAAAATGAATATTTGGGTGGGAGGGAGGGAAGGGAAGATAAGAACCAAAAAGAAAAGACAAGACAAAAAAGGAAAGGAAAGGTAATAAAATAAATCTTTGGTTACTATGACTTTCTGGATTTTAGAATGCAAGTTAGGAATTTTAGCTCTTTGTGAGTATATAAATTTTAGTAACACTAGGTTTTCTGCGTTCTACATATGTTCATTTTCTAGGTATAAAAATGCATCTCTAAGTTTCAGACTTTTATAGATCACTCACTAAGAGACACATTTTCCTTATGAATTACAGGACTACCTGAACTTATTATTTTCCTAATTATCCAATAGTAAATTTATATATTTCTTCAAAGTTAAATGTTTTCTGTATATGGTAAAAGTATTAACCACTTTGCCTACTAGACAAAAATAGTTTACAATATTTTCTTCTCTCATTTATTGTTATTTTGTATGTATACATTTCATAATTATTTATCTCAAAAATGTCATCCTTGTAAAGTTATGTTTCCGGGGAGACATAAATAAATAGGTTATCTTTCCTTTTTTTTATACCTCTGAATTTCTTTTGAAATAAATCCCAAATTTGTCCAAGACATGTAGCTCTTCTTTTCTTCCTTTTATTCATTTACTCACTCATTGTATAAAGTAAAAATTAATTTCTCAGACATGCCAATGCCCCTGACATATCCCACTCACCTGGAGTAGTTTGTCTTCCGTGGTGTGCTCACAGTTCAGCTGTTAACCAGGCTTCCGTCTCCATAGTTACTGAAGTTGAATTTAGTTACTAGAACCATAACTTTCAGAAAGGACAGATTTCGTGTGTCTGCAATTTTTGTAAGTTACTTCATTGCTATGTGACATGGTCTTTAACACTTTTTACTATAATTAAAGATATAAAATAGATTGCAGTCCATGTTAAACCCTTTCAACCAGAGACTGAAGGAAAGGACTTATATAAGTTGCTTCTGCTCTCCTCCAATATGGGGTTTCAGACTACCAGTCTAATAGCTCAGCTTTGTGCATGTTGCAGTTTGATACAATAGTTGAAAAGCAGCCAGCTAACAGGGAATTGCAGTAATCAAGTTGTTGGGGAAAAAAATCAATGTACTGAACAGACTTTCAATCTTATTATAAGACCAACTCAAGTAAAGACAGGCAAAGGTCCTCCTGTGCCAGCAGCAATGTGGATAGGGAGAACGGGAAAAATTACATCATAGCCACATATGTATATGGCTATATATATAAATTCAAAGGGCCACTAAGCATCTAAATAAGTCTTAAAATCATGAAATTGAAATTTGATCAAAAGCCACTTATGTCAAATGTAAAATAGAATGACTTAATTGTGAGGTCACTTTAAATGAGCTGATAGAATTGTGTTATTTGAGCTGAATTATAAGAAATTCAATTATAACTGGTATTACAAAATTATATAAAACTCAGGGAGTATAGCATAGTGTATCACTGCTTTAACATAGGTAAATGCTAGTGAGTTACAGTACACAGCTGAGTCACATAAACCTTTCCAAATGTGAGTATCTGGAACAGTTTGGATACTGCAAATTAAAACAAACCAGATTTGGAATTTTTCTTTCATTCCCTGGCACACTTTATTTCTAGGACGAACGCAGGGCAGGAGAGATTTTAGGTAAGGGAAGATCAGAAGGCAGAGAAGAAGAAGGGAGAGAAGGTAAGAAGAATTATACACAAAATGGTGTTGATTACTCTCTTGGGGGCAGCAGCAAAGGCCTGAATCAATCTCAGACTGCTCTTGAAACACAGGCGTACGTTTTCAAGCATTATATTAAAATTTCATGATCAATAATGCTGAAAGCTGCAGAGCATACAAGCAAAATAAGTGCTGACAATTCACTAGCCCCTGAATTTAATAAAATGTCACTCTCCGGCCTCAGCAGTAGTGGCAGGAGGAGATAGCAATCCTGATTAGAATCTGTCAAAGAATCTCCATTTGTCTGCTAATAAAACCGGGAGAGTACCTTTTGCTCCAGGTTGTGTTTACTTACTCCAAAACACAGCAGTCAATTCACAGTCTAATATAATTCTACTGTTTTCAACTCCAAGTCACCAAATCAGAGGCCTTTTTTTTTTTTACCATGGGAGAAAAATCCAATATTTTTCTACTTTGATATTACATGTAGATAACAACTAGTTTGGTGGATTAGTTCTTTCTCAGTCAAGCGGGTTTGGTTTCCAGGGCTCTGCATGTGTGTTCACACACCACTCACCTAATTTGTAACGTAGTTTTATCATTTTTGGAATCTTATTTGTTATTTGCTAAGGGCGTGGAAAATGTTGTCTTCTGTATTTACTAGAAAAGTCAATACCATTTTAATTAAGATATTCTGCATGCATTCAGGCAGTGAGAGGTACTTACCTATTTAGACAAATCATCAGCTTTCTTTAAAGGAAACACCTGTCCATCTGATAGGCAATCCACAATGCCCGGTTACAGCTGAGACAACCATGGCGATCCAGGATGTACCACACCTGAGTAACTGGCCACAAATATGATTTCTACTGTCTTTTTTCCTGTTAAATAAATGACTTAAGAAAGATTGCAAAATGACCTGATGGGTCTTTCAAAACTATTTCCTTTACAGAAATGGTGTATTGTTATGTTTTTAATCTATTGTTAAATATTGCTATAATCTTAACTTTACTATTAACACAGCACATTGGAATAGTCCTCAGAGGTACTCAAGTTCTGAGAATCTCCCTTGTGTTGTTGTATCTACAAACTCACCATCCTATCCTAATTATTTTCCTATTCAAAGTATTTATACAGGGATTTATTTATTTATTTATTTATTTATTTATTTATTTAATCAACACCATTTGCACCTCTTTGTCAGAGTCTATAGTCAGCACTGCTGAGTGTTTCCTGACATTCGCTCTATTATTTGACCTGTATTCTGAACCCTTTCATTCCTGTCTTATCCACTATGGCTAGAGCACTGTGTAGGAGATAAATTTCTAAATTTGTGAGGGTACAAAACTGAGATTATCTGGAACATATTCAATAGGTAGTTGAAGATTGCAGAGAAAGCTTTCAACTCTGAAATTTGTGATTTTATGAAATAAAAGTTTTAAGTAATAATGTGGTGTGTGTTATTTTTTCTTGATTAAAATTTGAAATTAACTTAGTGTTATTATTATCAGCCCATAGTAGACATGTTTTACCTGTTTGAATCCAACTCCAGGATGAAAAAAAATGTTATAATTTCCCAAAAACAGTAATAAACATGTGACACTTGAATAAGTTGTGGCCAAGTGAAGCCATTCCTGGTAGTGTTGCTGTGAGCATCACTGCTGAAAGCATGTCCGCTGCAAGCATTTTTGCTGTGGCTAAAGTGTTTACAATGAAACTACCCAGAATCCTATATGGGAACCTGTAAATATTTCACCTTGCATAGCAAAAAGATCTTTGCAGATGTAATTGAATTAATGGTTTTGAGATGGGAAGGTTATCCTGGATTATCAGGGAGGGCCCGAATAATCTCAGGGTCTACAAAAGTAAAGAGGGAGGCAGAAGAGAAGGTGTGGATGAGGCAATGTAAGAATGACTGGAGTCACCACTGCTGTATTTAAAGGTAGAGGGAGGTGAACACAAGCCAAAGAGTGGAAACATCCTTCAGAGGCTGCAAAAAGCAAGAGCATATATTCTTCCCTGTAGCTCCTAAAAGGGAACACAATCCTGTGGACTCTGATTTTAGATCCTTGAGAACTTGTTAGACTCTGATTTACAGAACTTTAAGATAACAAACTTGTGCTGTTTGTGATAATTTATATCAGCCACAGGATTACATATATATGTGTGTGTGTGTGTGTGTGTCTACATATATATGCATATACACATATGTAATATATATATTAGCATATATATATATATGGGCTAATGTCAATCACTCATTTTCTATAGCTGCAGATGATGGAAATGATGGTCACTTATACTTTATATCTTTTTTGCTGACAGTTTAACAAAGAAATGAATCACAGCTGAATCTGATTACTTCATCTGAATGTCTTTTCATATGTTAATAGTATATAGATAATTCAAAAATATGTATATGAGGGAATATATTTAAAACTGCTGCTGGGCCTAGCAAGAGAGACCATTGTCTTAATTCAAGTTGAGATGAAAACATACACAAATTTATAAATATTTAAATGACGAATATAGCTAGATAAATGGAATTTAAGAATGTCACTCACTTGAAAATCACCAAAAGACTTTTAATGATCAAATGTCCCTGAGGGACTACATTTTATCTAATAATATGATTTTCCAAATAGGCATATAGTATCTTTTGAAAACTATAGATATTTCAATTCCTTTGAAAAAAAATGTGGTACAGTTAACTTCATGCAGCACTCCTCCTCCCACCCTCATTTGGTGTCTCCTCTCCCTCCAGTGCTCACTGCAGCCCCAGAGGGAGGAGGGGCCACTGCAGCCCCAGAGGGAGGAGGGGCCTCTACTGTGCCAACCTGTCAAGTTAGCGTGTTGATCTGGACTTCTCTATCTCCTCCCTAGGGAAACTACTTTCTTCTCTTTCTTTAGAAAATTGTCCTTTTCCAAGCCTTCAAATAGTAAAGTATTAATAAATTCTTTGCCAAAAGTAGCTTAAAATGTTTGAAAATATACTAGCAATTCAATATGGCAACTTGTGAAAAGGATTCTGAACTCACCTCGTTCCATGGACACAATGAGTCTACAACTCATATGCAACAATTTCTTCTTCAAAAGCCTACAGGCCAGCTAAGTGACAGCCATATGTTGGGAAAACAGGAAGAAAACTACATAGAGCTGAAGTTGGTAGGAGAGGATAGGACACAGTCTCACTGTAAAATGACCCATAGTGCAGGTCCCACAATGAGAGGGAACTCAAAACCCAGAGCATCACCCAGATGAGTGAAGGGTTTTAACCCCACATCAGGCATCCTAACTCCTAAGACACAGAGCTGAGAGATGTCTCCCCAACACCTTACTTTGAAAACTGAGAGGGCTCACGTCCTGAGGCCCAGAGGCTGTAGCTGCATGAAAAACAACTCTTAAAGGGCGCACATGCTCATACCACTCACCCAAGGTGAAGCTCAGAGGTAGTCTATGACACACAGACTTAAAGTGAAGGAGGACACCTGCTTATAGGAAAGTGTTGGCCTTGGGGGCAGACATCCAAGTTAACACAGACACCGAGGAGCCTGCTGGAATGCTCTCCTGGGGCCCAGACTAGTGGGTACCAGCTCCTTGCTCTCCCTTTGCCATGCTGAGAGCACCAGTATCTCTAAGAAGGGAGCTTTTACATGCATCAAAAACTAAAAGTTTCAGTAACATACACTTTTACAATACTATAAAAATGTTTTCTGTAATGACAAAAAATGTAGAAAGATTCTTCTTCCTCTCTGGGTTTATATTGTGTTAAAATCACGCCATAGAATCAATTATTGTTTCTTAATCCAGGCACGCAGCTGGATTTGTATTTAGCAAAAGGCCTGTATCTGTTACAATAGTAAGTTATAGGTTTTATTTTTATGCTAAGTAACACTGAAGGAAAAGAATTAAAATTTCAAAGGCTAGCAAGAAAGCAGCACCCTGTTTTACCTTATTAGCACAACTCTGCTGTTGCAATATGCTTGGTCCTAAGGGATACATCTTAATGGAAGTCAAATAGGAAAACCCTGTTCCAATTTCCTCAGCTTCAATTGCAGCTGAGTATGGTTGGACACATGATGCATGTCAGGCTAGTGTGACTAAACAGAAGCCCACTCTGGGGAACTTAGGGGAACTGAGAAACATCACACTTCTGGAAAAACACTTACTTTCAGAAAGAGAGAGAGAGAGCATTGAAAGGAGAAAAAACAGAAGTGACTTGCCAGCTACAATTTGTGTTCTTTCGCAGCCACACACATATTTATTGAATTTTTAATAATTATTTATTGCATGTCAATTTGTGCCAGATACTATAATATATCAGGCATAAAAGATGGAAAAGACATTAGACCATACCTTCAGGAAGTATATGTGGGAAAAGAGGAGCTTATTCAGTGCAGAGGGGACACTGAAAACAAAAAAGAAAAAGATTATAAAACATCATGAACTAGCACTGGCTGGTATGACTCAGCTGGTTGGAGCATCGTCTGGTAACCAAAAGGTCATGGGTTTGATTCCTAGTTAGGGTACATACCTAGGTTGAGGTTTCCATCCCTGTCCCAGCACATAACCCACCCCACAATCCAGGCACATATGGGAGGCAAACAAATTGATGTTTGTCTCTCATGTCGATGTTTCTCTCTCTCCCTTCCACTTTTTCTAGAAGTATTATAATTGGACGTTTGTAGTGGGTGGTGTGTGAAGTGAAAAAAGAAAGGAGGAAGGGAAAAAAAGAGAGGGAGAGAGAGGAAGAAGGAAGAGAGGAAGGAAGGAAGGAAAGGAAAGGAAAGGAAAGGAAAGGAAAGGAAAGGAAAGGAAAGGAAAGGAAAGGAAAGGAAAGGAAAGGAAAGGAAGAGAAAGAAAGAAAGAAAGAAAGAAAGAAAGAAAGAAAGAAAGAAAGAAAGAAAGAAAGAAAGAAAGAAAGAAAGAAAGAAAGAAAAAGAAAGAAAGAAAGAAAAGAAAGAGAAAGGAAGAAGGAAGGAAGGAAGGAAGGAAGGAAGGAAGGAAGGAAGGAAGGAAGGAAGGAAGGAAGGAAAAGAAAGATCATAACTCTGGAGAGCTATGAAGAGGTCAGGTCTTTGGGAATTTACTGAGATATGTTTCCAAAATTCCTCCTTTTACATACTTCATCATGCTAGCTCAAATGTTTACCATAGTCAATTATGGAAATACTGCAAATTTCATCATTCTTTTGGAAACTAACAATGTAACCTAGCAAATTAAAAATTCTAAATTTCACCCATTGGACTTGTTTAATCAATATTGTTTACATTTATGAATCATGAATGCTTTATTTTATGGCAACATGTGTTTGTGTGGAACACTAGATTATCAAAGACAGTTGTATTTTAAAAAATGCATTTTGATATCAGTTTGAAGGAAGGAGTAAAGAAAAGACTGGGAACAAATATTTTGTTGATGAGTGATGCTCTAATTAAGCTGAAGTGTGATCAAATCATCAATTAGACCAATGTTTGAAAAGACTACCAATTGGGGGTATATTTTAGTGCTTCATAATACATACCTTTCGTACATTTTTTTTTAGTCCTTCTATAAAACTAAGAAAATGTTAACATTAGTGAATAGAACAACTATATTCAGACCTTTATTTCCTCTCCATCTTGTAAAGCAAATTAAGTTGAGATGGAAACTAATTTTAAAAGGCAAAGTATGCATAAAAGGCAGAATATATTAAAATATTGAAATAGAAAGCATGTTGTTTTTATTTTTTGTTTTGCCTATTTTATTTCAGATTATGTTGACATAGACTGGTTTTCAAGTAAGAAAAAGTAATTCAATATATTTGCGAACACCACAGAGACTTATTTGGAACAACCACTTAAGACTTAAAGAAGTAAACATCAGCAAGAAATGTTATAGATCAATCTGGTTTTATAATAGAAGGTCAACTATACCAAAATTGAGTGCCAGAAAATAAGCATCTTGTTAATAATTAAATGAGATGGAAAATAAGACATTAATGCTTATTTAGAAAGATAAATGAGAAATAACATCCCAAAATAACTCTTTGTGGTGTCTGGAGAGGAAGGAGAGATATCTGAGAAAGGAGAGGAAATGCAGGATCCAAAGAATGGATGGCATTATCTAGTTATCTTCCTCAAAGATCTTTCTGAAGGTTATATTAAAGCAAGTAGACATGCACATCGCAGTTATAAATGAATAGTTACCACTACTTGGCTATTCAATGGAACAAAAGAGAAATTATTAATACAAAAGACAGAAATGAGCTATCTCTATGTAACATTTAATACATTAATATAGTTCAACTTTCATTTAATTCAAATCTAAAAGAGATGATGTATGTTGATAATTTCTTCATATCAGACAAGAGGAATAATTAATCATTTACTTAGTCCCTAATAACTTACTAGAAACATTTATAAAATGATTGAAGGAAAATATTATAGAAATGAGACTTTTTAAATTTATTTGAGGATGATATGAACATATCAAATAAGTACTAAAGGTAAATAAATATCAATAGTGTATGAATTAAGTGGAGATAAATTGATTTTTTTCAGAGCAATAACTTAACATATACCTGACTGAAGAAAACTAAATCTTGTAACTATGTCATTATGGTCTACAACAGAATATTCAAAACCACTCGATGCGCTTATAATAACACTATAGTTAGCACATTGCAATGAGTTCTAAGATGGTCCTTTACTTTCAAGCTCTCTAAGATATTTCAAAGGTGGCCAGAGAGGTGGGGGTACTAGGGCTGGGTGGGTGGGCAGAGGAGAGAGAAATGGCGTCTTCAGTAAGTGTTAACAATAAAAGTAAAGTTAAAAAATAAAATAAAACCATTGCAAAAGGTTGACTACAGAATGAATTAGTGAGGCCCCCCTTGTCTTCTGACTAATGAGAATATGTCTCTGGAACTCTTGGTAAGCTCCGCATCCAGTCTCTGCAATAAGTACCCAAGCCAAGCCTACTTTTGTCTTCCCAGCAGCTTATAGTAGTACTCAGTACTGCAACACCTTCACAGCCCTTGCTTTCATAATTAGGAGCTCAGAAGGTCAAAGAATGTCATAGCCTTCGGTAGGCACAGGAATGGTGCTTCTTCTCACTATAGTGATGGTGGCTAGGTTAAAGGAATGATGGTAGCTCAAGAACAAGCATTCCCCTTTCATTATAATTTATAAAGCCCATAATAATAGTTTAAATTTGTTGTTATTTTAGTTTTAGTGACACATTTTCAAAGTTAAATCATAGAAACCTCACCTTACCATGTATCTACAATTTTATATAGTTATTATTATTATTAAATATCTCTTGCGTCATTTGGTTTCTGACCACATGCAATATAACTTACTTGAAAAACTTATTTAATTCCTCCAATAACTCTTCGAGGCAAACAATATTTTTATTATAATTTGGAATTACCAGCTATTACTATCAAGAGGAAAAAGAGGCCAAGAGTTTTGGGGTTTTATTGTGTGTTTTTTAAATTATTTTTTGTTTTATTGTTCAGTTACAGTTGCCCTGCCTTTTTCCCCATTGCTCACCCCTACCTCCTCCCCCAGTCCCACAGTCAATCCCCCACATTGTCTGTGGCCATGAGTCCTCTATTTGTGTTCTTTCGCTTGCCCCTTCCTCTTCTTTCCCCCATTATCCCTCTCCCTCCTCCCTTCTGGTCACTGTCAGTTTGTTTTTTATTTCAATGTCTCTGGTTATATTTTGTTTGCTTGTTTGTTTTTGTTGATTTGGTTCCACTTACAGATGAGATGATATGGTATTCGTCTTTCACCATCTGGCTTATTTCACTTAGCATAATGCTCTCCACTTCCATCCATGCTATTGTGAAGGGTAGGAGCTCCTTCTTTCTTTCTGCTGTGTAGTATTCCATTGTGTAAATGTACCACAGTTTTTTGATCCACTCCTTTACTCATGGGCACTGAAGGTGTTTCTAGCACTTGGTTATTGCAAATAATGCTGCCATGAATATTGAGGTGCCTAGGTTATTTTGAGTTGGTGTTTCAGTATTCTATGGTATAGTCCTGGCAGTGAGAAGTCAAGAGTTTATAATATGCTGTGTCAAAAACAGTGATAGAGCAAGAAATGAACGTAAGTCTGACTGATATATCAAAATAAAACAAAAATAACCTATACTACTAAACAGAGGGAAGGAACAGAAATATGATTTAAAACATCAGGACCAAGACTGCTTTTACATTCATTTGTGAAAAAATAGCCTAGACAATTTTTAAAACAAATATGTTAGAACTCTTTTGGCTTCCATTGCTTGTACTTGATTTTGAGCAGAAATTTTGAGATAAAAGAATAATATTCTTAAATTGAATTAATCATCTATATTACACATCTATAATCTCCATACATTTTCTAGCAAAACCTTTGTGCAGTGAAATAAAGTGCTTTAATATTTTAATTTGGAATCGTTATAATTTTGAATGAACTTGGGAAAAAAACTTACAATATTTTTAAAACTTATTTAGAAGTTCATTAATAGAAAAATATGGGCAATGTGTAAACTGGATTCTGGAGTGAAGTTAACTGGGCTGTAATCACATTTCTGTCACTTCTAGCTGTGTGATCATAGGCAAGATATTTATTTAACCTCTCTAAAGCCAGTGTCCTCATTTGTAATATAGGTAAAATATTAGAAAGTCACTGAGAGTTTTACATGAGTGAACACTTATAATGCACATAGAACAGGGCATGACATATAGTAAGCCCTCAAATGGGCTTTAACTATTATCATTATCACATATGCCACTGAGAATAAGGCATATTCTAGAGACTTTTACTCAAATAAATATACTCAAATAATGTATTAATGCACAAGTTGACACTTTATGCTTGACTGTAATATAACCAATTAAATGAAGGAGAAATATTTTACAGAAGTGATACATGAAGTGTCAAAAGTCATTTTGAAACCTATAGGCAACTTTTAATAGTTGTATGTATAATATAAAGGTACTTTTTTAATCTAAAACTTGTATATCATATACACATAAACACACATATAAATACACATATATCACAGAAATAGCACAAAATCTGAAGAAGCATTTGTCCACCCCTTTTCATCTGAATGGAAGGAGCACTGAAAGAATCTATTGGCCCTTTCAGAAATACGTCCACATCCACTATCACTAAACAGGTGCCTATAGGTACTTAACTCCAATTTACTTACTTTCTATGAATGGTCCATGAAAAAAAGTCTTTTACAATATGCCATTCCCTCTACAACTGACTATTTGATAAATGAAGATTGAATGCTAATAATAAATTATTAACTTCTAGGCGATTAAGTATATCAAATGCTGTTGAATACTTGCAAGCAATGCTGTGGCCTATGTGATTGCTCAATCACATCTCAGGGGATCATTGAGAATACCAATAAAATTGAAATTCACTGTGTGTTGTATCTTGAAATATGGAGTAGTTTCTTCTTAGTGTCCCCATATAATACACAGGTGATTTGTGACCATTAATTAGATAATTGAATATAAACCAGGCCTTATTCCTCCAAAGGGAAAGGCTTATCTTCTAGATATGCAAGGTCTGTTAGCCCCTTATTGTATCCACGGTTTGAGTCAAACTGCCTACCAATTAGCTGTGTTATTCTGTGCTGAGACAACCACCCAAGTAGGAGAAAGAAATCAACTAATCATTGTCCTTCACAAAATCACAAAACCTTGAAGACCGAAGAGGTAAATAAAATAAAATTCTTAGGAAGTCGAGATATATAAATCCTCAATTTTCTATGAACCTCACACATACAGCTTTAATCTGTGTCATGTTAAGCAGGTGTTCAGGTCTTTGGGGGCTGTTCCACTAACAACATCTTTCAGGCATTCGATTTTCCAGACATTTAACCATCTTCAGCATAGGTTTTCAGTGTCAGCCTGTCCTTTTCTACATAGTTAAACCTAAATTTCAACCTTCAGTTTCTAAATGGAGGGAGAGGAAAAGGGAAGACTGAGAGAACAAGGGAGATTTTCATGGTCCACCATGAAAGCAGCACTCACCCTTTCTTCTCAGATGCATTATCCTGAATTCAATCACAAGACCACACTTGCACTGGCACCTGGAAAATGTATTATGGCTGTGTAACCTGAAAGTAAAAGACACGAATTTTGATGAAGCACTAGAAAGATTGCTGGTGAATGTATATATCAGAAAATGCCAGTTAAAGAGGGATTTAAGCAACATATTGACAAAAAGGATGATATAAATTCAAATGAAAGGTAAATGAAGCATAATTAGAGGAAGATGTACATACTATCATCACCTGGATACACTTCTCCCTGGCAGAGTTTGCGTTTTCATATGTCTAATCTCTACTGCTTTTCTTCTATCACCAAGCTTCATCCAAGTGCAAGAAGTCATGAAGGGAGACTGGGTATTAAACTTTTTATAGGTACAACCACCTTCACTTTGAAATTCCCCAGGCATAAATTCAGCTTAGAACCTTGCCTTTAATTCTCTGGTCAGTATTCCCTAGATTAGAACATAAGAAATACTTAATAAATACAGCAAGATTACCACTAAATAACATACATTTTGTGGAAATGTACTGACATTGAACTCTCATGTAAAGATAAATCCAGACCATCATCTATGGAAAGAGTCAAAAAACTCCTGATAAGAAAATAAGTTTAACCGTTACTTATCTTGAGAGGACTTTGAGTCCCATTATGTAGGTGTGTATATGTGTATGTTTGTGTGTTTAAGATTAAACAAGTGCTTTATGTTATAGACAAAGCTCCTTATATTTCAAGTGACTTCAAACACTTCATTTACCATTTCTGTGTAGAACATTTCTTTTTCATAAACTGTATTGCAATCAAGTATAAAATGTCAATTTGTTTGTTGGATAAATTATTTGAGTATATTTATATATAAAAATCTCCAGACTTTGATAAAAGATAAGGGGAACAATCTTTTTTTCTTCACTCAAAACTGGTAACTTTTCTTGATATTAACTGAAGAGTTCAGTATTATATGCAGTGACAGGAAACTTGTTACTGAATATACAATTCATTTTATTTGGATAGATTATGATAGATGCTACTGAATTGACTCAAGGAAAATTACTTTTTAATGACATTAAGTGAAACTTGCAATCAGGAACAAACATGCTGAATGCCAATTGCAGCTCGTCTTCACAGTGCTGATCTGTATGTTAAATAATGAAAAGGATCATGAATAGTGGAAAATACTTGTGTTTGAACATTTAATAAACATGATGCCAAATCAGTGCTTTAGGTAATCGTGTGACTTTTTAAAAATTGTTAAATTTTCTTGAATGTGACTTGAAAAAGAATTTGTCACCTATAAAGTATAAGTGTGTGTCACATGAGATAAGGTGTCCTACATGCTTTTTACATTGCCTGCTATTTCTTGGCTGCTGGTTAAATAGTAGTATTGATTGTGGTTTTTTATTATCTTTGTGGTCATTATATTATCCTACCGCCTCTTGAAATATGCATAAAATTCTATCTTTGGTTTTGTTTTTAATATTAAATTATAAATATCTTTAAATACATATTTAGTAATCTGTATTCTGCTGAGTACTTACATAATTTTGATAGTTTATGCTAAATAAAGAGGTTGACTTCAATTATTTGAAGAAGTGTGTGCGTGTGTGCGTGTGTGTGTGTGTGTGTGTGTGTGTGTGTTGATTTTTATATATACTATTAGGCACTGGCCTCAAAATTCAGGGCTAACAGTGCTTTTCCCACATGATAATTTCATATATGCTAGATTTCTTAGTACTGACTAGTTTGATATAATGCATATGCTTTACGTCTATGTAACACATGGGGCTATCTTCCATATGTTATATGTGAGTATATATGAGTATGTGGATCCATATGACATCTAACATTGGTTTATTATTAAGATTTTTTAATTTAAATAAACATGTAAAATTTGCAAGCACTACTAAAAATTGGTTACTTTTGTTGAAATTTACTTACATATTGATATAGTCACATTACTCCAGAAATCTCTGCTCCAGTTCAATCAAATTTAGGGGAAGTTATTACTCAAAAGCATTATCAGGGCATATTCTGTGTATTGAACACTTTACTTGGTAGCAAAATATAGCAGTGATGGTAGAGTTATAGTTCGTGTCCTACTGGTGCTTGCAGTCCAGTAAAAGAACATATGAATATAAGGATAACATATTCAAAAAGAAAAGTTTAGTATGATAAAGAACTAGAGTAGGAGAATCTGAATCATATTCTGCAACTTTTGTTTTAAAAAGGTACTGTTATTTTCATATTGTATTCATCTTCTGTTACATTCCACTGTAATACATATTTTAAATATTTTATTATTATTAAAATATTTCTATATTACAATAGTGAATGGAAAGAAAGTTATTGAGCTAGACATTGACACCAATGAAAATCACTGAATATATTTAGGATATATATTTGTGCAATTTGTTTATACCCCTTACAGTTTTAGGTTGACACAATGGAGCCATTAAGTATGACTCTGACCAAAATCTGTATATAGTAATTCCACAGACAAATTTATAGCTTGCCTGGAAATAATGTCTCAACTATTATAGCTTCCCTTAAGTTTTTGATGATGAGTCCTGGCATTGTTATCCATGTTAGAAAACTGAACAACACGTATTTAATTGTCCAAAATTATCAACTTAAAGAAGAAGACTAGAGGATTCCATGTTTTTGAAGCTAGATCATTTGGGCCATCCTGAAATTCCAAGAGGCTTTTCTAGGTTGGTATAAAGTTATGGAAATATAGTACAGATATATAATCTTTCTAGGGGATGAAAATACTTCAGAGAACTTTGAAGAGAAAGGCCCATTCTAGAACTGATCTTGAAACACAAAATTGCAAGCAAATCAAGCCAAATCTCAGAGTAATTGCTAAAAAATACCCAAAATTCTTTCCATTAGTGCTCAGTTGGGCACCTTTTACATGGTTTAATCATTATAGTGCAAACTTTTTTATTTATTCCTATCTAGCCAAAAACAAGAGAAATTATTTGTTTAATAGATTTTGTCTTTTTTCTCTTAACTGTGCCTCTTATAATCTGCTGAAAACTAGCACTGAAAAGAGCATTTCTGGTTTGTATGCAAAACTGATTGTTTGAAATTACAGTTAACTTGATTTGGGGAGTTTAAAAAATTGGGGATTGGAAGTGTGAGTCAAACATTAATGTGTCCACATTTATTTTGACTTCAAATATTAATTATTCTTTCAAGGTTCTGTGCAGAAGCCATCATAACAAAAAACTTAAATATAAAATAAATAATTTACTTATGTTTGAAGTTGAGCAGTAGCTAACACTTTCTAAAATAATATAGCATAGAAAATTGCCCAAGATTCTTTAGTGTTATATTTTTGTCCCATACCTATTTTTATGTGATAAATGAAATTAAGTGCATATTAAATGACTCGAGATTTTTCAGATTTCTGAGTTTTAAATGTGAAAAGTGCATATGAAAATATATTTTAATATGAACAAAATAAAGTCCATTTTGTCTCTTGGCAAACAACAACAACAACAAAAACCCTTCCTACCACCTGAGTAGATTTCTGAAAGTGTATTTCTGTTCTTAACATGCTCCACTCCTATCACAATAAATCTATTCTTGAGGTTAACTCTTCATTCATTTAGCAATTAACACAATTTATCAGGTAATGAATATGCAACAAATAATCCTTGACAGATTTTTCTTCATTCTGGTTATGAAAGCAGGCTTCATTTTTCCATATGGCATTCTAACTGCTGGTAAAATTGTTTTATTTCACTTAGCATTACCTGGCCTATTACTGTCTTCCATTGCCTTTTCTCATCAATATGTGTCCAAATTAAACATTTCTGCCACTTAAAGCAGAAGTATTCAATTATTACATTTTTTTGAATTACAGGAACTTTAGAGCAATAGGATAAGTTTTAAGTTAAGAACTGAAATTACATATAGATGCCATTGCATGAAAATTCAATTACATTAAAATGCTATGAAAGCATCATTCTACATTTAATGCCTAAGTAAAAGCCTTTTCTACTGCTATAGTCTTCATTTGCATTATTAACCTAAAAAGTAATGTTGAAAATAAACAATAAGAAAACTGCAAAAAGAGGTATAAACTTACCCTTAGTACTTTTAAAAGCCTACTCTCTAAACAATGATAAGTCACATAGCCCTGTGTTTTAGTTTATTTAGTCTAAGAGAAATGTGAGACATTGTAGAAGACTGTTCTGCATAGCATGGGCCCAGATCCCACTTGGAGATACACAGGATCCACACCCACGGATAGGTTCTCCATGGGGAATCAGGCCTGCAATATACCTAGGCCACTTTGAGTCTCGCTCTTCCTAAAAAACTCCCTCACCCTGAATTGAGGACATTTACTGCAGAGTAACTCCCTAAAATCCATGCTAAACCTTCCAAGGATGAGTGTAACCAGTTCAACCACTTTTGCCTTTTCATTTGCAAATATCCTTCTTCTGTGATGTGATTAGCAGTATTGGCTCCTTTGTTTTCTATAAAAGGTAACCACCTAAAGTGAACCTGTGCATAGTAAATGAGGACCATCATGTATTGTGACAAGAAATCCAATAAAGACCGGTCATGTCAAGGGCCAAGGCTTTTGCTCCCCTTGAGAGAAAGCCATGCTATTCTTTTTCCTTCACCAGACTCGGTAGTCTGTGTGAATGTCTCATTTCATCCATAATGATGTGGACACTGCAGGATGGAGTCTGCATCATGACATCTACTCTTTGTGTACTTACAGCAGAGGAATGAGGAGATCCTGTGAGAATCACAACTCTAAATGTTTCTGGGGTGCTATAATTATTAGTTTAGTATGTTTTGATAATAACTTCACAGTGCTGCTTCTTTTTATTTAGTTTATAACTGAAATTTAAAAATTAATATAACTTTAGGGAAAACTATAACTGAATAAAATTTTAATTTATTTAAAAACTCAACTGTTCTAATTCTCTGAGTGTTTTTTTAAGATTTTATTTATTTATTTTTAGAGAGAGGGGAATGGAAACAGAAAGAGAGGAACTGAAAATCAATGTGTGGTTGCCTCTCATGTTCCCCCTACCGGGGACCTGGCCTATAACCCAGGCATGTGCCCTGACTGGGAATCAAATCAGCCATCCTCTGATTTGCAGGCTGCCACTCAATCCACTGAGCCACACCAGCCAGGGCATCTTTGAGCATTTTAAAGTCAATGAGTTTTTAAGGATTGTTTGTTATCCTGAGGTGGATGACTTTGAAATTTTATTTTATCAAGTTTTTAATATCATTTAATAGTCTTGGCAACAAATTGCAAAATAATATGACATGGAAAATATTTGAAAAAGTTAAATAAAAAACTAATGGTTGTCTAAAATTTACATATGCATAACACAAATATGTTACAAATAAGACATAAATATGACACACATGTAAAAAACAAATATATTTAAAACACAATATTATGAAAGAAAACATTATAATCTTAAAATTGGAACATCCCTAGTAAGAATCACTGTCTTTTGTACTATCACCTTGAAGTGACTGTTAAAGTTACTCACGTTGTGCCCAAAAAGCTTGGTATACAGAGGTACACTCGGTACACTAGGCCCTGTAGCCACTGAAGATGTGGGAGTATTACACAAGAAGCTGTGCCCATCTACAACGGAACTTAACTAACGCTAAATCTTATAATAAACTGCCTCGAAAAGTCACTGTCCCCTCTGTAGCACTGAAGTCCACATTTACTTGGTATCTGATTTGCTAGCTGTTAAATATCCATGCTATTTGTCACATCCATGTTATTTATAAACATCCATGTCATTTATCATAGCAAAGCATGGAAGTGTAAATAGTTGGTGCCTGATGATTCCATAGCACAGGTAGTCTTCCTCAGTGCTTTCAAATGCCACATTCTGTTCGTGCTTATTGTGGGTATTTATTTTGTTCTTGATGCCACACCACTGTGTCCCCTTCTGAGTTTACTTTAAAGGGCAGAAAATCAGAAAGGCTTATACTTTCTTGACAACTTTGCCTCTTTCAGAAAATGTGGTCATCATGAATGTTCTCTCTGGCCTTTTCATTGTCCTTTCCCCTGCCTCGATAGAAAGCACAGGGAAGTGGTTAAGAATGTGACAAATCCATGGTAAGTGCTTATTCTCTTGTTACGCCCACTGATGGTCTCTGGTTTTCCAGACTAATCTGGAAGAAGCATATCGACACCTAATTTAAATGTTTCCTCGATATTCTCAAACTTAAAATTTCCATTAACTGATTTCTAAATTTTGCTGTTTTTTACCATCATTTAGACTGCCAATCATAATATAAAAAAACTAAAAAAACTGAGGGAAGAATAAGAATAATAAATTAATCAGTTAATAATTTGATGATAAGATGTATCACTTGAGTAAAGTTGTAGGATCTTCATTTTCTAACATCAAAGGTAGAATTTGATGGACTCTCCTTGTTTAAGAACTAGATTTTAAATTTTTTTTATTATTTTACTTTTATTGAATTCATGGGATTACATTGGTTAATAAATGTTACAGGTTTCAAGTACAATTCTATAATACATCATCTGTATAGTGTGTGTCCACCACTAAAGCTTAGTCTCTTTCTATCACCATATATTTATTTTTTTAAAGCAACTTATTTTTTTAGGATTTAACTACCAAATATTCAAAATAAATTCAGTTTTACAAAGCAAATGAACTGTGCAATGATTTAATATATGTAAGCACACAACCTCAGTGCAGATACATTCTTAGAGAAATGCACTGGACACTGAGCCACATGTCTACTTGACTGTGAGAAGGAGGTCTCATGAGGCATGTATCTGACAGAGGTAAGGTGAGAGGCAATTGGAGCAAACTCCAAGCACATCCATGCTTCATCTTAATTCACAAATCTAATTTGAAATTTCAATATAGTTCCAATAAAGAGAGAAAAGACCCCATTATCCCATGAAAACACGGATTACATTACAACACGTTTCCTACCAAAGGAGAAATTTTTTTCATTACTTAATACTAAAGTGCTGAAACCATTAGCATACCCTTTTAGACTTAAAATAAACATGTGTATTATGTGCCTGTGTCTCCCAGTGGAGATCACAAATGGTGTCACATTGCACTGTGGATCCATTAGTAACATAATGGCATCCAACCACAGGTCTAATGGTTTACATTGGAAAGCAGTTTTTTAAATTCAAAAAATGAAGTTAAAAGAGAGAAAGGGAAAGGGAAGGAAGGTGGGAAGGGAGATAGAAAGGGAAGGAAGGAGGGAGAAAGGGAGGGAGGAATACAGAGAAAGAAAATAAATGTGGAAAGGAAGGAAAGAAAAATTTCTCTCTCTTGCTCTTTTTAAGCATATAGTCAGCTTAAAACTGTGTTTTCGTTGAGTGATTCAGCATGTGACGCTTCAAAAAAAATTAGTCAGATGATCCAGTACTTTAAAAAAGCTGTTTAGAATATGCAATTATTAATAAAGAGTGTAGCCCATGTAAATTCATTCAACAAGATGTTTTCCTTCCAAGAAGAAGGAGAACTGTAACATTTTAAAATTGGGCCATGTGACCTAATTTGGAGTAGATATCTCAGGACATGCCAAAGCTTGTTTGCCTAAATCATGTATACAAATAAGCTAATTGGCTGCTCAGTGTCACAGTGGCATCCTTATAGCAGTATTGTCTCAATTACTAGAAAACAAGAGTAGTAGAAAATTTGTAGTCATGAAAGTTTATAACAACTTTATTACTAGAAAAAAATTTAAAATACTATGGTAAAATTTTAAGTATTAAAATAACTCATATTATGAACTCTCTTTTTTCCTATGTGTTGGGAGGATATGAAAAATAAAAGACAAGACACTCGATTAACATGCATCGCGCTTGTAACTGAAGCAGAGCTCTCTCTGCCTGCTAATATGGCAGCTGGGATGCTTAGAAGGGAATTTGTTGGGGCGATATCTGCTTCACAGATGCACAAATATGGTTTATTATTGTGGAATCCAGAGTTTTTCCAATAAATCTATCTGTATTTTTGTGTCCTGAATAGTGTCCTACGGCCACTAAGCTTTATTAAAACCCCCTCTCTTTCTTTCTTTCTCTCCCTCTCTCCCTCTCTCTCTCTCTCTCTCTCTCTCAAGAGCCCTGCATATAGCAAGTGTGGTCATTTTTTTTCCTAAGGAAAATATAAGCATATGTTCACTCATTCTGACATGTTGCACTTAAGTGATTAAAAATTCATGTTCCAAGTAAAAAGCTGTTAAGTAGCTAATTATTTATTCTGTTTACAAGATATGACCCAACTAGTTAGGGAAAATGCATTCTGGGGACTGAAAAAAGCATTACATTCATTTAGGGTGAGAAGGCCAACCTTCCTCCTGGTGGGTATATTACCAAGTGGTACAAATTAAAAGAGTACCTGAAGAAAACAAACCAATCACTAAATAATAAGTGGAGCATTTACCTTAAAAAGATGTGGGATATCATTTATCTTTTAATAATACCACATGCAAAATCTATTTTAAATTCACAGTCAGAGAACTCAGTTCATTATGTATCCTAAACTAGCTAGTTGATTACATATCAGAGAAAGGAGTTTTTCAAAAAAAAAAAAAAAAGAAGAATCAGAAGTAGACAAGGGAATGAAATAAATATTATATTTTTTAAAATTCTATACCAAAATATGTACACTTAACTATTAAAGAATATATTTAGAATGAAATTGAAAATGATTACTAAAACCACTAATAAAAGACATTTTTATAAACCCTCAAAATTTGTAAGATGGCTGTAACTGGGATACTTAATGTAAGCAACATGGAGAAAAAAGTTTATATTCTGTAAAATTAATTCAGTAACACTGTCAATTGTCATAGTGCCCTTCTGATTTGCATAGAGAATATACAAGCTTTCAGGACTTCTATTCTGTTGCAAAAAGTGCCTGAATGGAAATAAGAGCTGAAAGGTGATGACCGACAGAATCTGCAAAGACCTAAATTACCATTCTATGGGCTTTTAACTTTTCTTGAAACTTCTTTTAGAATGTTGAATGTCACTAAACTAAGATTTCTGCACCTGCAGTGTAGAACTAATATATGCTTAAATTTTGTTTGAGAATATTTAGGGAACAGGTCATTCTCATTAATTACATAAACCAAATTAATAAACATTACTTGATTAACAATCTTATAGACTTTTGTACATTTACAGAAACTATTTTAATAAAACCAAATCTTCATTATAGTTTTGATAATTCAAGACATTGTTTCAGGTCAAAATGATGAGAATTAAGTAACATTAAAATGACATTATCTTTTCCAGGCAATGGAATAATACAAAAAAGACGATGACATCAGGTTTCTTTTGGGTCCTATAATTTAAAGCTGCCACCTTTCGTCATTTCTGATAATATAACAAATGTCTGTCCAGAAGGTATCCAGCCATGTCATATGAAAAATAGAGACATTTACTGAAGAAGATAAAGATAGAAGAAACACTGTGTATAGGATAATGATGCCTCAGTCCCCCTCAAAGTAGGCCCATTGGGACCTCACACAGTTCTCCCAATTGCCATCAGCTGTCTTGTCATATTTTCCTGAAACTCACTGATGATCTGAAATCTCTTCCCTTTCAAAGGTGATTTTAGTTTTGGGAAAAGCCAGAAGTTTCAGGGTGCCAAATCTGGGCCGTAGGGAAGCTGAGTCATCAGGTTGATTTGATGTTTTGCCAAAACACTCTGCACAAGATGTGATGCATGAATGGGTTCATTATTATGATGAAGCTGCCAATTACCAGTTGCCCATAACTGTGGCCTCTAAATCATCTGAATAGTTTCTGCAGAGGAATGTTCAAGCTTTGTGCAAAATTTGATGCAGATTCATTGCTCTACTCACTCAGTCATTTAGAATAACATGGCCACAAAGTACAAATGCTCACACAACAGCATCTACTACCCCCACTGACTAGTACAGCAGAGGAGTCATTATTCACACATGTGCATTCCAGTCCATTCTCCTTGGCTATCAGGTTCCATCAATGTTGTGCAAACCATTCTATTCATATTAATGATGGCTGAACTATTTTAGGATAGGCCTCATCGTATATACTTTGTCCTTATATGAGTATGGTTCCAAGCATCTGGAACTGGGTAGTGGAAGGAATATAGAGTTGGAATTTTATAGAGACTGAAGCTAGTTCATGAGAATTTCTCCAGTATTGAGATATTCAAAGTTATAAGTGAAGAATTTGGTTCTCATAATAGTCTGGCAAAATGAAAGCCCTTCCCTGTTAAAAATATACTTGGTAATGCAGCATACATAATTATAAATGTTTGATACACTATTTTATCAATAGTGAATAGATCTAGAAAAAACATTCACTTTTCCTTTCTCTTTTTCAAAAATTTTAATCTAGCATATAAACTGTACATTGTATAAGTACTATGTCAGTTCTCTGGTTTTTGAGCCATTGGCTGCATTGTCAGATATTTGGAAGAAGAAGAAGCCACCTCTGTGAGGCTGGCAGAATAGAGAAATACCTGCATGGTGAGAATAGCATTACTAAAATTGAGCAATCACATATTCATTCATTTGGGTAAACCCTTCTCATGTGTTTTTTTAATAGTACATGTCCCAAGAATAAATGATAATTTGTCATCCATGTCTTGGTTTGAATTCTTTTATCAGATCATTTATTTTATTCATTCATGTAGATTTGTTTCTTATGTCAGAAGAAGGAATAGGGCACTGTTAGAGCAGTAAGGAAGGAAGGAATTGTTAAGAAATAGCAAAGAAAGAACAGGTGGAGTGGAAGTGTCAACAAAAATAAATTTTGCTTGCATAATTGTGCCTAAACTCATTCTTCAGCTTTAGAGTACTGAAACATCTTGACAATACTTGAAATAGCAGTGTTTTGAAAGGAAAAAAATATTTACCTATTCTACACAAGATAACGTGTCTTGTTTATCCCTATAGTCATTTCTAATAAAGCCAAATAGATTAGCATCAGTAAAACTCCTATGATTTCAATCAGTTCTTATCACTTTCACAAATGAAAATTTTGAAGTAAATTAAGTATTTTGCTCAGGTTCTTCCAGAAAACTGAGAAATAACAAGGGTAAGAACTGAAATCTTTCAGTTCTGATGCTCGAACTGCAACACTTGGGTTTGGGGCAGGGGCCACCACTATTACATTTCCCTGAGGCTTAACCTCAGCGTATATTTGTTATCATCCTTTCTCATTGTTCCTCCTTTTACTAAAGTGGCACAACTATTTCTCTAAACATTTCTTACACCAATGATTCCTTACATAATAACAATACAAAAAAATCTTATTTGCTTTAGACTTATTTTTAACTTTAGAAATGTAGAATCAGCAGTGTAGACAAAAAGTTGATGAGCGTTATTGCTGTGGACATAGACTTTTAATGGTAAAAGCTGCCAAGTATATATGCTCTCTGGAGACCTAATAAAAATAGACTAAATTACCCTCCAAGTCTCCTCAGGAGAACACTTTTTTCCTTTAAAAACTTGTATTTTCACTTCAATAATTAAAGAAGAAATTTTGCTTATATGAAATCAGAACATAGAAAATATTAAAATGAAACCTGTAATGTTGGTTGAAGAATAATTGCACATACATGCATCCATATGTTTCTCTGCAGCACAGGTGGCAAACACAAGGCCCACAGGCCAAATCCGGTCCTCCACCTTGTTTCATCCAGCCCGGCACTTTGTGTCTACCTGGCGGCAGCGCTAAGCTCTGGCTTAACTGTTAAGGAGTAGTTACATTTACACAGTCCTAAAATTATATTCGGCCCTTTGAAGGCAACCGCAAGGCTGATGTGGCCCTGATGAAAATGAGTTTGACACCCCTGCTCTACAGTATAACAATATAAAGATGTCAAACACATCAATGTATTATTAAAACAGGATACTAATCAAGTTATTTTAAGAAGTTGAATTGGGGCCCTGGCTGGTGTAGCTCAGCAGACTGAGTGCCTGTCTGTGAACCAAAGGGTCACTGGTTCGATTCCCAGTCAGGGTACAATCCCGATCTGTAGTACGGGGTGAATGAAAACCAACCACACATTGATGTTTCTCTCCCTCTCTTTCTCCCTTCCTTCCCCTCATTCTACAAATAAATAAATAAAATGTAAACAAAAAAAGTTGAATTGGAGAATGATATGGATAAAAGTAACATAAAAATAATTATTTGCCATGCATTCCATAGTAAAACAATATAAAATGTTCTTAGTTTTTAAAATATTTTTGTTTAGGAGTCTATAACATTATCCAAAATAATTTTGCCCCACTCAAAAGTGTTCAGTGAGTTCATTCAATACTTGTTTTTCATTTAAAAATATATTTTTTCACCATCCTTAGTGATAAATACTCTGCATTCATTAATAGTTTTAGAAGGCAAAAAAAAGTTATTTAGAGTCAAGCCCAATGAATGTTTGCTTTTTGGTCTCTAGGATTGAAAGGTTGCTACATTGAAGCAAGAACAGTTTGAGAATCAAAACAAATAAAAACTATTTCCATTAGAGACAGATTTATTCAATAATGTCTACAACCCCATCACGGGTCTCGTTGTGCCGGTATATGTTGCGCATCCTCTTCACACTATGCGCATTGTGTTCATACTCTATTCCCAACTGAAAACAGAAACATTTATTTTTTTATTATAATTTTTATCCCCCACACCTTTATAATATACCTGCCAAATCTTTCGTGTCTCAATAAAGAAAGAATTCTGAACAACATACAAAAAAGAAATGAATCAAAAATACTATAAACAGCCTCTCATTTATTTAATACTAATCAGTCAAAAATTAAATCATACATAATTATATGTGTAAAAATGTTGTATGTGTGGGTAAAAATCATATATGTAAACTCTAGTAAATTCTTTTAGTGAGAAAAATTCATTGAAAGACTATTAATGTTAGAGGTATACACCAAGCATTTAGGCTATTTTCATCTGATGGATCAAATGCTTTACTGTGATCTTTTCTCTTATTTCATTACACCTTGCAGAACTATTTGAGTGTCTGCAATGACTTGGTTATAGGTGTCTGCTATTCCTGATATATTTTCATTTCTCTCTAACTGGAAGTTATTGCCATCATTAGATAAAAGTTTCAGGCAAAGAGAAATAATCCCCAGGTTAAAGAGATATACTTAAAAGAAGTGTATAAAAGAAGCAAGTATAGCAAGTCATGCATACTTCAATCAATGGTGAGAAGTCTAAGAAACTAGTAATTGGGCTAATGTTGCTCACTTTCTATCCTCTAGGAAGACTCTGGCACCTTGAGTTGAGATTCCGTGTGCGTGCATGCATCTGTGTTTGTATAATGTGTGCATGTGCATTTTTGTTTCTCTTAAAATAGGCATTACTTAAGCACTAGTTTGTTTGTCCTTGACACCCAGGCTACAAAAATGTCATTGCAAATGAGAGGTACATGACTTTAATATTCCAGTTAAATCTCATGGGTCATGATATAGCCAAGAAGTCTGGCTGTTAAAAGTAGATACTCCCCTAGTTTGAATGTAGAAAGGAAATATGTGCTTTATTGCAAATGGAAGATTGGGAAGTGGAGTAATGAATCCCTTTCAGAAAGATGTCATTTAAGGATCTTTCTTGCAGTTTAGAACATTATTGCATGTACTAGACACATAATAATGATTATTCAATGTGACTAGATTTAAACATACAAAAACCTCTTTAGATCTCCCATAATTCTCTACAAGCCACATGAGTAAAGCATTAACAAGTGAGAAAAAAATAACTCAATCTTTTGGGTTTCACTACGGAATGGATAATATAAGTTTCCAGAGAGATTTTCTTGGTTGCTAATACATACTGGCTTAGTTAATTTATCATTAGACTTATCTTAGCCACCCCTACCTTAAAAAGGATTATAACTGTTGATACTGAATGCATACAATGGAATAGTCAGGAAGAAGGAGTGCCAAGTACATGTGATTTTTCACTTTGTTTTTTAATGAAGCTTACACTTTCAGGATTCTAACTACACACTGAGATATGTTACAGGTTCACTGTTCCTGAGAAATACCACCTTAGTAAACACCCCAACTGCATTTTCTTAGCATTTTTTCCTATTTGTTTCTTTCTTTGCTTGTTTTAAGTTGCTGCTTTAAATGTTGTTTCGTATGCGTTTGTGTGTATGTGAGAAAGAGAGAGAGAAAGAGAATGCTGTTATTTACCCTTTTTATCTTAATTAAGTGTCCATCTTAGTGATATGACTTCAGGATGATCCTTAACATTTTCTCTCTAGCAAGTTACTTACTTCTAGTTTTCCATCATTTTCTTGAGGCCCTCACCACCCTCACAGGTAAACCAGTAGGGAGAGACCAAATGATGATGAGACCTTATTTTTAAAGTTTAATGACAGATTAAACTCTTTAACTCAGTTTGATTGCCAATAGGGATAACTTAATCAACTAATGCACTTTAGAATAGATAGAATAGACAATAGACAGAATAGGAAGAAGACAGAGGGGGACAAAAAAACTTTAAAGCAAAATAACAGTCTCAAATTACTATTAAGAAAATAATATCTCACCTGTTTCATTTGAGAATTAGAATTCAAGTGTGTGGGATTAAGCATCTGTACTCCTCTGCTACTTAGTGTAATCTGGCAAAAATATTCCATTTCAGATCATACATTGTGGGACTTTCCTGAGCAACATGCTGCCATTATTATGAAAGTATTACATGAATAAAAATAATTCCATATATAATTTCTACTTTCAAGAAATTAAGAAATATGGCCAACCAAAAAGTGGTTGAAGACAAAAATTGATAAATACTTTATAACATGCAACAAAACAAGATGATCACAGAGGACATGCAACTCACTGAACAATGAGTAATATTGATGAGACTACCTACCAACTATGTCTATCTTATCCTCTGTGGTATTTTCTCAATTCCTTCCACATTATAGATGATAAATGAGTATTAAAATTGATTTAATATCTTAACATAAATTTGATGATCAGAAGTTAAACTGTGTAATTATTTAAATGATTATAGAATTAAATTGGACTCATTTTCCATTACAACAGAAGCCTGGAGATCATCAACATCAAATCACAAAATGAGTTATGAACAGATCATTTTGGAAGATTTGAAAAGTAGTATTTACCCCAAAATTGTATATACAACTCATGAAATTTGTCACTCAAGTTAACTTTATAAAATATTAGCGATGGTTTATTTCATGTGTCAATTTGACTGAGCCAATCATTGAATGCCCAGATGGCTGGTTAAATATTATTTTGGGGTGTGTCTCTGAGGGTGTTTCAGGAAGAGATCAGCATTTAAATTGGTGGGCTTGAATAAAGCAGATGACCCCCCTCCCAGTGTGGGTAGTCATCATCCTATTTATTTAGGGCCTGGATGGAACAAAAAGGCCAGAAAGATGGCTTCACTCTCTGCCTGACTATTCAGCTGAAACATGGATCTACCCCTGTCCTCACCGATCCTGGTTCTTAGGCCTTGAGATACAAACTGAATTCTACACCACCCTCTCTCTGGCTTTGGAACTGCACCATTAACTTTCCCAGGTTCCCAACTTGCGGATGGCAAGTGGTGGAACTTCTCAGTCTCTGTAATTGGATGAACCAGTAACTTATAACAAATTTCTTTATATATATAACCGGTCATATTTCTCTGGAGAATACCAACACAAGACTTAAAAGAAAAAAAGCTGGAGGGAAATTTGTGTTCATATTTGTATTCTGTTTTGTTTTGAATAAGATGCTGTTTTATGATCTGTTCAGGGTATCTTCTGTTGATGAACCCAGTGAAGGACAGAAGTATATTCATCTCCCCATCATCTCAAGTCTAAGCAGTGAAGCTGGAAATGTCAGTAATTGTAGAACTTATTAGAGTTCTTTGCATTTAGAGGGGCATGGGGTCTGCAATTTAATGAACTTGTGTCTGCAAAATCTACCGAGTGAAAGAGCGATGGCTCACTTGGATAACTGGAATTCCTCAAGTTTATTAGGCTGAAGTTTTCTCTAAGATTCCAACATGAAGTATGAGGCTAGAGGAGCAATGACATTGCAAAAAAGAGTCTGTCCAAATACTATCTGACAAATTCGTGTCTCTAAATATCTCATCTGTTGTTTTTAATGTTCTACCAAAACCAAGTTACTGATGAAGGTTTTAACAGAATACCAAAGATTGATTCTGAGATGCCGTGTCTTTTTCCAGTCAAAATAAAAACAAATATAAGAAAATATAATTTTTACTGAAACTGTTATAAAGAACACAATTTCTTCTAGAAAAATAATGGAATTTTCAGCAAGCAATCTAATATTCAATTTTATAAATGAGGAAATTAATGGAGAATATTTTATTTTTTTTCTTAAATTATTCTAAGAATGGCCAGTGTTTTTGTTCAGGTGGACAGGAATACTAGTGGTTGCTTGTATTATTTGATTTTTAAAAATATTTTAACTACACATATATATTTTTCTAAACATCTATTTAAATAGAACAAAACTTATGATAGAATAATATTTTATTTTAGTCATATTACTTAAATAAAAATTAAACATGTTTTCAGTTTACCATGACAGTAAATAAAATTTTTCAAATATTTTATAGTAAATAAATAAAAAAAGTCTCTTTGAGGACAATTGACAGCAATAAAATCAGTTTTATTATTTCTCTACAATTATCTGGTTCTTTAGTGACTTCCCAGGTGGTAGCATATTATAAATTTTAATTGTTAGGCTAAAAACGATCACAAACTTCATTTGAACTCCAAAATTATGTTCTCCCAGTTGAGAGAAGATGTACAATTCCTCCATGGTGCCATCAGTCACTGTTTCACTTCTCGATGACTTCCATGCTGACCATGATTGACACATGTCCACATGTATCTAACATCCGAAGATGTATCTTTAACTTCTGCACACTTTGCAAACAGAGACACTTATCATTGCATAGACTAATTATTTTTTCTACAAAAAAAAGGAATCTGAGCCCTAGAAACTTCCTGATTAGCATGAAGGCATTGTGATAAATGACAACCACTTTATTAAACCATTCAAACCATCTGTTTCTATCTCTTCAGGAAAACAAGGTTTCCAACAGCACATAATTATAATGCATTAGTTATGAAACAAATTCACATATATACTAATTAATTCACTGTTATTTTTAAATATTTCTAGGAAAGTAATGATATTATACTTTTGGCTTATACCATGGCCAGGTTTCCACAAATATTCAATTGTATCTTTCTAATCACCAACTCATATTTGAAGTTTTTCACGTGGTCAGTGAGGGAGAGACAGCGTGAGAATTAAATAAATAATTGTCTAATAAGTTTTCTCTATTCCAGATTTTTCAGTAAAGCCTGGGGTCACCGGGGTTCAGGTGTAAATCTACCTCCCTCCTGTGTGACTTGCTGTTTAACCAACTTCTGCCCAGCAGCATACAGAAAGGAGTAAAGCATGAAATTCCTGGACTTCTAGAAATAATTGACATCAATGATCTAAGAATATTTGGAGGAAAATGAGAAGAAAACCAGAGAAATTAGGTTTTGCCCCTTATGACATGGTGATACATGCTTTAATATCTCTGTACTAATCAACATCTGAGAATTTAAGAAAATAGATTAGTATGTTGATGAAAAGGAGAAGAAACACATCATTTTTCCTGCAATAGTCAAATGGCAAATAATTTATGATTCATCTATGATACTAACCTAATGCCATTTGACTCTGAACAAATGTGCTTTTTATAATTTCATGGTGATGGTTAACCAGAGAACACTTTGTGGCACTAATCAGCTATTCTCAGAGGAATGAATAACCTGTATAATAATTCTTTCTTTTTGTCAATAGTCTTTGAAAAAAGTATACTTTGTCTAGTAATTTTGCTCCTTCTTGCCTATAACTTGGCAGTAAATCATCAGGATTCATGTAAAATCCTCATATGTTGTCATAACCCTCTTTAGTGATTAAACACACACACAAGCATGCACACACACACACATTAAAATGTGTTTGTCTTTTTTCTCACCAAAAAAATAATCAGGTCTTTCTTAACTCTTTTTCATAACATGAAAATTGCATTGTATTAGGTACTATTGCTGAATAGAGAATTATTTTTTATTTTAATCCTGCAGATAGTTATAAAATAAAAATGTAAAATGTCTAGCCAAAAACAATGTTTGGGCTACAAGAAACTTTGTGAATCTCCAAACTATTTAACTACTAAAAAAATCTCATAGTCTTTCACATTGCCCATTGATGCCAAGATGTTTACCCAGAGCATTTTCCACATTAGCCAACAAAATAGAAAAACAAAATGGAAGATTATGTTAGTGCATGAAAATAGAAAATGAGTTAATGTAATTTGTAGTATGTCCATAAATAAAATCATAGAGCCATTTAAAATGTGTGCAAAATATTACTAATATTTGAAATGTTTACATTCCCATGTTAAGTGAAAGTTAGAATATCAAATTATATAAGTAAATGCTCTCAGTCATATAAAATACAGTACAAAGAAAGAGGTAAATTTGCCAAGTTAGTTAACTGTAGTCACTGCATTTATTTCTTTGGATGGATTTAATTTCTTTAATATACTTTCCTATATTTTATTATGTGTACATTTTACTCATATAATAAACTCTTTCAAAACTTGTGTAATAAGTAAGTATTTAAAAGCAATTTAACTATAAGATTTTCATAAAAACTACAAGTTAAATACTTAAATGCTTATAATTTAAATAGATTATATTGTGTAACAATATGATAATTTTATCAAATTAAACTCCTAACAGAAAAGGATGAGTGTGAAAACTTTGAAAGAACAGTTTAAATTTCTACAAAATTTTGTACAATTTTCTGACCCTTTTTTTTTTCAGCACCTTGTTTTTCTTAGCTTTTTGGCTAATTGAACAATTGATGGAAAAAAAAAGTGTAGTGTTTAAAAAAAATTACTCTTGATGTATACATTTGTATTGAAGTAAACTGTCTTTTATTAACCATTCTGAAATTCACTGCATCTAGAAATAAGATTGCATAAATAACCTTATGGTATCTAAGATAAAACTAAAAGTTGCTGTATATGTATGTCAAAATCTATTAAAACAAGTGAACAAAAAATGTATTTGACAAACCTTAATAAAACAAGTAGAATTGCACTAAACCTATTTTAGAGGCATGACTATATCTATTGGTGACATAAAGTTTCTATTAAAAAATTCATTCAAATTAGCCTCAGTATATATTTTACTTGAGAATTTTTATGTGATTTGCATCTATATCATTAAATGTATATTTATGAAAGTATTCTATATTTTGCCACTATATTTCACATATAGTGGACCTAAATTCATAGTAAATTGAAGCCCACAAATGGCTGTAAAAGACTACATTTTACAGGGTACTCAGCCAAATATATATGAACACACAGACATTAAGCTTTGATATTGACTAGATTCAACATAGAAAGGTATTTAATGAAATTTAATTAATTGGTGTATCAAGACAAATATTTTGAATATTTAGCATATTTAAGCAACTGTTGCTTAGAGTAATGGGAACAGCCAATGAGAAATTGAGGTAAACAAATGTTTTAGCTAACATTTTCTTTCATGTGGTAATCTGTTACTCAGTATTTATGTAACGAGTGTTAATTATATGTATATTGTATGTCATGCTAGGAGCTGGAGAAGCAAAGATCCTGCCCTCCCAGTAAGTAAAGTGATTCTCAAACACAGAATTAAGTTTAATGACAAAGAAACTATCAGATTTTGTGTGAGCAAAAGACATCCTTGCATGGACTTGTTGAAGATTGAAAGGCATGTTTAAGGAAATGATGTCTATTTTAATCATAGAGAATATGTAGAGTTGACTAACAGTTGGAAACAGAACTAAGCAATTGCCTAAATATCAGAGGAAAGAATATACATGGAAATAAAGGTGAATTTCATGGAAGTCAAAATAGCTAGAAATGGTTAAAATATCAGATGAAAGGAAAATAGTGAGAATTGAATCACTATTTGTCAATCTTGACCACATGTATAAAGTTGTACAATATTCAATAGTTTAATATTTTAACATTTACAAAATTACTTCCCAAAATATACCATTCAACATTTTGTGTTTGAACACCATTCAACGTATGGTGTGATACGCCATACACCAGCAACTAGGTAGGATGCTGTATTATTTCACTTGCTTATAAAGTGATTGAAGTGCAGGGAAGGTGACTTCTCATTCCTCACTGCCCCCACATAGTTATGCCTAGTAGGTATCAAAACCAGAATTTAAAAACAGATCATCTGACTGAACTCAGTATTGTAACATTAAAATGTCCTCTCTGCCTCAAAAACAAAACAAAACCCAAAATAACACACACACACACACACCACACACACACACACACACACACACACACACACAGAACTAGTCATAGACCACCTGAACTGGAAACTCAATATCTTTGTATTGGGTTAAAATTACATGTAGTCAAACACTAGAGTGTCTGCAGTAGACCCAACTCTCTTCACTTCTATAACTGAATCCAACTTGACTTTCAAACCTTCAATTCTTCATGAAGTCATAAACCTTATTCTTCCCAATTCAAGGCCCTTAGGCATTTCTAATTTAAATCACAGTGGTCCTAGGTTAATGTTAATGCTTAAGGTTTACAAACATGTACCTTCTCTTCTTCTATCACAGACACCGAAGCCCAAGGAGAGCTTACTCACAAACCTGATGTGAGGGACAATGTTTGAAGAACGTTGGGCACTGCATGGGCCAGGTGACCTACACTGTGGAGTGGAGTCTCTCCTATGTGGTGTTGGCTTGTCTGATTCTGACTCTGTCTGCATCCATAGCCAACACCAATTTCCACTATAACCTCTGGTTTTCCTTAACAAAGCTGGAATTTTTTTTTTGTAATTTAAATTGAGTAATATTAACATTTTTAAGTTTTAGTTTGAGCAAAAAAATGATTCTAATTGGTCAGCACCAATTAGAAGTTTTTAGATGACACAATCGAGGGGAAAGATTACACAGAAGAGCTACCAAAGTAAAGAGAAATTATTCGATTGGCTATCCTTAAAGCCTGGTTGGCTGTTTGTGACTGGTTGCTCTTAGGTCTCGATTTCATAACCTGGAAGCATTTAGGTTTGCTTATGTAAGCTGCCAAGCCATCAGAGCCTCCTTGTATGTAGCACCCCAGGTTTTCTTCCTAAACTTTTCCAAATATCCTCCACATTTTTCAGATAGTGGGTTTCTTCAAATTGCCTTCAGTCCTGCATGTATAGTCACACCACTCACCTCTGTCTCTGTTGTATGCTGACAACATGAAACTCAGCTCACTGGTTTGCTGTCCCCCTTTCCAATGACCTGTGCAATGGGTTAAATGTGCCCTAAGCTTTGTGATTACATCAAATTTCCTTTATGACTTCTGTTGTTCCTAGTTCACTTTGGGGATGAGACACGAGGGGATAAAGGAACTAGAAGTCGCCATCAGAGAATACATTTTCTTTTTTTCCCCTCTTTCTTTGTTTAAATCCTTATCCCAAATCCAGAAATGGTTCACACTTTTTACATCTATGTGGGGGTTAAAAACAAGCTCTGTTGCAATCATAAACACATCTTCAAACTGTATATGAACTGTGCTCCTACTATGGCCAGTCAAGATTTTTTAGATTTTAAACCACTATTTTTATTTGTTCAAACACTTAATTCTTAAAATTAAAACATTAGCCTTTGTAGAGTATTCTCAGCAAGGTATTTTAAAAGTCCATTTATATATTCAAGTAACATTGTTCTCAGTTGTTTCTGACAAACTTCACAGAGCTTTGAATATCATTGAATTATTAAATTAAGGGTGAGAGCGACAGAAAATAAATTTGGGAATAGAAAAATATTAATTATTAGCAAAAAGTAGTCTACTCATGCTCTTCATCAAAGTTATATGTTCAATATAATATAATATTGAATAATACAATATAATATAAGTATATAAATCAGCATTATAGAATGTATGTGCTAAATTATAAAACTATGAAAGTTTAAGTAATCAGTTAACTATTGTAATGACTGACTAGTCAAGGACATAACATAAAATATAAAGACACACATATTTTGTATTATAAATAATATGATGTAGTTTTAAAAACAGGCTTTTTCCCTATGCCAATGGCTAATCTGATTCACTACATTAGGCAATGCACAATTTTTAAAAATTTGCATAACAAAATAAGTCAAATAAATTAAGAAAAAGTTAAACATACATATAACCTAGAGAAAAATTGGTTCTAAATATGGGTAGGCAATTTAGGTTACAATGAATATATAATTAAACCTAAATTAATTGTAGCTGGAAGAATAAATTGGTTCTGGTTCATTTGCTGATAAGTTTCTTCTTTCTTTGTTGATCAATGTATTTATTAAAGACTTATAAATTCTAAGAAGAGATAGGATATTTAACAAATAGGCCTGCATTTAAACATTCTTTAATTTATTTATTTAACAATAATAAGTCAATGTATTCTTTGCTGTTTTATTCTCAAGGTGTTTTCACGTGCAATACTGTATGAGCTGGTACTATATTAGGATATAGCTAACAGAAACCCAAGGTTGTGTTTAGAAGACCATTATTGGAATGGATTTAGAGGTCTGTTGATGTTAGAGTCAGTATCTCTGAAATTGGCTTAGCCTGTTTTTATAAGCTATAACCACATGGTTACAGGATTTTCACTGTTATTCTAGAAATTATATTTATATTAAAGTCAGAAGAGCTCCCATGTAATTAGCACAGCAAGAGTTCTTAGAGGACCCTTCTTCCCAGCAGATTTCTGCTTAAGTCTGACAAAGTTGAGGCTAGTAGTAGGTCAAGCAGCCACTTCCAGCTCTGAAAGTAGTGGAAAAAATAGAAAAAAAGTCATACCATGACTGACTTAATTTAGTTAAAATCCACTTTTTGAAGGCTAGGAATTTTAATCAGGTTCTCATTAAACTAAAGAATAAGGATAAATATGTGTCAAGCCCAAAACATATTTTGCCACAAATTGTCTGACTATAAATGAGAACAAAATCCCTCTCCTGAGTATATAAATCAATGTGCTATATACTATTTCATGAGTAAAGGATACAACATAAGTTCACATCATCTTTTAAAATATTAAATTTGATGACTTATTGTCACACATTTAATCCAAAGGATAAATCTTTGTTACCATTATATGAAAAGTTAGAAACTTGGATGCCTATTAATTTGCTAATTTGAGAATTGGACACATTTGACACCAAAAGTTCCACTAGCATTGACAAATGATATCATAATTGAAAACAGGTTTTTCTGTAATCTGAAGACAGTGTTTACTTACGACAGGGAGCATCATGGTTTGCAATGCTTGGTTTGTTACAACAACATATCCAAAGAAGTAATTATAGTCTGTATATGTGTGGTGGTATAGGGATTTAAAATGTTTTCTAAGTGATATTTGGTCAAAATGGAAGCCTAGGTAAACACAGCTCACTTCCTCAGAAAACCACATCAAAATTACAACTAAACTATAGAACAACCATCATTCAGAACCATCAGAAATTAAGCTGAATGGAAGTCCTACAACTACATCATGACTGGTAGAAGAGGCAGAGATACAGAATGAGCTGGTCTCAGATTCACATGTGGTGGATAAAAATCCAGAAGGATATCTCAGAAGTGAAGAGCATGCCAGAAGGAGAAGAGAGAGAGTGAGCAAGAAATTGGAAACCTATTTGAAAAAACTTCCCTAATTTGGTTAAAGAAATAGACATTCAAGTCCAGGAAACACAGAATCCCAAAGAAGTCCACCACAAGACACATCATAATTAAAATAATAAAGGTTAAAGACAGAGAATATTAGAAGTCCCAAGGGAAAAACAGTTAGTTACCTACAAGGGACTCCCCCCAAACCCTCTGCATATGGTTGTCAGCTGATTTCTCAAAAGAAACTTTCCAGGCTAGAACAGATTGTCAATAAATATTCAAGGTGATTAAAAACAAGGACATATAACCAAAATTACTCTACAGAACAAAACTACCATTTAGAACTGAAGGACAGATAAAGAAAGAGCTGAAGTAGTACATCACCACCAAACCACCAGTATATGAAACATTAAATTGTCTTCTCTAAGAAGAAAAAGAACAAAAATATTAACAATATAATGGCAACAAATACATATCTACTAAAAATTCAATCTAAAAGAACAAAATAAACAAGTAAAATAGGAACAGAATCATAGATACAGAAAAATATTTTCATGGTTGCCAGATGGGAGTGGGTAAGGGGGATGAGTGAAATAGGTGGAAGGGTCAAGAATTACAAATTAGTAGTTACAGAATAGTCATGTGGATGTAAAGTACAGTATAGGAAACAGAGTAGCCAAAGAACACATATGCATGACCCATGGACATGGACGGTGTTGTGGGGATTGCCTGAGGGTGTGAGGAGGCTGCGGGGAGGGTGCAACAGGGGAAAATTTGAACAACTGTAGTAGTAAATGCATAAAATATAATTGAAAAAATCAAATATTCTCTAAGTGTTATCAACCACGGCCATACCAAAACGATAATCTGAGTTCTCAGAGCTAAAGCTCTATCTAGTCTTCAGCTTTTTTAGTTTTTAAACATACATCCATTTTCTCAGTGCCATCCACGTGCCCAGAGTTAGGGAATTACGTACACAAGATATGTTCAGAAAAAGCCTTGCCTTAATTCTGGTACAAGTTGCTCATCCAAAGCTCTATTGCCTTGGTACAACTCTTTTCAGTGAAGTCCTCCATTTGGCATCAGTTATGATCATCTCAGTTTATTAAATATAAATTCAAACATCAAAAGTCAGGTCAATTTTGATGTCTTGGTCAATTTCTTTTAAAGAGATATCTGTGTTTCTTCTGCACATTGACATGTATTCTCCCTAAGACATCATCTATCATGAATACACATTGATGAGAGGTGATGGGTAGGTGGGAGTAAATTGACCCTTCATGTACAGAGGCAAGAGAGAAGCCAGAGTTCATGTTCAGTAGGGGAAATAAGTATGTCCACATTGGATGTTAAAATATTTCTGCATTTCTCAGTGTTCTCATTACTGAACCTTGATCTCTTGGACACTGACCTACTGTGTCACTGTCAAACAAATAACTGTTAGCTTTTGACACAGCAGGTGCTCTCCAGGACTTACCTCCATTGATATGATTGGTATCAGCTCTGATCAATCCTTACTATTATCTCTGTAGTTCTAAAACAATCTTAATATTATGTGCGGGTCTCTCCCAAGCCAAAATTATAAAGTAGTGCCCTTATCTAAAAAAAAAAAAAATGATGAACTAGTCTTTCACTGTGTAACTGAAATATATTTTTCCTCCATTAAAAAGATAGTTTATTTCTAGTTTTATTTCTAGGTACAAAATACTACCAGAAATTTTAGAGTAAATACTATTATTCTCTATACTTTGAAACAGACCAAGTTATGTATTTATATAACCCATTGCTGAAATTATATCTAATTATTTCCACAAATGCAACACTGACATATTTAATCCAAGAGCAAAGGTTGGCATAGTAACATGCTATTAAATGGCATCTTCCTAATAGGACATGTTTATGTGCAGTAAAAATATGACTAAGTAAACACAAACAGCATCTCTCTTAAATATGACTAATAATTCAAAACTTTAAAGCATAAAAAGTCAACATTTCCTTCATAGAAGGTAAATAAAGAACTCTAGATTTTAATCTTATAAGTTCTCTGAAATAGAATCTTAAATCCACTTAGTATTTATTGAATTTTTTAATATTATTCAATGTATTATTACATTATTTCGGCTTCTATATCAATCCCTGAATATTAACTTAACATACTTACTTTTGCTTAAGTCTCTCAAAAATCTTTGTGAATAAATTCTCAAGTTTTCCAATTCACTATTTCCTTTCCAGTGATCCTTGACCTAGTGCACTTCATTGGTGCAGTGAAAATTGTACTAGATGCTCTCCATGAACCCAGTGCTGTTTAGCCTCAGCCACTACAGTCCTCACCCAAACCCTAACCTGTTAGGTCTTTCAAAGGTTTAGACCTCTACTTTGCTGGAGTTTGTTCACTGCGACAAATAGTTCAGTGGTTTGTTCTTCGAAAGGTTTTTAATAAAATGCTAATAAATCACATGTTTAATGTTTTCTTTCTACTTTTCACCATACATTTAGCAAAGTAAGCTAAAATTATAATGATCTTTAGTACAATTATCGTCAACTTATAGAAATTATAAACTTGTCATTTAAATTATATTATATTATAATAGCAACCAGAGTTTAGAATTTATTTGAAGACTATGGTATAACATGAATGAGTATATGTGAATTTGTCATTGGCTTTTATTTCTATCTTCTCTAAAAGAAGTTTCAAATGAGTTGATTTAGAATTTTTAAATTTTATGAATTAATTTCTAAACTGGAGCTGTAAAAGATTCTCTCATCCGTGTTCAATAAAGTTCAATTAAACCTATTAAATGTGGCAATTTTTTAATGATTAATATAAAAATTTATTTTATAGTTGTCCATAGACAGAGATGCAGGTAATACACACCAAATCCATTCTTTTCCTTAAGAGTAAAGAAGGTAGAAGCAGAAGGATCAGGTAGCAAAATTACTAAATTAACATTGGAATGTTAGAACCAAGAAGCACAAAAAATCAAAAATTAAATTCCATTGCTAAAGAATTTATTAAAACGCTCTTAGTTAACTAGAACTTATGGTAATATATGCTATCTATGACCATTGGCTTTCCAGAGCAACAGGATAGCCTGAGTAGTAACTGGTTAATGCCTACATTAGGGATATCCCTTCAGGGCCCTGCCTGGAGTAGCCTGAGGCCTCTGGTGCAAGTGCATCACAATTCAACTTCTCCCTCTTCAAAATCCTGCTACACTACTATCTCACTGCTGTTGTGCCTGAGAACATTACTAAATACTCCGTATGCATCCAAAATTTGAAGTCTGTTTCCCAGGCAATGCAGCCATTGGGGACTGGTAGAAGTCTTGTTTCTAAGAAGCAGAATCTAAAATAAAAATCTGGAGCTGGCTTACCTTCAGGTAAACTTGAAATAAGGACCCTATCACTGGGGGAAGTTTGAGTAGTCTTTTTCCATCTTTTATTTTTTTGTGTGTGTTGTTCTCTGTTGGATCATAATTGCTAAAATGTTCAACAAGGAAAACCTAGGGTAGAATTACTGTGGAAAGGATTACATGGAGTGATTATATTATCTCAGGCTTTGAGAGATGGGGAATGTAATAATTTTAAGGCTATTTCACGCAGAATAGTGAATAGTTTTGTTGATTGGTCAGGAGAAGGTAAAAGCAAGATTAAAAATCTGAGACATAGACAATCAGTAAAGAAACGTGCAGATGAAGTTGGGCAAGAGGTGTAACCTCTTAATGGTGTTATGTCCCTAACATGTAGTGTAGTAGGCCATTCAGCGTGGTGTGGGCCCAGCTCCCACTTGGAGATGCACAGGACCCACACCCATGGATAGGTTCTCCATGGGGAATCAGGCCTGGAATGTGCCTAGGCCGCTTTTAGTCTTGCTCTTCCTAAAAAACTCCCTCACCCTGAATTGAGGACATTTACTACAAAGTAACTTCCTAAAATCCATGCTAAACCTTCCAAGGATGAGTGTAACCGGTTCAACTACTTTTGCCTTTTCATTCGCAAATATCCCTCTTCTGTGATGTGATTAGCAGTATTGGCTCCTTTGTTTTCTGTAAAAGGTAACCACCTAAAGTGAACCTGTGCATAGTAAATGAGGACCCTCATGTAATGAGAGGAGAAACCCAATAAAGGCCTGTCATGGCAGAGGTCAAGGCTTTTGTTCTCCTTGAGAGAAAAGTCATGCTGTCCCTTTTCCTCCACCAGACTCGGTAGTCTGGTAGTCCGTGTGACCGTCTCATTTCATTCATAATGATGCAGACACTGCGGGCCGGTGTTTGCACCAGGTAGAATACATCTGTCTAGAACTAAATGGTAACCATAGGAATTGCCCCAATTAGCCTTACTTCCAGTGATGTAACTGAATTAATTGTGCTTCCTGACCCTGAAACTCTAATCTCTACAGGTCTAAATGTTGTGGTTTTCAGAAGTTGAAAGTTTGTAGAAATCTAAGGAAGTGCAATCTGGTGGTTATTTCAGGATCCTTTACCAAATGACCCTAAAGCCATTTAAAAGAGAAACCCTGCTGGCAAGAATAATTGGTCTTGAGTAGATAGGGGTAGAGTAAATAGAGTTGTTCTAATATAATAGGGTCTAAGAAGATAGTGTTTACTACCATATTCATCCTCTGCAGCAGCTATTTGAAACTCCCTGCCAAATTTTATCAGTGGTACGTAAGCAAATGTAACATCACTGATCTAAGAATGTGGACATCAAAAAGCTCAGGCATCTCAGGTATGCAAATCTGAGTCATCTCAGTACACAAACCACTTAGACCAGCAGGGATTTTAGCTAACAGTGATATAAAGAAAAAAAAAAAAAACATTTATCATGTGATTACACTCATATGTGAAATCTAGTTAACAAAATAAACCAATAAATAGACATACAGATAGCAAAGATACTGACAGCTGTTGGAGAGAAGAGGTGGAGTTGGGCTGGGTGGAAAAGGTGAAGAGTTAAGCAAAATAAATACAAAATTAAAATTAAATTAAATACAACCCCAAAATGTCATAGATAAAAAGTAGATTTAAAAATCTTTTGAATTCCTGCTATTGTTTGAATTATTTTCACTGGTTGTGGGTCTAGAGTTGTTGCAATGTATTGTAGTAATCTTAGAGATTTAAAAAATAATAATAATAATTCATACCAAGAAAAAAATAATACAGGAAGCAAAAAAATAAATACACAGTTGCAGCCATGATATCAGCTTTGATGATGGGCACATTTTTATTTGCCTTTCTTATTATAAGTTATGCAGAAAAGGAACTAGGCAGAATCTGAGAATATGTTCCCAGTCAATGTGAAGTTATTTTACAAAGCAAATAGATCCTAACCATTCGAAGGGCATTCTGTATAGGATGTTGCAGATTTGTTCCAGATCCACCTTCAAGACCAAAGCAATCAATACTTTACCTGTCAGGACTGATCACTGTAGACGAACCACGAATGAAACTCAAAGAATTTCCCATGGTCAAAAGTAACAGCTTCCCCTGCAGTTACAACCTCAGGAGTAGGTCACTTCCAAAATTGTTTCACGATGGGATAAAGACCTAGGTTCTTATCTTCATTTAGGATATAACTGAAGTGTTAGCAACTAAGGCCTTGGTTGCAATTGCACTGAAGTTCAAATTCTAGCTCACCCTAATCCTGCTGCTGTCACTCGTAAATGGGACACTTAAACGGCAGAATGGCAGTCTTAAAAATGTACCTTTTGATCACAGGCTAGTCTTCATTGAAAATCTGCATGTCATTTAAATCTATCCTTTCTAGACCATTCCTTAGAAAAATCATCATGCATTCCCAGGTGTACAGATGTCCAGCTGGAAGAAACTGATGTATTTCACCCCCATTCAATGTTCTTTACATTTGTAATTCTCATTATAACTCATTTTTGAAAAATAACTTAAAATACCAGATAAAATCAGTCCTGGAATAAATACTGTTATACTTCCTTTAAATGTTTTATCAGATATGACTATTCATTTACTTGCCTAGGTCTTTCATTAAATGTTAGACATTTGCATTTTATTCAATGTTTATATTAAAGTATTCCAACACCTACCCTTTAATAATGTCAGTACACATTTTAAAATGAATATATGAAAAGTGTATAAAATATGCATACTATTAAACTAGATGTCATTTGAAATAAAACTATCCACAAAAGAATAAAAAGGTGGTGTGATTAAAGAAATTGATTTTCATAAACCAACTCTTTTGTTCTTGCTTCAGGGGAAATAGTACAGTTGTTTCCAACTCAGGGAAGAGTGATATTGTTACCGGAATCTCTCTAGGCAGATGTGCAGTCACTGTAAATGCTGCTAATGCTCCTTTTAGTGCAGCATGTTTATAATTTCTTATGTAATCAGTGACAGCCTGTGACAGATTCCTCGCAAATAAAGGTTCGATTTTGCCCAAGCCTGTCATAATTGATCTTTACACAAAAATAGAAACAGGAAAGTCCCAAAAATTTCTGAAGAAATAGTTTTCAAGACTCCTCTTCTTTTCTACAGAATGCATTCTGCATGTAGGTTAAGTATTTAATAATCTCTTATTTTTCCTACAGTGTAAAAAGCCATTTGAAAACAAATAATATTTGTAAGAAATTTGGCAGAGATATTTTATACAATCATTTTAGTGAAGATATCTAATGTTTCTGGAGAATTAGCGTACAATGAATTGTCAACCAGCCCTGGAAAAAAGTCATAATTACTCTCAGAATTAAAATATTAAGTGATTGTAGATTGTCTGGCACAGTTGTTCTTAACAGGGGGCAATCCATGGTAGAGGTAGAGATTCTGTTAAACATTCTGCAATGCACAGGAGAGTCCTCCCGCACTGGGGAATTATCCAGCCCAAAATGTTAATAGTGTCCTGGCTCAGAAGCCCTAATTCAGCATAAGCTTAGAATTAGAGATATTATTCAGATACATTTTCAAGAAAATCTTTTAAGCTTTCAAATCATTCAGAGATGGGGTTCTAAGGAAACTTTAAAAAGGAGAATTTCATTATATTACTCTCCTTAGGGATAAAAAATTTGGGTGGTATATAAATTCTCCATAATTGTTTTAGAAAATAATTTAAATTGGAATAAACATGACTTTTGAGTTATTTACCTATATTTTTTAATTTTGAGAGAAATAAAAACACTACAAATATACAAATGCTCTGGCTAGTAATTTAGGAAGCTATTTTTGTTTTCTAAACCCTTTAAAACTTATTCACACTTACAAAGTTATCTGCCCATAGGTATTTACCTAAAAAGAGCAATATAGGATTCTTGTGAGTTACTTAACATCATTATCAATTATTCTTTTAAAAAATGCAGTTATACTCTAGAATTTCTATTTTTCTTTTTAAACATCTATTACTATCTTACTTTTTAGTATTTAAATTTTTTGATGAAAAAGTGTATGTAGTTTATCTTACAGTCCTCATTTTATTGCCTTCTGTAAATCTACCTGTTTTATAGTCCTTTTGTGTCTTGTCCAGGTTGTCCTCAGATTTTTAAAATAGTGTGTAAAATTATTTCCCCTTTACTTACTTGATACACACACACACACACACACACACACACACACACACATCATTAGGCCAAAAGGTATCCAGCCGTATAATATGAAAAAAATAGAGACATTTATTGGAGAAGATACAAGATATAAGAAACACTGTACAGAGTACAGTGACACCTCAGTTTCCTTCCAAGTAAGCACTTTGGGGCATCACACAGTTCTCCCAATTGTCATCAGCTGCCCTGTCATATTTTCCTGACTCTCATCAACAGTCTGCAATCTCCTCCCTTTCAAAGGTGATTCTTGTTTTGGGAAAAGCCAGAAGTCACAGGGTGCCAAATCTGGGCTGTATGGGAGATGAGTCACCTGAGAGATCTGAAATTTCACCAAACTAGTCTGTGTAAGACTTGATGCATGAGCAGGTGCATTGTCATGATGAAGCTGCCAATCACCAGTGGCCCACAGTTGTGGCCTTCTGAATTATCAAAATTGTCTCCTCAGGGGAATGTTCAAGCTTAACACAAAATTCAATGCAGATTTGATGCTCTACTCTTTGACATTTTGAATGTGATGGCCACATATTACAAATGCTCACTCAATAGTGTCTACATCCCCCACTGACTAGTACAAAGAAGTCATCATTGTTCTTGTATTCCAGTCCACTCTCCTTGACTGCCAGTTTATATCAATTTCATGCAAATGGTTCTCATTATGTTAATAATAGCTGGACTTTTTCTGGATGTCTTTCATATATACACATATATATTTATGCACACATTTACATATATATTTATACACATATTTATACATATATACATGTGCATATGCATATACATATATGCATATGAATGTGCATATGCATATATGCATATATTTATTATTGCTTTAGAGATGAAAACTTTTACCTGTTTCAGTTTAACATAAATTGTTACACTTTTACTAATACTATCAAAAACTAGATCATTTAACTCCACTTGCTCCTTCCTATGTTTTGAATTATTGTTCTAACAGGTTTTAAAGTCACAAAAGCCTGCTGTTATTTATACCTGTATTTACTTTACCACTGTTCATTTATATTTACTCTTTACTTTGTGTGTGTGTGTGTGTTGTGTTCTTCCTTCCTGAACATATGTGTTTCCACATGGGCTCATTTGTCCTCAGTCTTAACAAATCACCTTATAGTTCATTATCTTAGTCCAGGCTATATTGTAACAAATGCTATCAGATTTTTGTTTGTACCATTTTTATTTCACTTCATTTTTAAGAACATTTCCTTGGGTGTAGACTTCCATTTAGATATTGATTTCCTTTTAGCACTTAGAGGACACCATTCCATTGTATTCAGGTTTCCATAGTTTCTGTTGTAAGGATTTTTACTGTCTTAATAATATTCCTTTAAAAATAATGTATATTTTTCTTTGTATCTTTTTAAAATATTCAAACAAAGGAGTTCAATTTAGCTCATTAATTCCTATTTTTATATTTAGCTTATGAAATGAAAGCAATGTAATTTTACATTGATTTAATAATCTTGTTCAAAGACTTGTATAGATGGGCAAACTGAAAACATGACAAGTAAAGGCATATTACTAAGGGCATTTAGTGATAAAATCAATTGCCAGTTCCCATTACTTCTGGTTGGTATCATTTCTTTTATCGCAGTTTTAGAAAAAAACAACTTTAAATCATGGATAATTGCAAGAAGATTCTCCTATGTTGATAACAAAACAGAAGTTTTCTGGGATAAACTCTTCCTTGATCGTCTTATTTATGCAATGGGGAATGCTTTTTTTCACGTTACTCCCAGGATCCCAGGGCCTTATCCATTCCTTGGGACAAATCAAAGAAAAATACAAGGTCATCTCTAGGTTGCTGCTATTCAGTTTTCTGTGCCACACTGAAAACCCAGGCCATTAAATATGAAAATCCACTCATTGTCTCAGGTCGATTGTAGCCTGTCTTTCAGATCAGACTCGCCATAGTCATAGCAACAGTAATGGGCAGCTGTGCACTGAGCCACATCATTTGCAGGGTGTATTTAACTGAGAAAAGTTTTGTTGAAAATATATGTGAATAATGCCTTTAACTATTATCTCTAATTGAACAGACATAAAAGGGTGGGTCACTCCATTATTAAAGGCATATTCAGTCTTGCTTCTTGTGTTTGGTAACCATAACATGCTGTTGGAAGGCCATGCAAAATTTGAGTAACTGTTAGAAACACAGCTCCAGTAATATTCTAGACATGTGTGTAAGAGAAAAGGGAAGACATTTAGTGCTGTGCTATTCTCATTAGTATTAAGTAGTGGTACTTTATTTTAATGTTTGTATCAGAGCGTTGCATCACCTTAAAATCAGCAGCTACTTAGCAAGACACATGGAGTTCCTCTGTCCATAATATAACTAAATGAGGGGAATCAATCGAGAGATTCAAACTTTGTTTTGTGGCCATGTTCATAAGTGATATGTTCTCATATCTCTGTCCTGTGATCTTTCAGTCTGGGTTTGGTGTAAGGTAACACCGGATTAATAAAGTGAGTTGGAAAGTACTCCCTTAGTTACTATTTTTAGGTTTTGATCATGTCCATAATATTCCTTTACTGTTATTAAAACATGCTTATCCTTAACTCTAGCCAGGTCCTCTCTCTCATTTCTGACGGTAATTTTTTCTTCTCTCTTTTTTCCCCTTATTTGGGTTAACATTTTTTTCTTACTCTATTGGTCTTTTCAAACACTCAAACTTTGTTTTTTGTATCTTCGTTTTTACTGTTTGCAGCTTTGTGGACTGCTACTCATTTCTTGTTTCTTTTTTTTCTACTTACATTTATTTTAATTTTATCTTTAACTTCTTAAAAGCTAATTGGTTTATTATTTTAACATTAATATTCGGCATGTCAATTTCTCTTCAAACATGCCTTTAACTTCTTTCCACAGGCTTTGATGAGTGCTTTATATTATTCTATTCAAATATTTTCTAATTTCCTATGTTATTTCTTTTTTAATCCATGGGTAATTCTTAAGCCTGTAGTTGAATATTGATATCTTATTTCCTTGATTTCTTTCTAATATTTATGTCTGATTTAAATGTAATGTGGTTAGAGAACAAGTATTGTATGATTCAGTCTTTCTAATCTACTAAGAAATACTGGGTTGACCAAAAAGTCCTTATGTTTTTCTTCTGTAAAATAAAAGACACATTTTTTATTTTCACCAATAACTTTACTGATTTGAATATTTTGAGTATGTCGGCTATCTCCTGTGTGGCACAACATTGATTGCTCTCAATTGGTGTCTTGATTTGATTGCTATCAACTTCAACCTGACCATGGAGCATCAGTCTAATGAGAAATCTCCAGCGCAAAACTTCATAAACCACTTTGACATGTTCCATCAGTACCTTCTCCACACACTGCATGAAACCATTTTTTTTTTTTGCATTTCAGTTGCGTGTTCATCTTCCTTGAAATAATACAGCATAGTATGATGAATGCGCTGCATATTTTCCTCTATCTTCAGTATTAAAATGGCTACTCAAAAATCCACTGATTTTGGTCATGTTTTTTAATGCACTTTGATATGACAGCTGTCACAGTACAATCTAACAAAATTCTTTCAAATGAAGTTAAAGACAGCTACGTACTACTAGAGCCATCTTATGGGAAAACAAAAACAAAAACAAATGAGCTTTTTGACCAAACCAATATTTCCTTATCCAGCGTATGTTCTGTCACAGTAAATGTTGGATGTGCTCTCTCGAAGCATCAAAGCATGGGTGTGGCGTTCTGAAGTTGCTGATTTATCCTAGTTGTTGGATAATGTTTTGAAAGTCTTCTGTATTCGCATTGATTTTCTATCTGCTTGCTATATCAATTGATGAGAGAAGAATATTGAACTATCCAGTTACAATAATTTCTGACTATGTTTCTTTTCCTTTTATCTATTTTTCTTTCATATATTGTGGAACTTTCTCTTTTTAAGTGACCCTACATTTATATATTTTTTATATCTTCTTGCTCTCCTAACCCTTTAATCATAATGAAAATATGCCTCTTTGTCTGTAGAATTTCTTTCTTAAAGTCTTTTTTGCTTCACATTAGTAGAGTCAGTTTAGTTTTCTTGTTTCCGCTTTGAATGCTCTATCTTTTCCCTTTTGTTTTACTACCAATCTATTTGCATTTTTAATTTAATATTTTCTCTTAAGGACCATGTATGGTTGTATATTTAGTCATATGAATTCTGATTTATAATCCCAGTGTGCAGTCTATTCACATTTAATATAATTATGCATGTTAGTGTTTTGGTTTTAGCATTTAACTATTTTCTGTTTGTCTCACTTCTTTTGTTCCCTTATTTTTATTGTATTGACATCTGTTGTATTATATATTTTAATATATTATGTTAATACTTCTACTACATTTTAATTACATCTTATGCTGCTTTTAGTATTTGCTCTAACAATTTCAATGTGCGTGTTTTTCTTACCACAATTTATTTTGTTAATAGGACTTTATCTTATTCATTTTCCACCTGTATAGTTCCATTTCCCCTTCCTTTTTTCTGTTGCCATCAAGTACATTACATATATATGTGTTGTAAACTCAACAATCCAATGTTGCACATGTTCCTTTAGGCAGTCATATGTTTCCTAGAGAAGTTAAAAAGTATATAACATGTATGTCAAATTGAAAAAAATATTTTAAATCTTTTATATCTATCCACATTTTCACTATTTACACAGCTCTGTATTGCTTTCTACAGATCTGAGCTGATATTTGATGTCATTTGCCTTCAGCCTAAAGACTTTCTTTTTGCATTTCTTTTTTTTAAGATTTTATTTATTTATTTATTTTTAGAGAGGGAAGGGAGGGAGAAAGAGAGAGAGAGAGAGAGAGAGAAACATCAATGTGTGGTTGCTTGGGGCCGTGGCCTGCAACCCAGGCATGTGCCCTGACTGGGAATCGAACCTGCAATGCTTTGGTTCACAGCCCGAGCTCAATCCACTGAGCTATGCCAGCCAGGGCTCTTTTTGCATTTCTTAAGGCATGATCTGTTAACAATAGATTATTTCAGTTTTTTTATGTAAACATATCTATATTTTGCATTGAATTATAAGAATAATTGGCTGATTTTTATTATCAGTACTTTCAAAATGCCATTATATGTCTTTTAACACCAATATTTTTAGTAAAATAGTTATTAATTATATCATTGAATCCCTGTTGTCACTTTTTCTGAATTCAAGATTTTCTCCATATTTTGGTATTCAGAAGTTTGGTATAATAGAGGTATGTGTGTTTGTCTTTGAACTAATCCTACTTGTGTTTGTGGCTCCCTAGAGTAAGACTTTTTTTTAACATTTTGGTAATGATTTAAGTAAAGATTATGATCAAACACCATAGGGCTGTAAGACATTCACTCTCTGTTGCCTAAGTCACATATATGTTAAGCATTGCACTCAAAGTGGCAGCACATTTCGAACTTCTTTGTCTGTACATTCTGACTGGACTCCTTAGGGTATGTGGATAACTTAGTAGTAAGCTAAGGTTGTGTGGCATGTAAATATCACAGTACTTCTATGGCTCTTTCATTTCCAAAATCTCTGCACTCAGTGTCTAGATGTTCCGTCATCTGCTCCTAAATTTATCACTTCTGTCTCTGGGTCTTGCCATCCTTGATGAGGGAAATAGTAAATAGTCCATTCTCAGGTAAGAAGGCTACAAACTCATACATCTCTCACAGTACAATCGCATATTTTTATGGGTGGATACAGTCGATCCTTGTTATTTTATTCACTGATTACATATGTGTGAATTTGCTTACTCACTAAAATTTATTTGTAACCCCAAAATCAATATTCATGGGCTTTGGCACTCATTCACAGACGTGTACAGAATGGGGAAATTTGAATGGCACACACAGCCAACTTAGCTTGAACAAAGTCAGACTTTGCCTTTTTGTTTAGCTTTCATACTATAAACAAGTGTACTCTTCAACATCTGTTCAGTGCTGCGTTTGTCACATTTTTTTTGTGCTTTTTGTTGGTGATTTAACTGCTTAAAATGCCCCTGCAAGAATAGTTTTGAAGTGCTGTCTAGTTTTACTGAGCACAACAAGCTGTAATATATCTTAAGGAGAAAATACATATGTAGTCAGAAAAGCTTCATTCACACATGTTATAATTCTCTTGGCCATGAGTCCAATGCTAATGAATCAATAATATATAATAAATAAGGCATATTTAAACAGAAACACATACAATAAGGTTATATATCGATCAGTTGCTGAAGGTTGTGATGAGACCATAGCAGGAATCTAACCCTGTATTTCCCCTAAGGACAATGATTCAGTATTTACCAAATCAGTGCTCATGGCAACTTCCTAGAACATAACTACCATGAATAACCACAAGTTCTTGTCTACCTTCATTCACTTTCAGTGTCCTGAAATCACTGTGATCATTTTGTACAGATATAACTTCTTTTCTGTAAATTTGCTCAACCTGTCAGGATGTCATTTCTGGAAGTAGAGTACACTGCTTCTTATTTTCATTGTTAATGTATGTTTTATTTTATTATAGTATTAGCCATGAAAAATGTTATTGAAAAGAATGATTTTTGACAAGTCCTGTATACTCAATAATATGTCAGTTATATACAGGTAATTGTTTTTCTTTTAGCAACATAAAAAATAATCCTAAAATGTTTGAGTGTCACATTAAAATATTAATATTTCATATTATTTTTCTTTATAATAATATATAACAAAGTCTACATAGAACATATATTTCAAATGTAAATAAAATTAATAAAGTGAATAATCTTATTTTGGTATATGGAAAATAATAGAATATTATCAATACTTCAGAGCTATTTTCAAAGTAAATTATTCCACCTATTCCTTTTATAAGTGTCTTGATTACTATTTTTCTTTTAAAATCAACCATCTTTAAATTGTATTCTGAAAAGTAATAACCCTGTGGATATTTTAAGTAGTGTTGCATTTAACCCATCATGAATCTTGAAAATTTTGCAATTTTTAAAATATTGACTTTTCCAGTCAATTTACATAATGTATCTCTCCATTTCTCTAGTTCTAATTTCTTTTTCATCTATAAATTCATATAACTTTATCTGAGAAATCCTTGCGTGACCTTGAAATCTGCACCAGCCCTCCATCTGTTCAGATCAGATCAGTGGAATTTATTCTGTTTATTTATCATGATGTTTATATCTGTATCTTATCACTTCCTACAATAAATTAAAAGTCTCACCCTAGATTTATAGTCATCTCAGAATAGGGAATGTGCCACATTCATTTTTGAGCCTAACACAGTTTCTCACATCTGATGCTCAGGAAACGTATGTTTATTAAAATGTGACAAATCTTAAGTCATGTGAGAATTATTATGATAATTATGGTAAAAAACCACTCAGCATAATACTATTTAAGAAGTGATTATACAGATGGTCAAATATGGAAAAATATTCATGGAATTTTAAATTAAAAATTTCGAGTTATCCTCATCTTTCCTGACTCTGGCATCTCTAATCTATTCCATCAGTAGACCATGTGGCTCAATTCCTAAACCACACATAGAATCCTCCCCTTTATCTCCGGCTTCCACACTGTCATTGTAATCCAAGCTTCCATCATGGCAACGGCCTGTTTAACTTAACCAGTCTATTTTATAGATCTGTAATAGTAAGCACTTAAAAATAGAAATCAAATCAAAAGAAAACTCTGCTTAAAAATGCTCTGCATCACTTTTTATCCCAATCTGAGATATAGAAGTCCAAGGCTTTTCAACAGTATAGAGAACTCTATCTGGCCTGGCCTCATCTCCAATGCGCCTACAACTTGTGGCATCACTTACTACGTTTCATCTGTACTGACTTCCAGATGTTCCTTGAACACACTTTTGTTTCAAGTTTTTGTGATCACTCTCCCCTCTAAACTGGATCCTGCCCAGAATGCTCAAATTTATTATGTGCCTCCACTAAGGTTTTGCTTAAATGCCCTATTTTCAGTGAGGCTCTCTGTGACAAGCCTATGCAAAATGGTTCTATTTCATCTCCTTCTACATTATCTTCAGTCTTTATGCCAATTTCCTATTCAACTTTTCTTCACAACTCATATCTAGCATACACCTAAATGTCTTAATACCAAACTTGTGAAAAATTATATAAATAGTTTGCCTATAATGCAATCATTTGTATTACTTATCATCAGTCTTTCCCACTCAAGAATGAAAGTTCCAATAGTAGAGAGGTCTTTTTTGTTATTTTGTTCACATTCTGTGTCTCTAGTACTGAGAATAGTTACCTGGCATAGAAATGCAAAAATTATGTTGGATAATTTAAACAGAATTATGTAAATGAACAATATTTGAAAATTATTTTAAATTATTTAATATAAAATCATAGAGAGAATGCTTCTGTGTGCTCCTAAAAAATATCCTTGAGCTATGATAGTTTTTAGCTCCATACTTATTCTATGAGCTGTTGCATGGGGTATCTTACAAAATTTGGATTACAAATAAAATAATAAAAATATCGATTTATGAAAATATTATTAATAATGTTTCTCACATTGATGTTTCTTTCTCTTTCCCCTTCCCCTTTCTCTAAAATCAGTACAAACATACACTCAGGTGAGGATTAAAAAAAATCAAAGTGAAGGTAAAACCAAAGTTTACCTACACAGTGAATGCATCATAAGTTTGACTGAGCTTTCCTGTGCATATAATGAGTAGGGTACAGGTGAATAGAGCATAATCGCTACCCACACAGATTTTCTAATCTTTTAGGAAAGACAATATACAAATAAAAGAAATGCCTCCAACTTCCCTCTTAGATGCGTAGTGTGAGGGCATGTTCCCAGTATCGTAGCAGCCAGGGGATTAGTTTCTAGCATCAACACTCTTATTATATCAGACACACAATACAAAGTGTAAACTCACAAAATTTGAGTAGAACTTGATAAAAATCAGCGTCTGAGGTTTAAAAAGGTGGGGCAAGAACCCAGGAGATGAAATTTATAAGTTTGCCGCATACAGCTGGAAAGAAGATTGAAACACATTCTTTGAAGTGAAGTTCAGGTGCTTTGGTGATTTTTACTGCAATGTGTGTGACTGCTAGTATAACCATGTGATATCAGTTAGAATTGCTAATATGCAGACATAGCAGAATGAACCCACTCTTTCTTTCTCTTTCTCTCTCTCTTTTTCTTTGCGTAAGGACTAAATTGTTAAATGCAGCCTGGAAAAGGATCCTAATCTAATGATCCTCAAGCTTTAGTGACCATTGGTATCACCAGAAGAGCTTACTAAATCACAGACTACTGGGTCTCACACCAGAGCTGCTTATGGTTTTATGGGTCTGTGGTAGTACCTGTGAGCCTGCATCTCTAACATGTTCCAGGGAAAGCTGTTGCTGCTGATGCAGGAAACACACTGGGAAATACTACCCTAAATCAAACCAGAGCGCCACATCAGCCTTCAAATGCTATCCTCTCCAGGGGTGTCTAACCTATAGCCCACGGACTGCACATGGCCCTGTATGGCTGTGAATGTGGCCCAACACAAAATCGTGCATTTACTTAAAATCTTTTTTTTTTTGCTCATCAGTTTTCATTAGCGTTTATATATTTAATGTATGACCCAAGACAACTCTTCTTCCAGTGTGGCCGAGAGACACCAAAAGGCTGGACACCCCTGTGAGTCTAACCTTTAGTTGACCCATACCTGAGATACCAGAAACTGCTCCTAGAAAAGCAATTTTTGTTTGAACTACCACCAAGGTCACTTCTACACCACTCTGCTGTGATCCAGTGCACAGGTAGCTGCAAAGTTTGGCAAAGCCTGCCTCACATTTTAATGTAGATGCAAGACAACTTGGGAAGGTAGCTCAATTCATGGTCTGGGGTTTCTCAAACACAGAAGTGGTTCAGATTCTAAATATCCAGTCAGAGTAACAGATAGATGTTCCAGGAATTGAGATCTCTGTGAGCAAGAGGGGAGCATAACTGTCTCTATCTTGAGCTCTCAAACTTCAATTCTGAGGCGTTAATGTACACTTGAGTTACTCATAATTTGTGTGGATAGAAGAGGAGCTTTAAAAAGTGGAGGCAGCCTGAACCCTAAGCAAAGAATTTTACCTTAGTTTTTTTCCAAGTTAAAGACAAGTATGTAAATATTTAAGAGTTGCCTTGGCCAGTGTGGTTTGGATGATTGGAGTGTAATCCCATGGACCAAAATGTCATGGGTACCATTCCTGGTCAAGGCACATGCCTAGATTGTGGATTTGGTTCCTGGTTGGGGTGCATATGGAGGAACAACCAATTGATATTTCTCTCACATTGATGTCTCTCTCCTCCCACTCACTGTCTTTCCTGTCCTGTCTCTCTAGAATCAATAAAAAATATCCTCAGATAAGGATTAAAAATAATAAACAAACAAATAAATAAATATTTGAGTCATACAATTTCATTTTTCTCCTGAGCTTTTTTTTTCCATTTTACTGTCAACAATCATCATACATTTTTTTAAATGTTTGAACCTGCTCTTGTTGCTAGTCTAAATCAGGCTTTTTCACAGATTGAGAAGAAAGCATTTTAAGCATCTACAAACAGGAAACTGAGTTGTGCCATGGTTTATTCAGGTGTTAATAAAATCCGCCTCCTCAGTTTTCAGTGCTCCATCTCCCTCCATCTCTCCATATAGGAATTCCAACCATTGCTTCAGCAACGTGAAAACAAAGGCCAGGGGCTAGAGTTTTTGCTTCACATTAAAGTTTAGTCCATTTCAGAGCTCACACAGTCTGCTGCAGGCCCTGGTAGATGCTAGACTCCAACAGCCCAATACTAGAAGGGAAAATGGTGAGGTGTTAATCTTAGCAGAACAATGTTATGATTACCTGAAGAGTGTGAAGCTGTAGCTTATTGGTGAAGCAAACAGGATCATGTTCCTCAGTTATTAAGCCAGTGTCTAATTCCTTTTGCACTGTATTAATAACTAGTTAACAACCTATGTTCATGTTCCCCCCTGAAAACCTTTAGCCTTGTAATCTTACAAGAGTACAGGGATCAAGGTCGCATTATCTGTAATTGCTTCTGGTGGTCAAAGGGGCATACTTCTGCCTATCCCCAGGCTCAGAGAGCTTCCTATCTGCTAAAGGTAGAAGGGAGAAAAAATGAAGGGGTTCTTAATGCAGACAAGAGGGATTTTGCAAAGTCCAGGTCAGTTGGCTGTTCCTGGGAGGTGGTATATGTGATGTCTAGAAGATAACATTGTGTAGAGGATGGCACTGCTAGACAGGTTGGCATTCTTATTGTATTCTAGAAGTAACAGATTTGACAAGAAGGTTAAAAGGAACTGTACAAAAAATTAGAAGAATTATAGCAACTAAAGGTCTGGTGTGAGGTAAAAAGTAGGTGATAGAGGAAGGAACCAACTTATGGTGTCCCAGATTCAGTCGGAGGAGCAGCTTCCCTGGATGAAGGCACACAATGCCTGTCTAAAGCCCTCTTGTTTACCATACTTAATTCAAATTAGGCTGAGGGGAACATTCTAAGACCCCCCCCCTCATGAAAAACTTTGGGTCTTTTCTGTCTGAACCATTTGGGCAGAAAAGGGAAAACAGTTTCAAGTGAAGCCATACTTCACTGAATCAACCATCTGGTCCTGAGAAGTCAATCCAGACACTCTCATTTCAGGAGGTGGCAATGTAGATGGGCTTCTGAAGTGAGGCCTAGAGTGTATAAACAAGTGATCGGGTAAATAAAGCCATAGGCATATACCCTATGAAAACAGAACAAAAGAAAACAAAGGTTAATGAACACAGAGAATCATAAATGAGTCTCTGAGTCTGCAACACTGCCAGTTGAGAAGACATTCCATTGAAAGGCTTGTTCTGGAATGAAATTAAACTTTGTCAATTTGACAGATCCTCACTGTCTGCAGTTTGAACACCTCTGGTGATGTCCTCAGGTACTGAGGTAAATTCTATACGGCGTACATAGACACAGCCTTAGAAAAAAGTTTAGTTCCAAATAATTCCTAGTCCAAAAATGGGAGGAAAACGAAGAATTAGTTTGGAGGACTGAAGAAAATGGAAACTTCAGGAATTAGTTTAGCTGAACAATGAAAATAAAACTTTAAAGACAATTAACTACACCAGAGTCCAATATCCAAAATTGGGGACTGTAATTTTCATTGAAACACAATTTTTCTTCTCAAAATCACCCTCATTTTCATCAAAGAGGCTGCATTAACTCTAGTTTTAATTTGGCCTGATTATTTGCAACAAGAATACAAAAGGAATAGCAATGGATCACATAGGCTTTTTAAACCTGCTTGCTGGCACCTCACAAGGAATCTTTAGACTGAACTTTAGTCGGCCTCTCAGGTCACAGAAGTCAAGCTATACAGTTGCCATTAAGTTTGGCCTGCAATACCTATAGGATTAGGTAAATTCCTCAAGGTCTTGAGGTCCCCAAAATGGCTTGTGTTTCCTTCTTTGCTCTTTTCCCAGAAAGCAACCTTCATCCCCTCCCTGCAAAGACTGCCCTGAACCTCACAATCAAGCAAAGTGCCAGGCCATTTCTGCAGTAGGCTTTTACTGCTTTGAAAGTCAATCTCAATTACTTAGGGCTTCCTGGTGACATACAGAGGCAGGGTATGTCTCTTTCAGACATGACATTCCAGTCAAAGCCTTGGTTAATAAAACTACCATTGAAAACTGATCTTATTTAATTCATGCAAAGAAATGTATTGCCATGACTTACTCATTAAGAATTGCCAAATGCTAGAGGCATGAGGTAGGGAGAAAAATATAAAGCAAAAGGCAAATTCTTGTCCTTTGACAGAGTGAAAAGGACCAACTCCCACTCTATTAGACAGCCAAAAGGTAAGTAATTAGCATTCCTTAGATTGTCAAACCTATTCCATAATTTCTAGAAACATAGACTCCTTCATTGGCAAACACCAACACTTTTGAGAGACATACTTCCATGAGACAGGTATTATAAAGCAAAACTCACTGATTTAGAAAGTTACATGTGAGCTAAGTTAAACTGATTTGCTCAGATAGCTAAAGTATTTTTGTTGTTGTTTTTACTCTTGATAACATCTACCTCTTAGAAATGTGCATTCTGCCCGGGCTGGTGTGGCTCCGTAGACTGAGCATAGGCCTGTGAACCAAAGGGTCACCAGTTTGATTCCCAGTCAGGGCACATGCCTGGGTTGTAGGCCAGGTTCTCATTAGGGTACACGTGTGAGGAAACCACACATTGGTGTTTCTCTCCCTGTCTTTCTCCCTCCCTTCCCTTCTCTAAAAATAAATATGTGTAATCTTCAAAAAACGAAAGAAAGGAAGGAAGGAAGGAAGGAAGGAAGGAAGGAAGGAAGGAAGGAAGGAAGGAAGGAAGGAAGGAAGGAAGAGAGAGAAAGAAACACCCTGTGTCAGAGTGAGTTCCTGGGTAAAGCCTTCTTTTACAACTGTACTTTTTTTCTGTCTTGCTTTGGGTTGTCGGGTGCCATTGGCTCTCTGACATGGAAAGGGGTGGTGTCAAGCTGGCTGCCCCTCTGCTTCCCTGAGAAGAAATTCCTCACCCACAGTCCAATTTGTTGCCTGCCACGAAAGGGGCCAGGTGCCATGATGGGTACCACACTGGAGGGCAAGGGCCACAACGTGAGTCATGAAGATAGATATGATGCAGCTTGCAGCATAGGTGGCTCGCCCACCCATGAATAAAGACATGCCAGACATCCCAATGGCTCTGTGAATATAATTCCATCTGCGCAAATACCAAGGACCTGCCCGGCCTTGAAGGGTCTCCACACAGTATACCTGCAGGAAACATTAATGAGGGCTAAGAATTTGCTCCCCTCATTGTCTGAGCAGCAGGGAGATGGCAGACAAAGGCAAAAGGTAAGCTGAGATGTACGCCCTGAGGCTCACAACTTGGCTAGATTGGGCATTGACTGAGGGAGGTCCCCAATGGGCTCTGGGTTGGGGACACTGTGGAGGATGGGGATAGAGCAGCTGGATGTGGTCAGGATCTGTGTGCTGAAAGCTGCTGGACTGCATCCCATGCCCAAAGTCGTCCAGAGTAGCAGCACCAGACAGCACTACAGGAGGACCCAAGCAAATCATCATGGAGGTGGGGAGCGAAAGGGGACTAGAGCTGTCCAAGCTGGGAGCACAGAAACTGAATGGGGAAGAAAACCTGGAGTGTGCCCCAGGTTTCACTACCAGGAGCAAAACCCAAAGCCTGCGCACACTTCCTGCATTCTGTGTTCCCCAGAGTCAACCAGCCTCTCCCCCCAACCCCCACAGGGGCCAAAAATGATGGGGCTTAGGGCTGGGACACCGAGAACAAAGTGTGGCCGCTTTGCTTCTCTTGGGCTGTTGCGACCACAAGGACCCAAAGGGGCTAAGTAGGACCCGCTCTCACGGCACCCCAGGCTGCAGACAGCAGCTGCAGGTGGAGTTGAGGCTGTTTGGCCCGCACACAGTATATTAGTCCTGGATCTAAGTTTGAAGCCGCAGCAACGGAGGCAATGGACAGCAGAGAAAAAGAAGCAAAAAGCCCACATGGACTTTAAGAGGGGAGAGAGAAATAAAGAATAGAACTCCCACCCAGAGAGGCGGCATTCTAGTTCTCTCCGAGATCCCCGTCCGTGTCTTCTCTCTGCTCCAGCTGACTCAACAAATGTTGCAGGGTGTGAATCAGGCTCTTCCTTGTCACCGCCTGGAAGAGCCCAGTTTCCACCAACACTCTCAGCGACGCTACTTTGAAGGCATTAATACCTATTCTGGAAGGGGCAAGGCTGCCTCTGTAATAGCTGATGATACTAATGCTAAGCAGCAGATATTAAGAGGAAGTAATACTCCAATGACAAAATTCAAGGCTGCACGATCCAGCAGCCATTTTCAATTCCACAGGACCCGGGATTTTCTTACAGGGTGAATGGCAATTTCAGTGTAAAAGGTTACATAGACTATTTCAATAATGTAATGTAAGAGTTTAGGGTATGAATTAGAATGATGACATGAGAAATGGACAGAAATTTGGAAAAGCAATAGTATATGGAAAATGAAGGGTCATTGTTACTAAATAATTATAGTCAGTGAAATATTTGTTCAAGGATAATTGGAAGCATAGGAGTCCATTTATTAAAGACATAAATTGGTAGAAAGTTGTCATTTGAAGTAAAAAATGTTTCAGACTAACTGCATTTGTGCTGATAAGAAACTAGCAGTTATTTTGAGATATAACACTGGAAAATAGGGAGATGAGAGTTTTAGATAGAGGTTGCAATGTCCTTCTCCAAAAAGAACAATTTTCAAAGTTGTTAATGACAATGTGATAAAAGGTAACAGTCACAATTATTTTATGAAGAAAAATCATAACTGATATTCTCACCCTTAATAAAAACATATTTCTCTTGTTTTCTAATTTTAAGGTATTAAAGTTTTGGGCATAGTAAATAGCCAAAAGCAGTCTTACTGACTCCATATCTCTTAACCAATGATTAAAGGAAGGATTTGAGGCATTGGGATACTAAATAGAGGATCACTGTGGATATCTGTTCTATTATCTTTCCAGTATTAAGCTACTTCCTTCGGTAATGTGCCATGCCCCTATGCATTAATAATACAGTGTATAGCATCATCCATTGTCACTTGTTCCTGTCCTTGGAGTGACTGAAAAGCAGGACAAAATGTATTTCAACATTTAGTTTAAGTGTTCAGGATTAATAAGGGGTAAGCTAATAAAACATAATCTGTATCAATTGTTCAAACGTGTTCAGAGTTCAAAAGTATGGACAATTTTAAATGTAAGATAAAACAATAAAACTAATGTATTTTAAGTATACAATTACATATGTCTACTAAAAGTATAAAATTAATAAACTATAATATAGGCCAAAATTAATATATTCACAGTTTTTATAAATTTACTAAAAGTAAAATACAGTTAAAAGTAACTACATATCACATCAAATTAATAAATAGGGACAAACATTTATAATTGTATATAAATATATGGACATGACAGTTATTTATAACAATTTACCTTTGGATAAGAATGTGACCCTTGGAAGCAGAGAGCACCCATACCGCCGGCACCGGTCTCCGAGAAGGCGCGGGTGCGCTCCCACGCGCACTCACTCCCGTCTGCGGGGCGATCGTTTCTGACTCTACCGACGTTGAGGGGGGGCTACGGCAAGTATTTATCTCAAGCTCGTTATTTTATCTTCAAATAATCCTGTATTTTACTGACTAATTTAGAGAGAATTTTCCTTTCTCATGCAAAAATATAAATATTTTTATTGATAAATACCTAAAACTGCTGTTTCCACTTTTATTCCATCAACTTCATTTTCTTTAGTGTAGATGATCAGTGTCATCTTTATACTCCCTTTGTCCAGGAAATCACGTAAGAGATAAGATTACTCCAGCCTGACAGTTTCCTTCTTCATTTTTAACTGTTTTTCTTTCTCCTCTTCTTCCTTCTCCTTCCACTTTTTGTCTTCTTTTGGCAATCACCAAAAGGGTACAGAAAAACCTATATAAGTATTTAAAAATACTTTCCTCTTGCAGCAGTGTAAAAGATTTTATTAAACTGTATGTATGTAAGGACATGTAATTATTACCAGATATAATTCAATATACTCATTTTACTTAGATAAATACATTTGGTCATTAATATGCTAAGCGTTCAGGAATATATTCATAAAGAGAAGATTAATTCACTGAGGATGTTATTTGCTTTGTTATAATATGGTAAATAATTTTAGTAGTTCTGTATTTGAATATATAATTATATGCATTTGTATTATTAAGAAACATAATATTTATCTACTTCCACTTGAATCTCCAGTCACTCATGCTTTATGCTTTACTTCTGGGTACTTTGGTTTTAATGTTTGAAATCTTTTGAACTCCTGTAATGGACAGAAATTCTTATAAAATTTTTATTTAGCTTACTGTTTTGGCTTCTAAATTCATATAAAATAGTTTTTTAATGATTAATTTTACATAATCATTATTAGAGGTAGCATTTGAGCTGGCCATTAGTTATTCTTTTCATATATATCATTTGGTGAACCTTTCAACAGATGGAAAATTTACAACTCAATGTCAAAATGAGGACATCGGCTTTCTAACAAATAATTAATTTTAAACCTTCACATATTTGGGAGAGTGTGTTAGAAGAAGGAATTGTCTTGCTCAGTACAATAATTCAGGAGTTTCAGAAAGACGGGAAAAGGGGAGCATATTGTATACAAGGGAAACAGAATTGGCTGGTTGATATTAACTTGCTTCACATCCTATAGTGAATGAAAAGCCGAACTGTTCATAAAAAAATGAAAACTAAGTGTGAATATCAAGGGCTCTTTGGTACCTTACAACAGGATGTTTGTGAACTTCTAGGGAATGCGGGAAAACTTGAAGACTACACTAAGGATTTAATAACATAGAATCTTTGAACTTCCAAGACCCACTACATGTATTGCTGATGAAGTTCCACTGTGCTAAACTTTGGTCCTAGTTCAAAAAGCCAGGCACTCTAGTACATGAAATAGGCACATCTGGGTGGATGACATGCAATGTTTTGATTCCCCATCCTTTTAAACCCTAAGCTGACAGAGGTAGGCCACCTTTCTTTAATAAGAACTGTCACTTTCCCCCAATAGAAAGCCACTGAAGAGATCTCTCTCCCACACGTACCTGGATCTGCTCCCTTAAAATCTCTTCTTGACTCTTTGGTGGCTGCCGACTGTGGCATGATCTCGACAGGCATGTGCTCAGCCTTATGAGAGAGGAAACAGCCAACGTCCTAAAGAAGCTGAAGAATACTTCCTCAGGGACCAGGATAACACTGGTGTTACTGGATTAAAAGGGGACCGAAACAGTGTCGCGAGATTAATTAAGGAGACTGAAACATAAGACTGTAAAAGAGAATTTACTAATTTGGAGATACTGTTAAGATTCAGTTATAATACCTTGACAGGAAACCAGGAAAAGATGTCAGTGAGCCCTGGCTGGAGTGGCTCAGTGGATTGAGTGCTGGCCTGCAGACCTGCTGGTTCAATTCCCCACCTGGGCACCTGTCTGGCTCGTGGGCCAGGTTGCACGAAAAGCAACTAATGGACTGTTTTTCTCTTTCTCCCTCCATTCCCTTCTCTCTAAAAATAAAAAAAATAAATAATATTCTTAAAGATATGCTGTTTGAATGACTTCTAAAAACCTGGAGAAAATGTACACTCATATTTGAAATTCCATGGCATGTGGTGGTGGAAGAAATTAAAAGGCCCAGGAAATGGTTGAGACCTGAAGAACTACCATGCCATTCACCACGGTCATCAAAAGGGGTATTCATTTCATTAAAATGTTCAGTGGTGGGTGGATGGCAGGAGAGGCTCCTTAGTTTGTTTGGATATAGTAGGCCTCAGAGAAACAGAGGTCAAGTGATGACGCTAAAGTACCAGACACCAGGTGGTCACAATCACCATAATACCAGCAAGGTCAGAGGGGCAGGCAAGGGAACTGGACTAACATGCAAATGCATAGTAGAATATGGGATTCTTAAGGGTAAAAATAAATGAGCAGGCATTCTATAAATAATCAAAAGGAAGGAAAATGGTTAAGTAGGAGTGTAAGGGTGGTTATGCCAATAAAAGTTTGAGTCCCTTTACCCAATTCCTGGTAATGAGACAATTTTCCAGCCTTAAACTGTTAAATGAAAGGGTGAATGGCCCCAGGAAGAAGAACTCTGTAGCCACAGAGCAAGAACAGACATTTCAGGTTGTTTTTTATAGCACTGGAATAAAGTAAGTCACACACAAATTCTTTTTGGTTTCCTGGAAGATACAAAAGTCTTTTTACACTATCCAGTAGCCTATCAATTGTGCAATAACACTATGTCTAAAACAGTGTACATGCAGTAATTTAAAAATACTTTATATTGGATGTTATATTATATTGAACTGGTTATTGAACAACCAGTAAATAAAACAGTATGGTAGTTCCTCAAAATACTAAAAATAAGCCCTGGCTGGCGTAGCTCAGTAGATGGAGCGCATGCTGAGAACCAAAGCATCACAGGTTCAATTCCCAGTCAGGGCACATGCTTGGGTTGCAGGCCATGGCCCCCGGCAACTGCACATTGATGTTTCTCTCTCTCTCTCTATCTTTCTCCCTCCCTTCCCTCTCTAAAAATAAATAAATAAAATCTTTAAAAAAATACTAAAAATAGAGTTACCATATGACTCACCAATCCCTCTTCTGAGTATCCACCAGAGAAACTCAGAAACATTGATTTGTAATGATATATGCATCCCTGTGTTCATTGCAGCATTATTTGCAGAGGCTAAGAAATAGAGACAACCAAGGAGTCTGTCGATAGAGGACTGGATAAAGAAGATACGGTATAGATATAGACATAGACATAGACATAGACATAGACATAGACATAGACATAGACATAGACATACACACGCATACACACACATACATACATAGACACACTATGGAATATTACTCAATATTGCTCAGCCATAAGAATGGATGAAATACCGCCATTTGCAACAACGTGGATGGACCTTGAGAATATTATGCTAAGTGAAATAAGTCATTCAGAGAAAGCTAAGAACCATATGATTTCACTCATATGTGGGATATAAAACTGAAACTCAGATATACAGAGAAAAGTATGGTGGTTAACAGAGAGAAGGGGGTTGGAGGGGGTAGAGGATAAAGGGGGACAGAGATGATTTAACTATGGGCAGTGAGTACACAATGCACCATATAAACCATGTATCATAGTAGTGTATACCTGAAACCTATATGACCCTATTAACCAATGTTACCCCAATACATTTAACAAATTTAAAAAATAAATAATATTTTGTTGCTAAAAATTGCCAGCCATCATCGGAACCTTCAGTGAGTTGAAATATTTTCCTGGTTGAGGTTCCTACTTTCAATTTGTAAAAAATGCAGTATATGCGAAGTGAAATAAAAGACGGTTTGCCTATGTATGCATACCGATTCTTCAATCCTTCCTAAATGAACCCTAGCCATTTGCTCATGTGTACTGCCTGTTGAGGAAATGGGAATAACAGACATTTTAATAAGTACTGGAAATAGTTTGAGATGACATTAAAATCTAATATCTATTTTACTTATTTTGAAGAAATTAATATTAAAGTTCCTTTCACTCCTGTTATATATATAATATGCATATATAAAAGTATATACATTAAATTATATTATTATAGTGTATATGTTATTATAGCATATATTGTTATAGTATAATACATGATATATATGATATGATAGTATATGATGTTATAGAATATAGAATAAAATACTATAACATAATATAGTATAACATGTAACATATAACGCATTATATGTTATATATTATGTTATGCTATATTATACAGTATATACAGTATTGTATCTTATATAGTATAATATATAATACATGGTATTATGTCTAATATTATATAATATATAAAATTATGTAAAGAGAGTTAACTTGAAAAATATGCAAATATTATAAGAATAAAATGTGAGTCTAAAAATGTATTATTTTTGCATCAAAATACTCTGAGCTTTAGGCAATATCATCAGAGGCAATGTGTTTATATTATCTCAGCTCAGTCATAAGAGTACTTTAGTTGGGAGGTTTGAAAATGTGAGCCCAAAATATAGGTTAGATTTAAAAACTTTGGCTAGCTACACAAAAACCCCAGCCTTAATCTCAAAGGTGCTCACTTCCTACCGTATGTTTCAGTAACACAGATTCCATCAAATGTTTTCTACTGCCTAAATTTGTACATTTTTTGTTCTGCTTAGAATGTTATATTGTACTAGGTCTGCTAGAAAAGTGCTTTTCATGACTGCCACATGATTCTTTAAGACTGGCACAAATTCACATAATAAATTTGAGGGAGAAAATTTGTGAGTGTAGTTGGCCTGAGACCAGACAGGATCTCTAAGGACAGGCAATCTCTCTGAAACCCACATGACCAACAAGCCCCAGGCTGATCTACGAGTTTGAAGGATGCGTAAGAAAGAAAATGCATGAAGGCCAATTTCCGAATCAGCTTCCACTTAGTTCCCAGGTATTCTGAGTAATAGGTCCTTCTTACCCCTGAAAGTTCTGCTTTTCTGTAGTTATTTTCTTCTTCAGTCTTTGAGGTATCCTCTCATAGTTGTAACCGTGTCGAATCTATTTTAATGTAAAACTCACAGTGCCAACATGTACTTCTTTGTCACTGCAATTGGTAACTCATTTTTAGTTGTTATGTGGTTATGGGGAGGAAGAAGGGAGAAACCCTTGGGACTGTGAAGTAATTCAGGAAATACTACAGAGAAGGAGGTGGGGAAAAAATACCCACGTGAACACTTAGACACGTTATCATTTGTTCTTTTTTTATCCCTGGTGTGTTTTCTCTTTCTTTCATCCTGTCATTACCTCATCCAGTGAAACTTACTGACTCCTTGTTGTTAATATACAGTCTTGTTAATTGTGCCTCATATTGTCTGGAGCATTCATAGCTTGTCTTCTTCTTTAAAAAGGTTAAACTACATCGAATTTTTAGTTGTTTGTTTTCACAGAAAGATTCTTGAGCTTTTATGGAGGGCAGAGACCTGTCATATTTCCTTATCCTCGGTGCTTAGCACAGTGCGTGTCATTTAGTAGATGTAGCATAAATGTGTAATCGAACAAGAAAATATATTTTACTGTTTCAAAAATACTGAATTGGTGCTGCTATTTAATAAAAGGAAAAATATATTAACCTCATAAATTAAATAAAGACAAACCACACAATAAAACTTGATACTGATACCTGTTTGAGAAAGCAGTTAACCTACTATATTGAGTGAAGTATTATATACTTCACAGTTACTGTCACCTGAAGATTAATGGAACAGTTAAAGAAAAGAACTAACTGACATTTCTCAAGTGTTTTAGTGTGTTTTAAATATGAAAATTATTCAAAGGGAAAAGGAACACAAGAGAAAGAGAAGTTACTTGAATGAAAGAGACATATATCTTAACCATAAAACAAAAACTAATTCAATTGTGGCAAAACTTCCTGTGACTTATTGCTTTGGATAGCAAACTTGGACATATCTAAATGCTAAGTTTTATGTCAAAATCCATTACATTATGTTTGGCTTTCTTTTTCATAGGGTAACCAAAGTTTTTGTTATGAAATAGTGATGAAGGAATGTTGGAAAAAGCCCGCAATGTATTTTCAGGACTGTGATGATATTCAGCCCTGACTTCAGCTTCTAGGCCTGCAGTCTCTTTCAGGATGAAAGAAAAAAATAAAGAATGTGGGAAAAGGTAGGTTTACAGTTGCGAGTGCACAAAACAGTTTGTTTTTGTATCATGATTACTTACTGTATTATTTTCCATACAAACAACTGTAAAATTACTTTTGGCCCATCCTGTATACATATATACATATTATTATAATACCAAAATATGGTGGAAAGGGCATTATTAACAAGTTGATTTTTAACAAATAGCTTTTAAATGATTTTTGTAAAAATGTTCTTCTTTAAGAAGAAAAGTCAAAGTCAATTGTCATAGTCAATTTAGGATTCCTGGTGTCTTTCTTTCTTTCTTTCTTTCTTTCTTTCTTCTTTCTTTCTTTCTTTCTTTCTTTCTTTCTTTCTTTCTTTCTTTCTTTCTTTCTTCTTTCAAGACTTTATTTATTTTTAGAGAGAGGGGAAGGGAGATAGAGAGGCTGAGAAACATCAATGTGTGGTTGCTTCTCATGTACCTGCTACTGGGGACCTGGCCTGCCACCCAAGCATGTGCCCTGACTGGGAATTGAACCAGAGACTCTTTGGTTCACAGGCCAGTGCTCAATCCACTGGGCCACAGCAGCCATGGCCCTACTTTCAATACATATATATAAATTTGAGAGATTAAAGTGGACATGATGATGACAGTTACTACAGTGTAGAGTAGTGCAATGATTTTGAAAACTATATTGGAACTCAGTCACTGGTGGAAACTGGTCAAAGAGAGCCCTGGAATTCATGCAGATACACAGTCTTGCTAAGCAATAGGATAAATACAATGTGAGTGTATAAATTAAAGTTTTAAATTGAAGTTTCTAGAATAGTTGGGTAACAATAAGAAGCACAAATTTCTAGTACACTTTTTAAAGCACTCAGTTTGGCAATTGATTGATTTCTGGCTGTCTTACTAAGAATCCACTTATGCATACAGAGGGTGTAAGAAAAATTTCAATGGAATACCATATATGAAATATTAAGTTTCTTGTTGAAACTTTTGAAGAATGTCAAGTGAAAATGTCAGTAACTGTCACATGCAGGAAAATCTGGTGGTCTGAATAAAAGAGTACAAAATACAAGTATGAAAAATTGACATTTTGTACTGGATGTTTCAGTACAAGGCTTCAATAATCTAGCAGCTATAGACTAAATTCTTTGTATCTAGAATTTCAGATATTAAACAAGGTTGAGTCTATATATACAATGAGGTATGTCCAAAAAAATTCCAACCATTGCTAATATAAGGAGAATGGTTTACATGACACTGATGTCACATGGCAGCCAAGAATGGGCCGGAGTGTGCCTATGTGAATAATGATGACTTCACTGTATTAGTCAGTGGGGGCAATAGATGCCACTGAGTGAGCATGTGTACTGTGTGGCCATCACATTCAAAATGACTGAGTGAATAGAGCAATGAATATGCATCAACTTTTGTATTAAATTTGAACATTCCTCAATGGAAACCATTCAGATGATTCAGAAGGCCACAGCTATGGGCAACTGGTGATTGGCAGCTTCATCACAACAATGTGCCCACACATGCATAATGTCTCTTGCAGAATTTTTTGGTGAAACATCAAATCACCCAGGTGACTCAGCCACACTATAGCCCAGATTGAGTGCCCAGTGACTTCTGATATTTCCCAAAACTAAAACCACCTTTGAAAGGGAAGGCATTTCAGACCACCCATGAGATTCATAAAAATACAACAGTGCAACTGATGGTGTTTGAGAGAAATGAGTGAGGTTCCAAGGTGCCTACTTTGAAGGGAACTGAGACTTCATTGCCCTATGTACAGTGACTCTTGTATATATGTTCTTCAATAAATGTCTCTATTTTTCATAGTGTGTGGCTGTATACTTTCTGGACATGCATCATACTATTTCAAATACAAGTGTATTTATCCACACTTAAATAGATTTTACACATTGTAGAATGTTTATTAAAACTACTTCATATTACAGAATATTTTGTTTAAAGATTTATTATCTTGATTTGGAAAGGAAGGGATAATAGCCAGGATTCAAAACAGATTTATTTTATCTTTGCAACACTTTTCTCAGCATTCCCTTCCCCTCAATTCTCACCACTATTTTCTTAGCTCAGACCACTGCCATCAGTTAAATATGGAAACACTCTAGTTTCTACGCTCCTTACCCCAGTTTGTCAGAAGTAACTCAGTGACTTTATACACATTGTTATGAGGTGAGAATCACCATACATAAATAGGAAGCTGATACAGTAAATCAAGTAACAAAACACATTTGGATGTAATGCCTGTTCTTTCAAAAGCTATTTACTCCACATTCAATTTTTATTCTCCAAATATCATTTTCCTTCAGTTTTGTTAATATAATACCCAGCTTTCTCTATTATAAAATAGCCTGTCATGTTTCCAATTATTATTTTTAAAACAGTTCAATTCATTAGTTTTAAAATAATCACAGAATATATGACAGGTAAGAACAAATCAACAATAGTTTATTTACAGTATGCAGATCCCTTTGATTTTCACTTGGCTTCTCTCCTCCCAGACATTGGATCTGCTGGATCTGCTGTCACCTACTAAACCCACACTGATTCCTGATTCACAGATCGGCCTTTGCTTTAATCATTCCATTCAAAGAGCTCTGGAATTTGAAAGCATTCTGCTTCTGTTTTTTATCCTGTGCTCAGCTTCCCCCCCCCCCAAATTACAGTAGTCATTATGTCACTATCAATCACTCAACAATATCAACATCAACAACAACACTAAAAAAATCCAAGACAGATTTTCTACGGTTTCCTTATCTGTGAAAGAAAACGTATTGGAACAGTGCATGGTAGGGCAGATTTGGAATGTTAGTGGAGTTAGTGGTGGCAATTCAAGTATCCTTTACTGTGAAACCACTTTGCTGTGGGAATCTGATTGATACACTGAATCCACTTTGTTCTCTTAATGTGTGAGGAATCAGATGAACTTGACATAAATTTTGGAAAATAATATACAAACTGAGTTTCTGAAGGTAGATTGTCAAGAAGTCTAGAGTCACATGAAAACACACATTTAAGTGGTTTTTGTGACAACATGTTATTACAGGTCATTGATTCACAATATAGTTTCCACAGTTTTTGCAGGGAACCCTTTAGTAAAACATTCTTATTATGTACTTATGAATTACGATTTTCCTGAGTCTGTAATTCTTTCTCCTTTTCTCTCTCTTCTCGATGCAAATTATTCTGCCCCTAGCACTGATCCAAGGCTTCCATCTTCAGCCAAACTTTGCAAAGATGCCTTGAGAGACATCTTTGGTACCCACTGAAGAGTCACATCCACTTGATATTCTCTAGAGTCTGCTGCCACCTAGTCTGAACAAAAGCATTTCCTCCAGGCATCACTGCCACGTCTATCCATAAAGCCACCTTTGCTGAGCAGTGCATGCTCTGTCAAGCATAACTACTCCTTCCACTGAATTTTACCACTTGTTTCTGTTTGAATCAGGTGGACCTCCAAGCTGTGTCCACCAGGGACTTAAAGCTATGTGCCTAACTTGTAGGATAGAACATCAAGAAGTTTATCTCCATAGGGTATAAAAGGTTATTCTTCCTTCTATAAAACACCATGTGTCTTCTAAAGTACACTACTTCTTACAGCAAATGCAGTTACTTCCTATTACTAACATTAGCTCCCCTTCTGATTACTACATCAGTTTGAATTCTTTTAGAATCAGATATTTATATAGATTAGATATACACGTTTTATTGGGGGGGTGCTGTGAAACATAAAGTAGGAAGGTGCTAGAGTACTCAGAGAGAGCCTCTGTCCACAAGGCATGCTGACTCCTGTGAAAGGAGGAAGGGAAAGAAAGATCAGGTAGGAAGATTACCTGACAGCAGCACAGTGTGAGAAAAATCCTGGACAGGCCAATGTGAAGTGCATGAGAGTAAATGTTACCCATTGCAAGAGTCCTGAGTTTGGCCTGAGTGAGTCAGCTGTAGTACCACTCTGCCTACCACAGTCAGTCGCCACCTGAGAGTGGCCCAGGAGAAAGTGAGGCCTCAGTATGACCATTCTAGAAGATCCAAAGTGATGGTAGATGGTGGATATAAATGAACTCCTTTCTTAGCATCAGGTTGTTTTGAAGAGATGTGAGTAAGGATTCTTTACAGTCATGGTTATTATTAACTTCAGGGGCCATAGCTCTATAGAATTCTAAGGCAAAGTAAGGAAAGTTGTATATAATAAGTAAATGGTAACTTATCTCCCAATCCCATATTAAAGTTCATATCAAAATTTTCTATTTTCCTCTATCCTCTTCTTTCTGCAAAATCCAATCATAAGTCTACAAGAATATATGTTAAGTATAAATCTGTCTCTAGCAACATGCAATACTTATTCCTGCTGATATCTGAATCTTATTTGGGGTTAATAAATTCTGGCTAATTTAATTTCATTTGGAATCAATGACTTCCGAGTCCACTTTTCAACACCTATTGGATAAATTCCTTGATCCTTTACCTTGCACAGTAGTTCTACATGCTTAAGTTCACCTGATAGAAATACTTTTGGGATCAAGCAGGGTCCCCCATTATACTATCATAAAGTAATATGGGGTACATATAAAAGAAAAAATTCATTTTTTTCATTTTAATCTCTTACATTGCATTAAATTATTAGTTCTATTTTGGCAGAGGGAATTTGTAAAGCAACTTATCAGATTGCTTTGGTCTCTGTCTCAATGCCTGTTTTAGTAAATTATTGTTTAGCATATATTCACCTTGCTTCCCCCTAAGCTCTGCCACATTAATGTTGGCCTTGACAATGTGGCCGGCTTTGTCCAAAACACCCTTTGTCCAAGGGTGGAGGTAATAGGATGCCAGTTCCCAAACTAAATCTTATTGGTCACTTCTGCTTTTACTTACCTCTTTGAGACTCTTAACCTTGACCATGAGAAAAATAATCCCCAGTGGATTGTGTCCCATTAGCCAGGTCCCACAGTGGGATCTGTACAGTCCATCTGAACTCAACAAAAACCTGAAGAAGAGCCACCCAAGCAAACTCAGATGTAAAATTGAGAAATAACTGCCTACTCTTTCATGATACTCTAGTTTTATAGTGTAGCAAAAGCTACTCAAGTAAGTATACTATTATCGCCAGTTTCACAAATAAAGGACTTAGATTTTTTGGACTTTCTCTTTTAGGCTCTGAGATCCAATACCTGAACATTTTTTTTATGAAGACTAGTGATCCAGATTGCCAATTACAGCTTTTTCCATTTGAGCTGCGATCCTCATTTTGCTGTGATTAGTATGGGTCATAAGAAATACATTAAATAAATTGAAAAAAGATCAAAACAATCAAATCAATAAGGAAAGTGGCATTAGTTTTCAATTTCAAGTAATGAAATTTGCTGTGAAAGAGCAAACCTTTATCATATTATATGTGTGGTGAAGGTAGAAAGATATCTTAAAGCATAGCACATACATAGGCACAGGAGAGCTAACACATGGCAAATAGCAAATGTCCATTTCTGCATGCATCATCACTCATGTATAGAGATTCATTGAATATTTTGTTGGGAATTTATAGAAACAAAGCAGATTGTTAATGTAGGAAACTGACCAAGCAGGATTAGAAGAGCATAGATAGATGAATATTTTGTTTGTTTTTATTGGAAAAATACACAAACTTTAGTAAATATTGTCAGTTCTTCTGATGCTACCCAGAAAAATGCAAATTATGGGAAGTTACAGAGATTTTTGAAGATTGCTGAAATCCATAATGGAGAGGGATTAGGAGCCTTAGACTGAATCTAAAACTTTGTTGATGAACAAAAGTTTTGTAGCTTAGATATGGCCATTTTCAAGAGCAACTTCAGAGCACCAACCAATTCTGACCCCAAAGTCATATTTAAATGTACACCAGTGGGGCAAAGGTAGGTTTACAGGTGTGAGCGTATGAAAGTTCATTCTTATGTTATTATTTCTTACCTATTATATTTTTTCTTACAAATAATTGTTATCCTACTTTTTGCCCACCATGGATATGTGTGTGTATATATTTTCATTCTGGTGCCAACATGGATCCACTTTAACATTCCAGTATTAGTGGCATTCCAGATTTATTTTTCTACATCTCATGTTGGTTAATTTTTCATTGCACTGGATCACTAATAGGTTAAATTATAAATTTTTAGTTAAGAGGTGCATGCTTAGAGTCTTTCTCTGTGTCTTTCCATCCTCATTCCTTTTCTTTTTCCTAGAATTTCCCAGGCCCACAGCCTCCATGATTGGTGCAAATCTTTGGTTCCGCTGTCAGCCACGCGCATGAATGCAGCAGTCATTTGGGTTGTCCTTCTGACTCGAAATCAAAGTAAGTAGCAGAACAGACACAAAAAGAAAAATTATTATGATAAAAACCAAAGCTAAGTAAATCATTTGAATACCAAAAATATTTTACTTCCTAAATGAATAGAAAGAAAATAAATATAGATTTGCAAAGAAAAAGATCCATTTCTGATTCTATGTTCTGGTTTCCTTTATTAAAAAATATATCATTTTAAAGCTATAAAGACAGGCATGTTTTTTGTTGACTTAATATTAATATAATTCTTAGGAAGTTATTCTTATGAAGAATAAATATTGATATTTGTTTGCAATCTTTATGAAAGAGAAGCTTTAGTTTGGGATTTAAATTTCAAAAATATTGTCAGTAGAAGTTATTTTAAAACAGTATTTCTTTCAGTCTTTTTAAAACCATTTAAAATAAAAACAGGACACGACAAACAATGCACATCTTAGAATATAGTATGTTTAATTTTCTAAATTCAAATTAGAGCTTACATTGCTTATAAAAAGCACTGTCATTCTATCTCAGAAACCAAAAATGACACTTAGGCAAAAACTAAAGGTAATTTTAATTCACTCTTAATGAATACTCTTGATCACTTATTTATTCATTTTATTTTTTAATGTATTATCTTTATTGTATTTTTCCATTACCATTTAGTCCCTTATATGCCCTCCACTCAGCAATCACCACACTGTTGCCCATGTCCATGAGTCCTTTTCCCTTTTGCTCAGTCCCTCCACCCCCACTAGCTCTCATCTGTTATCTTTGTCTCTGTTTTATTTGTTAGTTCGGTTTGCACTTTATCATTTTTAACAGAGAAAGGTTACTTTTAAGACAATATCTTTTAGCCAATTCAAAGAATGTGCAATTTTTACACAGGGAAAATATAAAGACGCCATCTATATACTATTATTTATGTAAAAATATAGCCATGTGTAGGGAAAACTTGCTTTTTAACCTGTAGATAAATTCCTTTTTATGTCATTTTTAAACAAATGTTAAAATCGACTTAAGAGTTATACATACTCATGATAATTAAATATGTATTATAATTTAGATTGTCTTCCAAAATGAATAATTTGCATTGAGTGCATTGATTTAAATAAAATTTAACACAATGTGTTATGAAAAATGGACATAAATCTCTGTCCTACTTTTTAGAATTCAGTTGAGTTGTTATATTTTTCATCATTAGTAGTAATAGGAGTGCTAGTATTCAAAATGGGTTATACTGCAACTTCACCAGGTCAACAGTAAGGATTTTTAAAGTTAATAATCAAAACCAGGAATATAGGTTTTCCCTCTTCTCCCTCTCTTCCCCCCCTTTTCCTTCCTTTCTTGTTTTCTTTTTTCCTGCTTCAACCTGCATTCTTGTATTTTTCTGTTTTAGTATCTCTCTTACCTTCCTCTTTTCTGTCTTTCATTTTTTCTCTTGGAGAACTTACTGATTTTATTGATATAAAATAGTAATTTCAGACTGACTTTGTCATAGCAATCACAAAAATAAATCCACATTAAATCTTGCAGTTTAATTCATCTTTATTTTAAAACATTTTAAACAGTGTAATTAATATTGTGGGTGAAAGACAAAATATACTTAATAAAAATAAAATAATGAACTTTATGACATCTCCAACTTCCCACAACTACACTAGTGTTATGTGACATCTATTGGCAGTTTTGTATGTCTTTCCTTTCTATTTATATGCATGTACCAGCATGTAAATATGTTTGTTATCATACTATTCATAAACTTCAACATGTTTATTTTATTATTTTATAGTTTATCTTTGAACTCTTGCAAATAAACATATGCAAAATGATTTTGTTTTCCAAGAAGTAGGCTGATTTTATGGATATGCCATAATTATTGAAACAGTTCTTCTGTTGATGAACAGTTGGATTATTTAATTTTTTTTTTTTTTACTTTTTTGTGTGTGTTTCCAATTACTTAAACATTTACGGACTGATGGAAACATAAATTGCCTCCATTTTTCTTTAACTTCAAGTAATATTGAAATGAATATGTTCAAATGCAGAGTCTGCCATAGTTGCGTGCACAAAGGCACAGACAAATTCTCATCCTAGAAGCAGTTTGACAAGAGTCATGCATGTTTGTAATTTTGATAGATACGACCATTTAAGCCTCTAAATATTTGCATGAAGGTCTCATCTCTCCCATAGTATTAAAAGTATAAATTTTCAATCTTTAAAATAGTTTGGCAATTCTCAAATAAAAAGCCTTTGTCATTGTTATTTTGATTTCTATTTCTTCTACTATGAGTAGTGATGAAAAGCACTAGACATTTTAAATTATTTTTCTGTGAAATGCCATTCATAACTTTTATAATTAAAATACACATTCTTTTATAAAATTAAAATACACATTCTGGATTAAACAAATGTAGTAGGGGAACAGGCAGTAAAATTAAGAAAACACATTTGGATTAATATTAGAATTTAGATGCCCTGGTGAAATAATGTTTATAAACTTAAACATCTTAAGTTCTAAAGTCTCACTTTCTTTTCATTTACATCATCCAGTTGAAAATCGATCTAAACAATAATCAATACTTTTTACTCTGACAAATATAATTATTAAAAATCCTTTAAACAAATACATTTTAAGATATAAGCATTTCCTTTAAAGGAGAGAATGAAAAATTATATAATTACTCTCATTCTTTAAATATGTTGCTGAATGCATTTTTCCCATTTCAAACAATATAATCTGTTTAAAGAAAATCAGATCTCAACTAAAATAAATTTATTTTAGAAACTCTTAGTCTCAGGGAAAACCATTAGGAATCCTTTGCAACAATCTATAAAGGCAGTAGGCCCTGAACTCAGAAAAAATCACTGGACGTAAAGGAGACAGTCAGTAATTGAGACACATTTCTGAGGTAGAATCATTGTACTTTGTTGATTTACTGAAAGTGAAAGCCAATGTTGACTTCAAGATTTCATGTGTTCAGACTAGGTTCTTGGTGATGTCATCATTCAAGGATTAAAAAATGGCAGAAAATCTGGTGCAAGAGAAAAAGGTTATTCTACATATATTACATTTAAAGTATCTATAGGGAATCTGAAAGGGTATATTACAGAATTAAAACAGGGTTTGGCTTGGGAAGATGGACAAAGCTAGTGATATATATATATATTAGAGCAGTAGTTGAATTTATTTGAAGAAAACACAACAAAATAAATTGAGATTGAACCCTGCTGATTCTAGAATTTAAAAGATATTCAAATTAGGAAATATTATTTTTAGACATGAGAAACATCCATGTGTTATAATGATGGATATTATATACATCCATTGGATTCAATAATCTACCTTGAAGCATCTTTTATTGTGTAGTTTTACCAGTTTGCATAAAAACCTTAAATTGAGCCTATTAGAAGTGTTTCCCATATGTGTATTTAAAGAAGTCCATAATATTTCTACACAAATGTACTAGAATCAAATGAAACTGGCAATATCAAAACAATTTTGATATAGGAAAAATGGCAATTTCATATGTTTAATCTGATAAACTTGAAATCTAAAATCCTAATTTACCATTCTTAAATGGGGATTAGGTTCAGTTTTGGTACATGGCTTGACATTGAAAAGAGCCTTGATAAAAAAAAATTAAAAATTTCTGAAACTCTAATAAACAAAACAACAGATCACTGAAATATGTTTCTTGACCAAACATTTTATTAGTTCACAGTCTCTCTAGATGGTAAATTTGGCTACTTTGTACTGAAATGCCTGGAGAAGAATCATAATTTTATATAGATATGTGTTTGATAGCTTGCTATTTCCAGGAGGGTTAAAAAACTATGTTGGAGAACATGCAGATACAATAACACCTTTACTTCTCAGTTGGAAAAAAATAAGTTGGCAGAATGCCACTGAATGACTCATCTGGGCAAACCCACTATAGGTAAATCTCTAAGATCCCACTTCATTTTCCATAGGCCGCTCCTGCTATCAGGAGGATTTAGAGTGGTTAACTATAATGTAAAATAAAGATTAGATACAAATTTAGACTGAGAAGTATGACTCCAATGTCTGATTTATCTTTGGAGAAAACTTGAAAACCTTCTTTAAATTCACACTCTTGTCTTTAGAGAAAAATTTAGTTTCTATAACTCTTTACAGTCTCTAAGAGGTTCTAAGAAAATTGTTGCAATATAAGTATTTTATTGAGCTCTAACCTAGATAAACCAGCAAAAACCCACATGAGACTCTATAATATCTATAGTGAAGCCATGGGAAAGTAGAGATGAGTGAGTTTAATACCCACTTATGGTGGCTTCTTTTCTCCAAAAAAAAAAAAAAAGTATTTGTAAGACATTTAACTATTTGATACTAGGAAAGACAAGACAGACTGACAAAAAGAGCAGTGTCTTAATTCTTACCACAATCTTGGGTTTCTGCATTAGCATTCTAGCTAATATGTCTGCTTCCTTTCTTACCCTCTATGCATTATAGACTGTTCCTCACATACTTTAAGCCAAAGCTTGATATTTTTAAATATAAGTCAAATCAGGAATATTTTCTGATCAAAATTTTATAAATATTTTCCTTCACACTCAGAATAAACCTTAAATTCTGAACCACAGTTTAAAAGGCCTTTTGTGATGGCCTGACTGGTGTGGCTCAATGAATTGAATGTTATCCTGCAACCAAAAGAGTCACCAGTTTGATTCCCAGTTGGAGCATGTGCCTGGGTTGCAAGCCAGGTCCCAATTTGGAGCAATTGATGGATACTTCTCTCATACATTGATGTTGTTTTTTTTTCCCCTTCTCTTCCTCCCTCCCCCTCTTTTGTCTAAAAATAAATAAATAATCTTTTAAAAAAAGAAAGGCATTTTGTGACCTGAAACTTACTAATGATTACTGATATCTTTCCTAATGATTGAAATACTAATTGATATATTTTCCTAATTTTGTCTGCTATTTATCTTTGCTGTCTCTGAGCCAGTAAGGCTACAAAAGGTAATTTCTCACTTTAAGGACAGGAATTCTAAGAAATTTTCTTAAAGCTTATCTTAAAGCTTAAAGCTTAAGTTTTTATGTATGAGTAAAAACTTCAAGTATTTAGATGAGAGAAATGAAGTGAGAAACATAGAATTAAAAATGGGGCAAAGAGGTGAGAGATTAAAAGAGAAAGAGTAACAGAGAAACAAAATGAAAAGGGAGAGAGAAACATGCTAGAAAGAGATTTAAATAAGGACAAATAAAAGATTGGAGTGGGAGAAGAATATTTCTTGTATTCTCCAAAAATTGATCCCTGGTAAAATCATTTAATGTAACTGCTGAATAGCTTTGGTAAGGTGTTTATCCTCTTGGTCATAGTGCTGCTGTAATTGAAAACACAAAAACAACTTCAGAGTATGCCAAGCACACAAGGCAAGGATTCCTAGGCAGGCACAGTGTTGTGACTCATCTGCATAATCTCCTCACCCCACCCAAGGAGGAGAAAGAAAGAACCATGAATACTGGGATGTCAACCCTGACAGCTTTATTGCACAGAAGGAGCCACCAAACTACGATACATTCTGGCGTCCTTACTTCTAGGCATACTAGATCTACCCAATTAAGAGGATATTTGGATTAATTGCTAATTTATTTCTATGTTACTATGAACCTGTGAACTCACAGATTCAATTCCCTCAGTTTATTTTGCTTACCCAGACCTGTGAAAGATAAGGAGATGGAGAGAAAAAAAAAAATGGACTTTTCTTTTTCCACTTAATACCTATCATCGCTACTTATCAATACACATTCTGATACTATCAGTACTATTGCCACTTTTCCTCCCTATGCTCTTCTCTCCTTGTGCCACTCTCCTATCTTCATGCTCCATGGGGAAAATGTTACACAATTGCCACTTTATTAAAAATATAGATTGTATTACAGTAATACATTAAAACCCTCCCCTTCTTCCCTCCCTTCCTTCCTTCTACCCTTCCTTCCTTCCCTCCTTCCATTTCTTCTATTTTTGAACTTTTCTGTATGTCTATCTATAGTATTTCCACATTAAGAAATAAGTATACTGGTGTTTAAGTTAAAGAATTTATGTAGGCTTTTTTTTCCCTGATCCAAAAGTGGGACTAGGAAAAAAAAAAAATAAGGACATTAAATTAATTAATTATTATGAATTTAAAAACTCTGAAAAATGTATGCCTCAAAACTAGGAAAAATTTCGTCTATTTCCAAACATGTCTTAAGGATTTTATTTTCATATTAGATTATATTGCTCAGCATTAGAATAGATTAGGTCTATTATATCTATGTTATATTAATTAAAGAAGAACATGGTAAGAAATGTAGGCAACTGTCAGAATTAAAATTTTATTGAAAATAAGGTGGAAAATATTGCAGAATATTAACAGAAAAGTGACAGGTTCTAATATGCTTTTTAAGTAAATATTTATCTGGTTCTGTTATAGGACATTGTATTGGAGGTGGGGGGGGGTTAAGTAAAGTGATTATTGCAATGATTTGATTAAATAATGTTGAAGCCTTAGACAGGAGTATCACAATGGGACCCTGAAAGTAAGCAGATTTTGGATATAGTTTGAAAAAGGATGATCAAGGCTTTCTGGTTGATTTGGGACAGTGGTAAAAGGAGAAAAAGTAAGGAATAGTAGTGTTGAATTTCAGTGATAATATAAATGACTAATGTTATTTACTGAGATAAAAAAAAAAACTGGCCAGGTGCATGCTCTGACAGCACATATACCAAAATGGGAATGAAACAGAGAAGATTAGCATGGCCTTTGTGCAAGGATGGCACGCAAATTCATGAAGTGTTCCATATTTTTAGAGTTCACAGGACATATGGAGTCAGACTGCTAGAAAGGCCATGTTGCTGCTCATGGATCCTTTGGGAGCATCTGCAGGCTACAGCCAACAGTGTCTCCAAGGGACCTTCTATTTTCTGAGAAGACTTTGGGTAGAGACCTAGATGGTGACTTAACTAAGTGAGTTTGGAAAGAGCACTGGTCCCCTCCTCTTCAAGCACACAGGTGATCCCCTGACCCTCACATTTGGGCCACTCCTGCTTTTAAGTTTGGAGGCACTCCAAAGAAGAGCCACACAGAGCTGGGAATTTTTGGCCCGTCATGCAATGGTCGGAGTCATGCCGAGCCAAGCTGGGACTTTGCATCTTCCCCTACTGAGACTAGCTGTACAGAGAGACCAGGGTGTTGAGCATGGTGGGGACTTTGGGACTCAGTCAGCTTAGTTTGTCACAGAGCCAGGTGCCCCACTGAGCCACTAGTTTCAGACTGTGTCCCTTGGGGAGGCTATGGCTAGGAGTTAGACCGGCAAGGGCAGAACTGCTTGGATACTTAGAGGGGAGGCAAAAATCAGTCTTGGCCCATGCTACCCTTGTAAGGGGAGGAAATGCCCACCTCTTTCCTACAGGTTTGTGGGCACCACCCCCAATGTGAAATTGTTTAAATCATCCCTGCCAAGTCCTGGATTTCCTCACTGGGCACATTTTCACAGGAGGAAGGAAGAGCAGCTCAGAACAGGGTCTTTCAAACTGTGACACCCTTTGAAGCTATTGCCTAGAAATGGAGCAGATAGCTTAGCCTCCTCCTGTAAGCTGGTCCAGCATCAGCCCATGTGAAAGACTCTTTTGATCTATGCTCTGGAGTCCAGGGCTGCTGAACTCATTCCTGCAAAGGAGACAACTGACTGTAACCATTCTATTTTGGCAGCGAACACCTCTGAGGAAATTAGGGCTGGAGTCTCTGGAAAATACTGAAGGATTTTGCTTTCAAGCAGGAGCTAATTTCCCTTGGTTGAGTGCCCTACAGATTGTGTGACTCACAAGTAAGGGATCTACTAGCTCTATTCCAGCTGGCCTGGGCTCATCCTACAGTTTCTAATTAAAAGATTCCAGAGGAAAATGAAGCAACCTCAAAAAGGAGCAGTAACTACAGGATGGAGGTGAACCTCAGGGAGCCTTAGTCCTAGCTGACCCCAGCTCTAAGCTGGAGGAAGGTGACTCTTATATACAGATGGTCCTTCACATGCACAAGAAGGTCCAGTAGACACAAACAAAAACAGTGAATTTGTGTGGTAGCTACTTATAGGTAATCCAAGGCCAGCTACATACTATGTCTTATAGTGACCTGTATCTGAAACCCACCCAAGTAGACCCACAACCAACAAAACTAGTGGTGGGCCTCAGATCACACCTGTGCTTGACCCAAGTAGCCACAAAATCAGTACACCTAAACGGGGTTTTCTGCAGGCACCAAACCCTGCTGGAAATAATGCTGCCTCAAGGGGCAGCCCCTGCACAGCATCTCACACACAATGGCCAAGGGTTACCCTTACAGTCTCCAAATATAAAGGGTTAATTCTATTCATGATAGGGCCAACAGCATTCAAGACACAACTACAATAAGGGAGACAGATAACTCAGAGGAAACATTCCTGGAGCATGGAGCTCAGATGTTCTGGAAGATTGTGCTGCTGCCCCAATAACAAGACATCTTCATCACAAAACCACCAAAGTAAATTTTGGAGATATAGCACATATATCTAACACACAGGGAACAAATGGGATGACAAAGAACAATGGCCCAAACAAAGGAACAATGAAAATCCCCAGAAAAAAAATAAAAGAAATAGATGAAATGGAAGCAACCCAAATATCAGATGCAGAGTTTAAAATAATGGTTATAAGAATATACAAGGACCTTGGGGGGAAGAACAAATGATCTCAGTGAGAACTTAGTCAAAGAGATGGTAGGCAGTTAAAAGGATACAGAAATCATATACAAAAACCAATCAGAAATGAAGATTATAGTACCTAAAATGAAGAAGTTACTAGAAGGAATCAACAGGAGGTTAAATGAAGCAGAGTATCAAATCAGCAAATTAGATGACAAGATAAGAGTATCTACCCAAAAAGAAAATTGAAAAAGAAGAGACTTAAGAGAAACAAGGAAAGTCAAAGGGACCTCTAAGACAATGTCAAGTGTAACAACATCTGCATCAAAAGGATTCTAGAAGATGAAGAGAGTGAGCAAGGGGTAGAGAACATATTTGAAGAAATAATGGCAGAAAACTTCCCTAACCTAGTGAAGAAAAAAGTCACACAAGATCAGGAAGCACAGAGAATCCTAATCAAGGGGACATAGTACATCTACCTAACACACACAAAGCAAAGGTGATGACAAAGAACAGTGCCCCAAACAAAAGAACAATGAAAATCCCTAGAAAATTCCTTCCACCTTTTCAGATACCCAAAGATACCCATACCAAGACACATCATAATTAAAATGGCAAATGACCAATACAAAGAGAAAATATTAAAGGCAGCAAGAGACAGACAGATAATTGCCTACAATGGAGTCTACATAAAGCTATAGCTGATTTATCAACATAAACACTTCAGGACAGAAGGAATTGGTATAAATATTCAGAGTAAAGAGTATGAATCTGAAAATGCAGACAACTATACTTGAACAACAACACATACATACATACATACATACATAATAAAATGCAACCAAGAATACTCTACCCAGCAAGACTGTCATTTTAAATTGAAGGGCAAATATAAAAAAAAAAAAAAAAAAAAAAAAAAAAAAAAAAAAAAAAAAAAAAAAAAAAAAAAAAAAAAAAAAAAAAAAAAAAAAAAAAAAAAAAAAAAAAAAAAAAAAAAAAAAAAAAAAAAAAAAAAAAAAAAAAAAAAAAAAAAAAAAAAAAAAAAAAAAAAAAAAAAAGAAAGACAGAAAAGAAAAAAAAGAAAGAAAAAAGGAAAAAGTAAGGAAGGCTAAAAGAGTTCATTATACCAAATCAGAATTGCATGAAATGTTAAAGGACGTGCTCTAAAAATAAATATAGAGAGAGGAACATAGGTACAATTTTAAAAAGGTAATACATAAGTACCTATCTATATAATAACCTTAAGTATAAATGGATTAAATGCTCCAAACAAAAATCATAGGATAGTTGAATGGATAAAAGAAACATAACCCCTATATACATATACATATATGAGGTGTCTACTAGAGACCCACCTCAGAACAAAAGATTTACAGAGGCTGAAAGTAACAAGTTGGAAGAAAATATTCCACACAGATGAAAATGAATATATTACAAAAATCCTGGTTGTCTTTAAGGAAGAGGTCAACAGCAATACGGGCATAGTAGGGGATTTCAACACCCTACTGTTATCCATGGATAGACCTTCCAGAAAAAATATCAACAAGGAAATAATGACATTAAGTGACACACTACATCAAATTGATTTAATTTATATTTACAGGACATTTCATCCCAAAGCATCAAAATATATATTCTTCTTAAGTGCACATGGATTATTCTCAAAGATAGACCATGTGTTAGGACACAAAATAAGAACAATTCGAGGAGACTGAAATCATATCAAACATTTTCTTAGATCACAGTGGCAAGAAATTGAAACTCAACCTCAATAAAAAGAATAAAAAACATTCAAATATTACATGGAGACTAAATAGCATGTTATTACATAATGCATGGGTTACAAATGAGATTAAGGAGGAGATCAAAAATTACCTAGAAACAAATAAAAATGAACATAAAACAACCCAAAATCTATGGGACACAGAGAAAGCAGTCCTGAGAGGAAAGTTAATAGTTTTCTAGGCCTACCTCAAGAAGCAAGAAAAATCTCAAATAAACAATCTAACCATACACCTAAGATAACTAGAAAAACAACAACAAACAAGACCTAGAATGGGTAGAAGGAAGGAAATAGTTAAGATCAGAGCAGAATTAAATGACATAGGAACCGAAAAAACAATACAAAATATCAATGAAACCAGAGCTGATTATTTGAAAAATTAAACAAGACTGATGAACATCTAACCAGGATCATAAAGAAAAAAAGAGAGAGGACCCAAATAAATAAAATCAGAAATGAAAGAGGAAAAATAACAACTGATATCACAGAAATACAAGGGATTATAAGAAAATACTAGGAAGAACTAGTATTTACCAAAGAAATTGGGTAACCTGGATGAAATGGACAAATTTCTAGAAACATGCAATCTTCCAAAACTGAATCAAGAAGAATCAGAAAACCTGAATAGACTGATAACAACTAATGACATTAAGTAGTAATCAATAAGACTCCCAGCAAGCTAAGGTCTTGAAATAATTGGCTTCACAGGCAAATTTTATCAATGATTCAAAGAAATAACACCTATCCTTCTCAAACTAGTCCAAAAAATTGGACAGGAGTGAAGACTTCCAAGCTCTTTTTACAAGGCCAGTATTATCCTAATTCCAAAACCAGATAAAGACACAAAGAAGAAAGAAAAGGTATAGACCAACATCCCTGATGAACACAGATGCTAACATCCTCAACAGAATATTAGCAAACTGGATCCCGCAATAAATTAGCAAGATCATACACCATGACCAAGTGGGATTTATCCTGGGATGCAAGGTTGGTACAATAATTGCATATCAATAAATGTGATACGTCAGGTAAACAAAATGAAAGATAAAAATCATATGATCATTTCAATAAATGCAGAAAAAAACATTTGAATATTAAATGAATGTAGGAATATTAAATAGTTCCTGAATGATTGCTTGTAATTTCTCAATTCTGATTCAGTTTCAGACTTAGGTAAGACAGGTTTGTTTTTGAAGGGTGATAAGAGAGTGTGAAATATTTACTTTGTGGAATGGAGAGTTACACATTTTAAGACAGTGTAGCAGGATTGCTGGACAATGTTTAGTGCCTATTTGTGGGCATAAGTGTCAAGTGGGAAAAACTAATCTTTGGATTTTTCTATTTTCTGTTTTCTTGAAAATTTTCAGCTGTTGTGGTGAAGATAACAGAAAGGTAGCTATGTGAATTTAATCAGAGCTGCATTTGGTCAGGCATGATCATCATTATTGCTTAGTAAACATTCTCATTTTCTCTCCTCTCAGATACTTAATTAGATTATAATCCCCTAGTCTTTAAAATATGCATAATTATATGACTTTTTTCTCAACTGAATGGTCACTTGACTAAAGAAAAATAACAAAATAACTTAAGGAACTATATTATATTATTAAAATGGTTCATTAAAAATGTTGCCATAATAACCTATTGTTTAACAACTTCTTCCTTACTGATCATAATGAGTATACAATTTGAGAATAAAAATAAAAGCTAATCTTATACCTTAATGTATGTGTGTTAAGTTGGTTTACCTTCTAATTTATGCATTTGCTTGACATTTGTTGATTAAGCATTTGCTATAATGATTTTGTGATAACAGAAACAGGTATAACAAATTACATATATATTGTTTATAAAACTCTGGAACCATATTACATAATTTGATAGTTTTAATAATGTTTTGAATTAAGTAGGTAAAATTATTACTTTATGTGCTAAAATCGTGGTTCAGGTTGGTTAACTGATTTTTCTATAAAGGATGCATGCATGAAATCAAGGGGAGTGGAAGCAAGGGAGGGAAGTGGGGATGGCTGGGGTGGGGGGAGTGGTGGGAGGTAAATGCACGCAACTGTAATTGAACAACGATAAAATAATTTTTAAAAAGATCACAGAGGTAGAGACTGAAACTCCTCACTCTCTCTGATAAATGCTGGGGGAAAAAAGAAAGAAGTGGGAAGTGGGGGTGTAAGTAATTTTATATGTCAAGAAGCTTATACTCTTTAAAAGGAACACAAAATATTAACATGGATTGAAAATAGAAAACGTAACATGGGAGAATGTGGAAGACTAGATACACTGGAGAGAAATTATTATGCAACATTAGCTATTATGAAAGCAATTTTATTTTTATTTTTATTTAATAAACATTTTCTTATTAGATAATTGAAGATTTACATGCTGTTAGATACACAGAGCTATCCCATTTACCCTTCACCCGGTGAAAGCATCTTGCCAAACTATAGTACAAGATGGAAGCAAGACGTATTTATGAAAACATACAGAGCATTTCCATCACCACGAGGATACTTTTAATAGTAAAACCCACTTCCCTGTTGCTATTTCTTATCCTTAACCCCTGATAATCACTAATTTGTTCTCTATTTTTATAATTCTATTCTTTCAAGAATATTATGTAACTGGAGGTATAAATGTGATTGGTCTTTTCTACTCAGCTTAATTCTCTGGAAATTCATCCAAGTTGTTACATGCATAAATAAGTGACTTCTTTTTACTGCCTGAGTAGTATTCTGTGGTACGAGTGCCTCAAATTTCCTTACTCACTCACCTGTTGAGAACATCTGGGCTGTTTCCAGCTTTTGACTATTACAAACAAATCTTCTCTAGTCATCCAGGTACAGTTTTATCTGCACATGTTCTTTATTTCTCTAGGAAAAATGCCCAGAGAGGAATTGCTTGTTCATATAGTAGCCATTTACTTAGTTTTTAGAAGAAATTGTCAAATTTAATTCCACAGTGCCTGTCTCATTTTATATATTGATCAGAAATGTGCAAGTCATCCAGTATCTCTGCTTTCTTACTAGCATTTGGTGCTTTCACTATATATTTATTTTATTTTAGCAATTCTGGTACATATGTAGAGGTAGTTCATTGTGGTTTTAATTTTTATTTCTCCAATAACTAATGGTGTTGAACATCTTTTCATATGCTGATTTGCTTCCTGTAAATCTTCTTCAATGAAATTTCTGTCTTATGTCCAATGTTTAATTAATTATTTTTAACTGTTGAGTTTCAAGAGTTCATTATATATTTTAGATATTTGCATTTTTTTAGATATGTGGTTTGTACATATTTTCTTCTAGTCTGTAATTTTCAATTTATCTTTTCATCTTTTTTAACAGGGCCTGTTGAAGAGCAAATTAATTTTGATAAAGTTTAATTTGTTTTTGGCATCAAAGAATTCTTGCATAGTCTACATATCAATTGTTTCTATTTTTTTCTAAAAAAGTTTTACACTTTTGCTATTTAAATTTAAGCTGATGATCCACACTTGGTGTGCTCATGAAGTGTCAGGTTTAGGTCAAAGCTCATTTTTGTGTTTAAATAGTCAGTTGTTTTCTACCCCATGTGTGGTAAGCTATACTTTCCACATTGAATTGCTTTTGCACCTTTATAAAAAAAAATTGCCTGGATGTATTTGTGTGGTTCTATTTCTAGATTCTCTATATTGATCCATTGACAAATGTGCCCTCTCCAATACCTCACAAAGTAGTAATATATTATCTTGAAACCACATAAATTGATTTCTTCCACTTCAACTATTCTCATTCCTTTTTATTTTCATTTAAAATTTAGAATAATTTTATTTTCTACACAACAAAATTTGGATTTTGGGATTGAGAAAAATAAATTCACATAACAAGTTAATGAAGAATTGACGTCATTACTATGTTCAGTCTTCTAGAACATGAATAAAATATTTCTCTATTTACTTAGATCTCCTTTGATTTCTTTCACCATTGATTTATAATTTCAGTATACAAGATCTAAATATGTTTTGTTAGATTTTATCAAAATATATTACTTTTCACAGACTTTATTTTTATTTTACTTTTAGGATGTAAGAATATATCTAAAAATGTATTTTAAAATTTAGTTTTTCTTTTTTTAAATGTTAGAAGTCATTTCATTATGATACTATAGTTATGGAAAAATAATTCTCAGCATGGGAAGCTTCAAGAATACTCTTGAAATTACTCTGCTACATACTTGAGAAGATATTCACTTAAAACCAGCATCCTTGATAGAGTAATATTTTTTAGTCTGTCTCTCTCCCTCTTCCTCCCCACCTTATTCCTTTTTCAAAAAATCTGTTTCTTTTGTATCCTTCATTATGTCTGAAATTTCTTCTTGGTCACATGAATGTATGATTATTCCAACACCCTTTGTTAAATGATATGTTCTGTACTCGTTAATGGTGAATATAGTCATGTATCAACTGATTTCTGTGTGAACTCTAATGCTTATAGATACATGTCTACCCAATATTAAACTCTTTAGTTGCTATAGCCCCAAAACAAGACTCATTTTAAAGCACATTAACTACTCTAATTTTTCTCACTGACATTTTTCCATTTTTTATTTTATTGATATACAGTTGTCAAATAAAATTATATATATGTTCTTAAAGTCTACAATGTGATGATTTAATAGCAATGATGTACATTGTGCAATGATTACCACAATGAAGTTAGCACCTCTGCCTCCTCACATACACACTTCATTCATTGATTTAATTTTGGTGGAAGCACTTAATAGCTACTCTCGCAGTGAATTTCACATGCACAAACAGCATTGTTAACTACAGTCACATGCTGCACGTTAAATCCTCAGGACTCACTGGTGCTGTAACTGAACGTTTGCACCCTCTCACCAACATCTCATTCTCCCACCTCTGCCTGTGGCAAATATCCCTTTAGTCTCCATTTCTATGAATTCACCTTCTTTTATTTCTTTTTTTTTTTTCAGTTTCCACATATAACTGATACCATACAATATTCATTATTCTCTGGCTTATTTCACTTAGCATAATGATCACCAGGTTTATCTATGTTGTCACAAATAGAAAGACTTTCTTTTTTTATGACTGAGTACTATTTTATCATATATATACATATATATAGTACATTTTCTTTATCTGTTCACTCACAGACAGACACTTAGGTTGTTTCCACATTTCAGCAATTGTGTATAATGCTACAATGAACATGGGGGTGCAGATATCTCTTTAAGACTCTGAGTTAAGTTTTTTAGATATATAGCAGAAGTGAAATTGCTGGATCACATAGTGGTTCTATTTTTCGTTTTTAAGTAATTTCCATACTGTTTTCCATAATGTCTGGATCAATTTACATTCTTACTAATAGTGTACAACTGTTTTCTTTTTTTCTATATCATCACCACTGTTTGTCTTTTTAATAATAAACATTCTAACAGGTAAGAGGTGATACTCATTGTGGTTTTGATTTGTATTTACCTGATGATGTGATGCTGACAACCATTTCATGTAATTGTTGGACATTTATGTGTTTTCTTTAGAAAAATAACTGTTCAGGTGTTCTATTTTTTTTTAATTGAGTAACTTGTGTTTTGCTTTTAAGCTGAAACATCAAGTATTTGGCCAGTATTTTTTTTTCTCTCTCAGTAAATAGCAGTTGCAGTCACTTGCATTATCACTGAAATCCAACACTACTATTCTTTTTTTGGCTATCAATTTCTCATTGAATATATGAATTGCAAATTTTTTCCAGTCCTGTAGGTTGTCTTTTGTTTTTGCTGATATTTTTATTGTTGTTCAATTATAGTTGGCCCCATTCCCCCCTCCATTACTCTTCCCTGCCCTACCCACTTCCACCTTCCACATTCAATCCTCCCCTTCTTCTCTTTGTTCATGGTCCTTTAAAAATGTTCCTTGATGACCTTCCCCTTCTTTTCCCGATATCCCACTTCCCACTACCCTCTGGTTACTGCCAATATTTTCTTTATTTCCATGTCTGGTTCTATTTTGCTCATTTGTTTGTTTTGTTGATTAGGATCCACTTATAGGTGAGATCATATTACTTGTCTTTCACTGCCTGGCATGTTTCACTTCACATAATGCTTTCCAGTTCCACCACATTTTATTGATTTTTATGATTTTCTGTGCAGAAACTTATACTTTGAAATAACCCTCTGCTTATTTATTTCTGCTTTTGTTTCCTTTGCTTTTTGGGTCAGATCCAAAAAGATCATTGATAAAATCAATGTCAAAAATCCTAACTTTTTTTTTAGGATTTTTATGGTTTCAGGTCTTACATTCAAATACTTAATCCATTTTAGTTGATTTGTATGTATACTGTCAGGTGAGTCTATTCGTCATTATATGGGAGGATATGTAGTTTTTCCAGCATCATTTACTGAAGAGATTCATTTCCCCATTGTATATTATTAGCTCTTTATTGTAAATTAATTGACCATATATGCATGAGTTTAATCTGTATTCTCTCTATATATGATCTATGTATCTGTTTTTATGCCAATACTGTATTATTTTGATTACAATAGCTTTATAATACAGTTTGAAATCAGACAGAATGATACCCCCATCTTTGTTCTTTTCTCTCAAGATTGCTTTGACTATGTGTAGTTTTTTATGGTTCTATGCAATTTTTTAAAATTTTATAAAAATGCACCTGGCTGGCATAGCTCAATGGATTGGGTGTGGGCTGCGAACCAAAGCATCGCAGGTTCAATTCCCAGTCAGGGCACATGCCTGGGTTGCAGGCCACAGCCCCCAGCTACCGAACATTGATGTTTCTCTCTCTCTTTCTCCCTCCCTTCCCTCTCTAAAAATAAATAAATAAAATCTTTAAAAAAATGCCATTGCACCTTTGATAGTAATTGTATTGACTGTAGATTGCTTTGAGTAATAAGGACATATTAATGATATTACTTCTTCTAACAACAAGCAAAGAATATTCATTTATTTGTGTCTTCTTCAATTTCACCAATATTTTGTAGTTATCAACATACAAATCTATTTTTAAAGATTTTATTTATTTATTTATCTATTTATTTATTTATTTATTTACAGAGAGAAAGAGGAAGGAAGGGAGAATGGAGGGAGAAAAAAATCAATGTGTGGTTGCCTCCAGTGTGCCCCCTACTGGGGACCTGGCCCACAACTCAGGCATGGACCTGACCGGGAATTGAACTAGCAACCCTTTGGTTCACAGCCCAGCACTCAATTCACTGAGCCACACCAGCCAGGACAGTGTACAGATATTTTCCTTCCTTGGCTAAATTTATCTCTGAGTATTTCATTCTTTTTGGTGGTGTTATAAATAGAACTTTCTTTTTAATTTTTTATTTGGTTAGTTCATTATTAGTGTACAGATATGCTACTGAGATTTGTGTGTTGATTTTGTGTCCTGCAACGTTGCTTAATTATTAATTCTAACAGGGTTTTTTTTGGGGGGGTATAGTCTTTAGGGTTTTCAGTTTATTAGACCATGTCATTTGCAAATTGATATAATTTTACTTCCTCCTTTAAAATTTAGATGCATTTTATTTCTTTTTCTTGCCTAATTGCTTTGCCTATGACTTCTAGTACTATATTAAATAGAAGTGACAAAAGAGGGAACTATTGCCTTGTTCCTGATTTTAGAGAAAAAGCTTTTTAGATTTTCATCAATAAGTAAGATGTTAGCTCTGGGCTTGATATATATGGCTTTTAAGATGTTGAGGTACATTCTTTCTAAACCTGACTTGTTGAAAATTTTTTATCATGAAAGAATATTGATATTTGTGAAAGACTTTATTTATTAAGATAATTATATGATTTATTTTCTTTATTTTGTTGATGTGATATATTACATTTATTGATATGCATATATACAGAATCAGTTTTGCATTACAGAGATGATCTTACTTGGTCATGGTTCATTATCCTTTTAATATACTGTTGAATTTGTTTGCTAATATTTTATCAAGATATTCTTATCTATGTTTATCAGGAATAATTGCCTATAGTTTTCTTTTCTTTCTGGCTTTGCTGTCAAGATAATCCTGGTCTCATAAAATGAGTTGGAAATGTGCTCTTCTATTCAATATTTTTTAAAAGTTTAAGTGTTTGTATTAATTATTTTTAAAAAAAATGTTTAGTATGATTCACCAGTAAAGAACTATATTGGAATATCTAAGGTTAGGAAAATGAATGGAAAATACGTGGTGGAAAAGAAAGCTTAAAAAAATAGTTTAACTTATTACCCAAACTGCACATAACTTTAATCCTGGAATTTTTCATAATTCTAATTAGAAAGTTCTTTCATTGGGGAATTTTCATATTAGAAAAAAAATATCTTTTTTGACTCACACACCTCCAGCTTTACAAGCCTAATCTAAAATTGCAGATAAGAAATGGACATGTTACTTGATATAGCTTCTATTTTTTCTGTATTCTCAAAAAATTATCTAAATATTCAATTTGGTGTGGTTATCAAAATATGTTTTAAATATACATAGTTTAGTGATTAATCCTCTGTTTCCTAATAATGGAAACATTTTTGCATTCTCTACTAACTTCCCTTTTACAACAGAGTTAGGACCATCTTTAGTTCAACTCAGTAAATTTTCTTGTACTAAATTATTTTTAAGAAATTATAAAAAGCTGAATATGTGCTCAAAATCAAAACATTCTTACCAGAGAAAACAGTAGCCTATTAATGCACAATAATGAGATTGAGTTGGCGGGTCATAATAGGTTTTAAAGAGATTGGACAATTTTAAAGTTATAGCCCAAGCTAGGAAACACAAGATTAAAACAAAACAAAACAAAAAAATGAACAAACAAACAAACAAAAAAACCCTTTTTGTGCTGTTTGAAATAAAGATATCTGGATAAAAATCATTTTAGTTGCGTGATATTGGGCAAATTGTTCAACATTTGTGCCTGAATTTTTTTAATTCCTCTAAGTCACCTTGAATATTAATTTATTTTTCTTAAAAAATGCATAGCATAGTACATGGCACATTTTGGGTATCTTCTAATTGTTAACTATTACTATTCTGATACTTTCATTGTATTGCCGAGAGTAAAGTTAAAAGAAAAGAGCTGAAACAGTAGATATGTGAGTGGCTGACAGGAATAAAGAAGTTTTATTTGTTTGGAGTAGCAGTTCTGGGGATTTTATAGACTTATTAGAAACATATCATCCTTAGCTTTCGTTTTACAAGATAGATTATTTTGCTGTCTAAATTACTATTATCCTTTTCACTAACCTTCAGTCAGCATACAGTGAGTGCCTCCCCATTTCCCACACTGAAGAGATTTCTTTCCATGCCCCACCTTCTTCCTTCCCTAAGGACTCCGAGGACAACATCAGTCAGGATTAAACCACATTAGACCCATAATGTACTGTTCAAATGCATCCAATTGAACCAACAGAGAGTGTAAGATTATGGCAATCACTAATCTTAGCAGGTCACAAGCTGTATTTTGGAACTTTCAATAGCTTTGTGTTAAAATTCTAAAAGGCACAGTGTAGAGGCTTTTCAATTTTGTCATATAAGGTTAAAAAAAGAGACCTTATATGTGGTGACTAGGAGAACTTTTCCCCTTGACATTAAATCTTTCTCAGAAAACAAAACAAAATAACAACAACAACTACAATAGGTTTTTTCCTGAGGTGACCAAATACATGGCTTTGGCTTTATTCTCTCATTCCTTGTGAAATCTATATAATATACTTCAAAGTTAAGTTATACATATACACATACATGTGTATGCAGATACATATATGTACAGATACATACTTATTACCATATTGCTTGTGTACACATTTACCATTATTGATACATTGTTTATGTAAGTATTTGGGGGGAGCTTAGCAAATGCCAGCATAGCTCAATATAGTTGCCAGGGATATAGAGCTAAAACAGATCCTTGCTTTCAAATTCATAGGCAAGTAGGTCAGGGTAGGGATTTCAAAAAATTACGAATGTAAATTACATATAGAAACATAATGAGCATATGCCAAAAATTTAAGTCTGTAAGCAAAATGACAAAGCCTGTTTTCAAAGAGAATTTGAGTGTCCTGGCCCAGTGGCTCAGTTTTCGGAGTGTCGTTCCACACACCAAAAGGTCATGTGTGAGATTCCTGGTTGGGGCTCACGCAGAAGACAACCAACCAATGTTTCTCTCACATCGACATTTCTCTCTCTCTCTTTCCTTTCCCTCTCTCTAAAACATATCCTCTGGTGAGAGTTTAAAAAAATGATGCTTCCTTAGGGAAGTTTTACCTGACTTTCCTGACTAGACCAGTGTCTAAAAATAAATAATTAAATAAAAATAAAAAGAGAATTTGAGTGACTGAAATGTATAGTCAGTAAAGAATATTAATGTTTTTTAGGAGAATTGTAAAATGTAGTTGCAAAATTGATTATAAAATTATTTTTGAGATTATCTTTTCTGCAAATAGAAATTATTAGAGTTTCTACCAGATAAAAAAACATACTGGGAAATTATCAATATTCTTCAAAGTAACATCTAATATTATGCCATAATAGCAGCAAATAAATAAAAATAAAAATGAAGAAACACTTTTGGATTTTGATGACTCTAGGCAGATTTTTGGGATGATACTCTAATTCAGCTTAGCAATACACCATGAACCTTTGCCATATTTCTAACTGTATAATTTTTAGGAATAGTTGTATGAAGAAGATGGGTAACTATAGAGTCTAAACTGTCTTGGAGTGATTTGAAATTCAGGAAGCACTTGTTTGAGATTTCCTTTACAAATGTTTTAAGTCATACTTTTATGAACTGAATAAAATAATTTCCAAACATCAACTTTGATCATGCAACCAATTTCTTAAAAAAATGTCATGTGTGATTCTCTAAAGTTTGTTCTTTGACCCAATCTATTGTGGTGACTGCTTGAGATAATTTTCTTAACTACCGTGGTGGCCCTCAGTAATTAACTATTATTTTCTTTATAGCCTATCATCTTAATCTTCTGAAAAGCTTTTTGAAAGGTGTCAGATGTAACTGCTGTCTTCCAAAGTCTTCAAACCTTGTGAGGCTGTATACCCTTCACCTAACCCATGTGAACAGGGGATTTTCAGTTTCCATGGTGATTATCTCAGCCCACCCTAGAATCAAGCAGGGCTCTCTGAAGTAAAATCCTCTGCTGAGCCATCTGTTAATATAGGACAGTTTAAAATATTATTTGCATTCACCACATCCCACAGGAATCCACAGGAAAATTCCCTCTTGGCTAAATCTGTGACATAGATATTAACACTGGATTTTTAAAGCCAATGTTTAAGAAAAGTAGAAGATAATGGAACAACCATTAATTCAATTAGGAATATAATTCAGCCCCTTAAGCCCTTACAAACTTGCCATCTCCACGAGCAGAGGTTAATATAAAAATTAAAACTACAATATAAAAAACAAAAATTAACACTTGAATTAGTGGGCAAGTATCTTCACATTTAAACATATCACCCCCCCTTTTCACCATGAGGTTCTTTGTTGGCAGTTTCAAAAAAAGTCAGAAGGTTCACATAGCTCCATATAATAACTTTCCTTAATTGATGGTAGAGCTTTATAAATCACTATTTATCGAGTGTCTACTATTTTGTGGACACTGTGTGATACCAAAAACGTAAATGGATTTTCATCTATGGGGACTTGTTTATGAACTGGTGAGTAGTCATATGCACTTAGAATAGTTAAAGAATTGCTTGGGAATCTTAACTGGTGGTTTCTTCTCTCTCTTCTCCCATTTTTGTGGCTTACAAATGTACTTCATTGCTTAAGAACTTTATCACAATATGGATCTGTACTCTATTCTTTCACTTGTCACTTTATTTAGTCCAATCATTCCTTCAAACATTCAAGAGGATGAAAAAGATGCCTAATCTACCAAAAGGGATGGGGTCTATAGAATTATACACCACTATATACAATATAACTAATGACAATGTGTTAAGAAGCTCCAACATCTGTATCTATATTTATGTCTGTAGCTATATACCTACACCTATATGTACATCTACATTTACATCTGTTGCTGGTGGAAATCATGTTCATCCACGGGATCACAAGAAAAGATTTCACAGACCCACATATGGGAGATTGTGGTTGGTAAGGTTTATTCAGATGGAAACAGAAGCTGATCTCTTAGGTTTCCAATGTCCCATCTCTGTCCATCCCAGTATGAAGAAAGTCTAACCTTTCCTTCAGCAAGGCCAAAACAAAGGTCAGTGTCCAGAATTTTTTTTTTCATATTAAAGTTTAGTGCTTTAGGGTCACATGGTCTGCTGTGGGCCTACATGGATGCCCCAACCACATGGTTGTGTGTGTTCCCAAGTGAAAGACAGAACACATAAATGAATGGCTGAGTGCAGGTCACCAGTGAGAGAGAGACCTTCTTTGGGAATCTTGGATTATGTCATCTTGAGCTTGGGGAAGACCAAGTGATTTTTGAAATAACTAATCAACTTCCCAAGCTTTTACAGGCTTCTGAAAGGTCCAAACCATAGGTAAACAGGCTTCTGTGGTCCAGCACCTCACCCTTTACCCCTTAATAATCGTATACCGGAAGGGAGGAGTGTTAATCTACTTGGTGGAGACATGTTGTAATTCCATGAAGTGTGTGAAGCTATAAACTCCTGGCTGAAAGAACAGGCTCCCCAGTTTATTAAGCTCAATGTCCAATTCCCTTTATTCACTTTCTTATTAATAATTAACTAACTACCTATTATAACACACCCATGTTATTTGTGTGATATGGGTTGAATAAAAAATGGGTAATGAGAGGAAATTGTCATCACAAAGAAACTTTTTATATAAGAAAGTTATATTGATTCTGCATTCATGTATTTTACAAGACGTATGAAAAACATTAAACTAGATATTGTGAATAATATTGAGATTTATTGTTTATACTAAACTACACTAGACCCTCTATAATGTGATTCCTTTCTTCTACACTATTTTTTGTAGCATGTGAAGTTCCATATATATTATTTGTTATTTTACTTTGATTGTTATACATTCTCTGTCTGTCTTTGCCAGAATATAACTCAATAACTCAGACTTCTGCTTTGTTCACTGATACATCCTAAGCATGTAAAAGAATGCCTGGCATGTATTAAGCTCTCAATAAATATATGTGGAAATAAATTGCATTTCTATGATATGATTTCTTCACTGAAAGCTTATGGGAGATATTTCAATTGAGTAAGTCAGAGTAGTTTCTAGGGGAAAAAAGGTGTGGACAATAATGTCAAATGTAACTGAAGGATCAAAGAACATGAAGAGTCAAATAAGTTTCTGGTTTTAGGATCAGACCATTTAGACATGTCAAAAAGAGAAGCAGTCAAGTTGTTATTTTGTTGTTGTTTTTATTTTTTGCATAAGAACAAGCATTATTATTAAAATTTGGGATACTCAAGGTTTTAAAAGCAGAGGGAAAAAATTCACTTTCAATAGTAAAAAAAATTAGTGTCAGGTGGGTCATGTGAGACCCACATGACTCAGGTGGGCCATGCAATAATTGTTCATCTTAAGTCCTTATAAAAAAGAGTTTATGAAAGTAGAAAAAGAGCAGGGAGCATGGTGACACTGAATGACGTATATGTATGGGATGATTTTGAAACTGTTGACAAGAACGCAATATAGTCAATGAGCTAAGGGAGAAATTCACATCCTTCACCTAGCAGAAATAGTATGTTTGCACACACATCTGTCAAGGCGGCTGACAGTTCAGTGTTCTTCCAGCTCTGCACAGCTAAAGAGAGAACTTAATGACAAAAAATAATAATAATAAAATAAAAACTAATCAGCAATCATTTAAAAAATAGATAAACTTCAATGGGCTTCAAATTCACTTCCCTCTCCATAAAAGAAAACAACTCCGCACACCAGTGACTTTGCCAAGGCTTTAACATTCAGTAATCTCCCACCAGTGCATGCTGAAGAAAATGGAAAGCAAATGCCATGCCAAGATTAGACGTTTGCAGTTCGGTCTGCTTTTCCAAGTCTCATCAATCTCAGATACCAGGGACTGAGACAAAATCATTTTAAACTTAAAAGTAAATTTTGTCATGTGCAAATTGCAGGTGAAATAAATCTTACATAAGCATGCCCTTTTCTCTCAGGGAAAAAAAGTTAGGATTATCAGGATCAAATTACCCCATTGCTTTGAGACATGTTCAAATATTCAGTTGTGCAGTATGCATTTTCAATTTATGCATTCTTATTGCACTCCTGGCTTTGTATGTACTAATGCTATATAAACAGATTCCCTGCAAAATAAACTCTACTTAAGAGATATTAATGTTAAGACGGATGCATATGAAAGCCAAAGGATGCAAATTAAAGTCACCTCCTGGTGCTTAGGCTGCCCTGCTTGGTTAAGAAAACACTTTCCCAAATTCAGGGAAGGGGATCAAAACTAAAAGCATGCCTGGAAAATTGTGTCTATTTTTCTCATGTTTGCAAAAATTAGAAACATCAACTTCAGTTGTTTGATTTTTTAGAAAAAATAATCTAGTTCTAAACACCCAAAAATCAATGGTGAAATACATGAAAGTGTCTATTTTACATGTTTAATTAAAAATACCAAGTAGCCATTATTTTCCTGTACTTTGTAGGTGGTTTTTGCTTTGAAAATGACAGGATGACAATGTGGTGACTTTATTCTATCTTATGTTTAGTTCTTTAAGAATTATGAAAGCATGATCAGTTCTATTTTTTCTGTGGCTGGTTATTAAGATATAATTCACAGACCATACAATTTATCATTTGAAATCTACAATTCAATATTTTTAATTTGGTATTAATTCAGTATTTAGGATAGTATTAGAATTTAGAATATTCATAGTACGCATCCATCGGCACAAACAATTTTAAAATATTTACATCACCCTCAACACCGAACACAGTACCATTACCAACCTCCAGCCGTACGTAACCACTGATCTATTTTCTGTCCTTATACAGTTCCCTCTTCTGGACTTCCCAACTAAATAGAATGATATAATATGTGTTCTTTTGTGACTGGCTTTATCCTCTCTCATGTTGTAGTATGTTTAAATACTTCATTCTTCATGATCAAATAACATTATCATCTATGCATAAAGCACATTTTGTTTGTCAATTCATTTGCTGAATTTAGTTTGTTTGCACCTTTTGTGTATTATGAGTAATGATGCTGTGAATATTAATATACAAGTTTATGTGTGGACTTGCATTTTTATTCCTGTTTAGTACATACCTATGAGTGGAATTCCTGGGCCCATTTAAATTATAACTCTATATTGAATATTTTGAGTTTTACAAAGCTTTTGCTTCATTTTACATTCACACCTCCAGCGTATGAGATTCCCAATGTCTCCACATACTCACCAATACTTCTTACTATGTAGATCAATAGTCTCCATCAAATTCTGAAGTGTTCAGCCATTAATTCTTTGAATACTTTTGCTTCTGTTTTCTCTTTGGCCTCTCTCTTTTTGACACTCCCGTTAAGTATATGTTGGTGCATTTAACAGTGCCTCACACTTCTCTGTTTTTCAGATTGTGCAATCTCTGTCAATCTATACCCAAGTTCACAATTCCTTCTCCTGTGAGTTCAGATCAACTGTTAAGGTGTTCTAGTGATTTTTTTAAATAAAAATTAATTATGTAACTTTGAACTGCAGTATTTTCATTTGTTTCTTTTTTCTTCAGTAATTTCTATCTCTTTATTGATAGTCTCTATTTGATGAATGTTTGCCATCATCTCTCCCTTTACTTCTTTAAACACAGTTTTCCACAGACTTTGAAAATATTTTTAATGGCTGCTTTGAAGTTTTCTTAAATTCAGCCCCTGGTTGTTCTCACAGTCAACTTCTGTTGTCTGATTTTCCCCCATGTCAGAATTTCCTATTTTTGTATGCCTCATAGACATTTGTTTTAGAAAATATATTGTAGTAAATCTAAGGACTAATCATCCTCCACACAGGGCTCATTATTACTCTTTCCCTGTTTTCTGTTAGTGGCTGGCTGAACTATTGCAGTGCCCTGTATTTCCCCATCAGCAGGGGACCTCTGATGTTGTTCTTTAAGATGCAACCTTGAACATGCATAGTCTCCTGGGATAAGAGTAGTTTTTGCAGAACTTACCTTGTGTCTTTTCTTGATTCAGTGAAGCTTGTCCAGAAGGTGTCCAGCCATGTCATATGAAAAATAGAGACATTTATGGAAGAAGCCATGAGATACAAGAAACATCACACATCAGACAACGACACCTCAGTCCCCTTCAAAGGCACTTCGGGACCTCACACAGTTCTCCCAATTGCCATCAGCTGCCCCATTGTACTTTCTTGAATCTTCTTGATGGTCTGATATCTCTTCCCTTTAAAGTGTGATTTTAGTTTTGGGAAAAGCCAGGAGTAACAGGGCACCAAATCTGGGGTGTTGGGGGCTGAGTCACCTGGGTGATTTGATATTTCACCAAAAAACTCTACATGAGATATGATGTATGAGTGGGCGTGTTGTCATGATAAAGCCACCAACCCCCAGTACCCATTGCTGTGGCCTTCTAAAACATTGGAATAATTTCTGTGGAGGAATTTTCAGGCTTAATACGAAATTTGATGCAAATTTGTTGCTCTACTTGCTCAGTCATTTTGAATGTGACAACCACACAGCACATGCACTCAGTCAACAGTGACTACTTCCCCCGCTGACTAGTACAGTGAAGCAGGTATTGTTTACACATGCATATTCCGGTCCAATCTGCTTCTCTGCCAAGTTATATTGATGTTGCTCAAACTGTTCTTTGTATTAGCACTGGCTGGTTTTTTTCTGGACAGACTTTGCATTAACATTGGTATTTAACTAACTATTAATAAAGTAGAGGAACACAAGGACTTAAACAGTGAGTTTAATAAACTAAGGAACATAAGCCTATTTTCTTCACCGGTCAGCTACAGTTTTTCAACATCCAGAGGACCACAGCATTGCTCCACCAAGGAGATTAACGATCCTCCCTTTTCCCCTTCGGTACCAGATTGTTGGGGGCCACAGGGGTAGATGCTGAACCATGAAGGCTTGTCAGTCTAACTAGGGGGTGGGCCTATCAAAGCCCATAAAGGCCTGGGAATTTCATTGGCCATTTTGAAAAAAAAAAAGTACGATCTTTTCCAAACACAGGCTTCTGGTTACAATCCTAGGGGAGCAAAGAAGTACTCTTTCTTTGTCTCTCTGTTTCTCTCTCTCTCCCTACGCTGCGAAACTGCCTTCATTTCACGCATTTGCACATTCTCTCTCCCTATAGTCACGTGGCCTCTGTAGCTGCATGACTGAGAGCAATGTGCACTCCACCACTGAAACAGCTGGGAGAAAACTAAATTACCTGGATGGGGACTGAGACAGCTTGGCAGCCACCTGTGAGCTCCAAAAAGACTCAGCTCTCTCTCTCCCTCCCTTGCTCCTGAACGGCACTCACCCCATACACTCACACATCCACTCTCCATAGTCGTATGCCTTAGCAGCTGTGTGGCAAATGGCCACATGGACTCCACACACAGGCTCCAGGAGGGGGCCTGAACACTGCAGCACTGCAATGGACTGCAGCTGGAAGCACACACTAAGCTAGTCTGATGCTGGACGGGGCTGGACGTTAACATGGAGCAGAAATGCTAGGCAGTGGCTTTTATGCTGATCCTACTGAAGACAACATTAGACGTTTTCCATGGCAAGATGGATGGAGATAGGACAGTGAGAATTCGGGACAGGAATCGCTTTAATTTTACATCATCAGTAAAATTTACCCCCTAACCCCACCCTTCTGTGTGTGTATCAGGAAACTCTTTTCCTCACAATACTGAAAGAGCTCGTTTTCCACAAATACTAATCTCACCCAGAAAATAAACACCACTAATTGTCAGTTGATTGTTCTGTCTTCAACAATATTTTTGGACTAAATTGTTCCACAGACTGATCCAATTTAAATCAGGACATTTTTAAAGATAGTTTTTGACACTCGTTCTGACTTTCACCAGATCTCCACTTAGCTATCTTACCCCCTGGTTCTATTATAAACTAACTAACCTATTGTTTAGTTTATATCTCCTATACAACTACCATGTCTTCCTAAATGATCTTCCCCATAACCTCCATTGATTTTGAGAGCACCCTTAGGGGTAAGGTCCCCACAATTTGTTTCCAATAAAGCTATTTTTACTTGGAAAGATATTCATGCTTTCTATTATAACCTGCCTCTCTGTTTGGGCAATATCTCTGATCCATGGCTCTGGAATGGAGGTAAGGATAGTGTTACACGTCTTTTGGAGTGCCATCTCTGCTTTAGGACTTGGGTACCCAATAGATGGAGGGGTAGTACCCTCTACCTCTGGTCTTCTGAGCTGTCTTGTCCTGACTTGGAATCTCCACTTTATGAATAAGACAGTGAGGGTGAAAAGCACTCCTGTATTCTCAGCACATCAAGCACATGCTTGAGCTTCAATCTCATAAATGCGAGCTGGACAGAAGGGAGCCCCTGAATCTTGGCTGCACCCATTAGGAATTTAGCCACTGCAGCAGGTATTGAGTGGCAGAATGAGAGATGCTAATAAAGCCCTGTGTTCTTGGCTTCTGCTTGGGTTGGAGTTTCTATCACACTTGGGGCTGGCAGAAGAGAGAGAATGTGAAGGCTGTGGTTCAAATTCCACAGACCTTCACTATTCTTAAAGAGTTTTAGTAGACTTTCTTGAATACATATTTCTTTATTTGTTGCATATGCTTGGGATCATTTCCAGACATTTTATTTTTTTTAATAATTTCATCAGTTTTCTGGGGAAGTGTATTCCACATCGCTCCTCATATTGACATTCTGAAAATGAAAACCTCAGCCTTTCTTTTTAGGAATGAAAATCTTTTCCAAACTTTAGTATATATAAATTAGTAGAGATTTCCAATGATCTTTCTAAAGGAAAAAAGTCTACTTTCTAATTTGAAGTATTATTGATGATCACAGATGGGTCACATATCCAAAGCTATAAAACTAACCACAAGGCTGAGTAGCTCTGAAGTTGGTGGATTTCTTCTAGTAATAATAGTACTGACTTTCACCAGCATGGTGGTTTTTGGAGCCCAGCACATCGTTTTAAATTAAACCTGACAGTAAATATTTCAGATGTTTATTATAATTCCTGTTTTACAGATGAATAAACGTTGGAGATACTGACTGGGCTCTCCCTCAGAGCTCTCCCTTGCCTCTCGCCTGTACTCTCCTGTGTTACAAGGGATAACCTGCGGACTATCTTCCCACACTCCGCTGCCAGTTGGGGTCTTGATGGGATCCAGCAGTGGGGCAATAGTGAGAATTGCAGGTGTGGAGAAAAGAGACTAATCAAGTTATTTCTACCCTCTCCTTGTCCCTCCTTCTCTCCTTCCCTTTCCACCATCTGCTTCATTTCTTGTGTAGTTCCACCTGCCACTGAATAGGCCACTCTATTGCAACAGTTTCTGAGTGACCTGGAACCTGTACTCTAGAAGCACTCCCTGCTCTCTCAGACCTTCTGGCCTTGGGTTTCAAGTATCTTTCTGATGGGTTTCATCCCGAGGTTATCTTACCTTCCCCTTCCTGGCTCCACATCTCCCTCATCATTCATGCACCCAAGCTCCCAAATTAAAAGCCCTTTTGTTTCAAATGTTTAAGTGACTTCTGCTGTGGGTGAGATACTTATTCAAACAGGTAGATATTAGGAAGGAAAAATGAAGCTCGAACCCAGAATATATTAATTTAATCGCAAGACTGTTTCCACTCTATAGCAGCCTTGACTTTCAGATTCAATTCAGTGTTGATCTTGACTGGGAAGGGGGCATTATGTTTGGTGGTGAGAGACAAAAATGTAACACCTTGTGGAATGACAATTCCTAAAAATCTGTATGATGTAAATATAATGAATATTATTTATTGTTCTGTGATTATTGTGGATATAGACTAAATCTTCACATGACTTCTTTATTGATATCAATTGTAAATAGCAAATGAGATACTATAAAATTTAATAGAATATGACATATTTGATACAATATTACTTAATAAAATGTTAAATGGAAAGTATTTAGCCACCATTGTACCTATGTAACCTTGTACTTGTTTCAAATTGGTTGGCAAATGACTGCTTTTAAAATTCATTATCATAATTCATACATTAGGCATACAACAGAACTCACAAAAAACTATTGGGAGTCACAAAGCCAATATTATCTGTTTATCTTAAAATATATTTTAATTTAAAAAGATCATTGACGTCCTTTCCCAGCTAACAAAATCAAATTAAAATCTATGTAGACAAATAGACCAGATTGGGAACTAGCTGATATAATATATTTCCCACAAACACATAGGTGTGCTTGCACACCCACACACTCACTTACCCACAGTAGACATAAGCAAACATGATGACAAAAGTCTTAGTAATTTGTAATCAAATTGGTATGCTAAGTATCCCGGAAAAGCAGGTTAAATAAGCAATGACTTCTTATTATAGATTCCCCAATTTAAAAAGCTACAATAAAGCCATCTGGGCATATCCACAGATGCACAGCTTGGCAGCTAGCACAGCAGTTTACGGAAGGTCACATGCTAAGTTTGGACACCCCAGCACTCCCTTTGCACTAAATTTCCAAAGCCAGATTATGAAGGAAAGGGTTATGAATTTAATGTGCATGCATAGCTAGCAATATTTTTGCATTTTGCATATTTGAAATCGATTTCAGTTTAAGGACGCAGTTATATGCTTTCTAACTCCATTCTGAACACATCATGGGAAGTCATTTCAGAGTGATTACTTCATAAAACATAGTTCTGTAAGTCAAGTTTGTTTCTTAAATACATACTTCAAACTTGTACCTTGGCTAATTTTATGATTCAATCTATGATTAGATTTAATTTCTCTTGTTTTTGAAAATATTTCCCCTATGAATATAGAGTTATAAGGAGAAATAAATTAAGAAAAAAGGTTATTATGCAGTCATGCTCAACCAAGTGCGAGTTTATCTCCAGGGGACATTTGATAAGGTCTGGGTACATGGTGACTGTCCCAGCAAAGGGAGGGGTTGCCACAGATACCTAGCATGCAGAGGTCAGATGGGCTACTGAACTTAACACAGTGCATAGAACAGTCCTCTTTCTACCCACCTAAAAATCTCCATAAACTTCAGGTGAAATCCTGTGATCTTGTAACCTTAGATGAGGGCATTTTATTTTTATGTCACTATTTCATAAACATATGCATGGCCAGTTTTGTGTGTGATGTATAAGAACAAGGAGATGTCACTGAGTAGGCCAAAAGAGAACTGGAAAGTGCAGAATAAAGTGTCAGGGAACCTGGGGTCTGACTGCTAGAAATCAATCAGTTTGAAGAAGTGAGACAAAAAAATACAGGTTAATAATAAGTATCACCTCATTGGTATTTCAGACAGTGTAAGATCTCACAAGCATTCTCAGATGCAGGGAGTGGGTCAGAAAAAATAATTTAAAGATCATAATGTTTAAAAAATTTCCAAACTTGATGATAGTGATGCTTATCAACCTCAAAATTCAGGAAGCTCACTGAATCTTGTTTTTCCCCTTAAAAAAAGCATCTAGAAATAGCACAGTCAAACCTTTGAATGTAAAAGTAAATAGAAAAAATCTTGAAGAACAGGAACAAAAATAAACTGTAGAGACCGGAAGATTAAATAAAATGTCACATTTAAAAAGATAAAAAGAAATAAATTTCCACTTCCCCCAAATTCTATATCCAGTGAAAATATCATTCAAAAACACAAGTGAGATTAAGACATTTTCAGTTACATGAAAGTTGAGAGAATCTGTCGATCGCAAACTGCTCTACTATAAGTAAATAAAGAACTTAATGAGGCTGACTGTAAATTTTATAAAAATACATAGAGAAAAAAACTAGATTAAAAAGCAGTTAAAATTTTGAAATGTTTGTTTTAGTTCTGTGAAATAGAAGGCCCCACAGAGTAACAGAGATCCTGAGAAAAAAGAGCAAAGTTTGAGAAAACAAGTTACCTAATTTCAAACTATACTATAAAGTCATAGTAATCAGACAGCATGGTATGGGCATAATAACAGACACATAGATCAATGGAACAGAATAGAAGAGCCCAGAAATAAACTTATATCTTTATAGTCAACTAACATTTGACAGAGGAAGCAAGCATATACAGTGGGCTAAAAATAGTTTATTCAGTAAATAATGTGTGGAAAATTAGACAGATATATGCAGAAAAATGAAACTAGTCAACCTTCCTATGCCACGCACAACAATAGATTCAAAATGGACTAAAGTCTTAAATGTTATAACAGAAACCATAAAAATCATAGAAGAAAACATTGCATTAAAATCTTGGACATTGTTTATGTTGATATTTTATCTGATATATGTCTTCAGGAAAGGGAAACAAAAGAAAAAATGAAATTATGTCAAACTTAAAAGTTTTTGCACAGCAAAGGAAACTATGAATGAAAAAAACAACCTGCAGATTGGGAGAATGCATTCACTAACACAACTGATAAGGGGTTAATATCCAAAATTTATAAAAAATTATAAAACTCAGAACCAAAGTACCAAATAATCCAACTAAAAAAGGGCAAAGGACCTGAATAGACACTTCTCCAAAGAGGACATACAGATGGCCAATAGACATATGAAAAGATGCTCAATGGCACTAGTCATCAGAGAGATGCAAATTACAACTACAGTGAGATATCGCCTCACACCTGTCAGAATAAATATTATCAATAAGTGAACAAACAGCAAGTGCTGATGAAGAAGTGGAGAAAGGAGAACATTTTTGCACTGTTGGTGGGAATAAAGATTTGTGCAAAATGGACCTGCCTTTTGACCCAGCAATCCCACTTCTGGGAATATAGCTGAAGGAACCCAAAACACTAAATCAAAAGAACATAAGCATGCTTATGTTCATTGTAGCATTATTTACAATCGCCAAAATATAAAAAACAACCCCCGTGTCCATTAGGTGGTGAGTGGATAAAACAACTATGGGACATTTACACAATGCAATTCTACTCAGACATAAAAAGGAAGAAATTTTTACCCTTTGCAAGAGTATGGATGGACCTGGAGAACATTATGCTAAATAAAATAAGCCAGTCAGAGGACGGCAAATACCATATGATTTCACTGGCATGTGCAATGTAATGAACAAACTGAAATAACTCGCAAAATACAGACAGACTAACAGCAGGATGACAGGTATGATGGGGATGGGTTGGGGTTGGAGGGATCAAAAAAAAAGAAAAAAGGACTGATGGGCATGGACAACAGTGAGGTGTTCGTGGGAGTGAAGTGGATGTAAGGGGGAAATGGTAGTGGAAAAAATACAATAAAAAGGAGTTAATATTAGACATGGAATATAAGTGGCAAATAATTGACTACTTTTTGTCTGTTAAATAATATAAAAACAAGTTACTGTTTAAACCACAAAATAATGCCATTGTAATTCAAGTTTATACTATTTGTAAAAGTGAAATACACAACATTAATACCTAATGGTTGGGCAATAATGCATTTAATTATAATGTAAGATTCATATATTTTAAAACTGTGACTATAAGGCAAAATGATAACTTCAAGATAAACAGAAGATGCACTTTATGATTTCTAGAGCAAAGAATAAAATATAATAAAAATATATTTGACTAAAAATCCATGTAGCAAATAAAATTTATCCAGAAATATTAGAATAATCCAAAAGAAAGAAAAAAAGAGGAAGAAAAATGAGATGGGGAAAACATGCACACAGCTAGTATTTAGATTTAAATAAAAGATATCAATAACTATGCTAACTGTAATGAACTTAATTTTCTTTATTACAAAATTGCACACAATTAGATAAAGACCATAGAATTTCCAAAAAAGATGCACTTTAAATATAAAAACACATAAGGTGAAGATAAAAGTGTAGGAAAAGATATAATATGCCAATAATAACCATAAAATAGCTAGTGTAGCAATATTAACATTAAGAAATTATATGACAAGATAAGAAATATCACAAATAAAAAGGTGATTTTATATTTATAAAAATGTGTTTTCTTTTTTCTTTTTTTATTATTGTTCAAGTACAGTCATCTCCATTTCCATCCCCCCCAAGGTCCCCACTCAACCTGTCCCCACTCAACCCTGTCCCCACACACCCTTGAACCTATCCTCTTTGGTTTTGTCAATGTGTCCTTTATATATGTTCCTTGATGGACTTTCCCCTATTTTCCCCCATTACCCCTCTCTCTCTCACCTCTGGTTACTGTCAGTTCATTCTTTTGATCAACAGGAAAACATAAAATCCCAAATATGTCTACATCTGACAACAGAACTTCAAAATAGATTAAGAAAAATTGATAGCACTAAAACTCTATATTTAATTATCAATATATTGTATCAAACCAACAGGCAGCAATGGCAGAGGCTCGGGGAGTACATCTCACTTTTATTAAACTGTACTAATGTAAGCAAGGAAACAATCATGAGAGGACAACCTCCAGACTAACATATTTCTACCTAGAATCTTAATTCAGTGGTGTTTTACCCAGGATATTAATCCAATCCATATTATTTGGATCGTATTAAGGACATAAACAATATAAAATAAATTGGCATTCTCTGAGCACACAGGGAATGATAGAGGGAAAGAAGAATTTGTTCAGGCCAGTGGTAACTAGAAGCCAGCAGGGATTAACCAATTTGCTATGCATAAATCAAAACCTTTTATGATACACATGGAGATCATAGTTAACCAAATTAAAGTGGCCACATAGATTTAGAGCTGAACAATCTGTGCCGTGCAATGTCTTTAATCTCAATAACAGCTCTTTGTGTTCAACACTAATTTACATAACCCAGAAATACAGTGTTCCTAGTGTACTATTTTTATAAGACTAGCAATAGCGTATCCAAGTGTCTTCCAAATTTTTCTGTATAATGCCCCACAGCGATACACAAACACGTGCAGTCACTCATACAGACACTAGAATTTAAAAAAATGTTTTACAACACGATATACCTGTACCCCCTTACAATGCACAATAGCAATCTGCTACATTCTGCTCTTTCCCATAATACTCTGTTCTATTCCATTCTGTTGTATTAACTAATCCTGGGCTAACCCATTACAGTAATTTTCATGATATACTAATGAGCCAAGAGCTACAATTTGAAAATTAATAGAAAATTAATAGATAATAATGAACATATTTGGTTAAATTAAGCCACCAACATGTAATATATAATAAGATGTGAAGTGTCTGTAATCATTACACTAAATTAAACTGTTTAGACAATCATATTTTAATGGAAATGTTTAACTAAATTCTATTTAATTAGGAAAAATCAATAACATGATTCTTATACTTTTCATAAGTGGGGTAATCAGGATTTGCAGTGTCTTACTTAATATCTGTGACCCCTTTTCTTCCTCAATTAAATGGGTTGTGTATATAAACAGAATTTCTTCAATGAGACTTAGAAGTTAATATGTAATGAGATGTATAAAAGGAAGGAAAATTAGAAATATTGATGAAAAGATTTGGAGTGCAATAAAATCAGGAGAAGAAAATCATACAGAAGAATACAAAGAAGAAAAAGAGAAAAAATATATGTCATATATAATTATACACACGGAAGTGGGCAAAAGTAGGTTAATAGTTGTTTGTATAGAAAGTAATATAATAATTAATAAATAATAATATAAGAATAAACTCTGTTTCATGTACTCACAACTGTAAACCTACTTTAGCCCAACCCTGTATATACACAGAGTACTTAGCAAATCAGTAAAGGACAAAAAGATAAGATGTGATGCTATTGCTGTAAACTGAAGAACATGTACAATCAAGACTCATTCAAGAGCAGAAGTTTGTAAAAATGTACTGAGCTCTTCTGACTTGTAAGATGCTTTTCTAGGTGATGAATATGTGCTGATTCATCTGTGGCTTCATGGCAACCCTAGAGGGCAGGTGAAAATATTATTCCCATTTAGTAGATGTGAAATCCTAGAAAAGGCTTTAATCCCAAGATCGCAAATTAGTCCCAAAGCCCAAAATCTTAACAATTACCTCATACTCCTCGGTTTCTACAATAGATTGTGGGCTAGACAAAATTGTGTTTATATTGTAAATAAGGAGCTTTTTGAAATCAGACAATGCAGTAAATGGTGGAGCCTCAACAGGGATGTTCTACATCGTATTACATCTGCAGTACAGTATTTAAAATCACAGGTATGACATTTTATGAAAATATTTTCAAGTGGAGAGAATTAAGGTTTATAATAAGGAAAAAAATCCCATCCTTGCTGGAGGATCTTTGTATATATTGCATTTAACAGTGAAGGAAAGAACTGTGGGGCACTTCAGTCCCAGTAAGAGTCATATGAAGGACAGTAAAGAGACCTGCTGGCAGAGGCAAGAAGAAGGTTTCATACGTATGAACAGAGAAGCCTGGTTATGGGAGAAAGTAGAAACCCTCTAAATTTCTCACTTCAAAACAAAGACTGAGATAAATCCTCATATATTTCATAGTTAATAAGGAAAATGAATAAAACAAATACAATAAAAAAGGTGAATTTACACTTATGTCAGGCATTTTGGAGGTGTAGAAGACAGTAAAATTATTTTTAAATCAATAAAGTATGTAAGTTATAAAAGAACATCTTACTATAGTCAAAAGCAATCAAGTGAGGAGATCTGAAAATAAAAACTAAAATATTTTCAAATTGATTGCCACGAAAGTGTTACTAAGCTTAATTAATAAAATGTTCATAGAAATCAACATGAAATGCGCTTAAAATCTGAGTAGGAAAACATATTCCACAAAGTAAAGGAGAGACAGTGGTACTTTGTGAGTAGACACAATGACTTTTGACTACCTGAGGATATAGGTAATAAAAGAATGGAGCCCATTATGTGGCTTCAAAGTAATTAAAAGTTTGGACTTTGAAATCTGCCAACTTGGAGGAGCAACCCTGGCTGTCATAAACATCAGTGTCACCACCGCCATCAGTGCATTTACTATCCTTGTTCTGTGGCAATCCTCAGTTCACTATCTCCCCGGTCCCAGCCTACGCATTCACACTACCAGTGAGCCTGCACTGACAGGACAACTGGAAAATAATTTGAAGTCTCTAAGTATCCATTCTAATTGATAGTTATTTTAAAATATAAATTAAAAATATTTTCATATTTTTGAATATTTGTTTTACTAGTAGTTTATAGAAGGGCATAGTATATATACATCCTGGATAACTCAACAATAATAAAAGCTATGGTGTTTCTTCAGCTTCCTCCAAAGGGGTTTCAGGAACAAGGAGAGATCAAGAGTATATTTGAGGTGAAGAAATGTAAGTTCAGTAAAAGTGACAGGCACTACGAGCAAAAAGGAATGAAAGTTGTGAAGTGTTGAATCAAAGACACCGGCTTTCCTGAATGTGTGATATCAGAAATAAAATTAATTTTTTAAAAACTAGAAATCTTACATGGACATCATCTAACTTATGATCACAGGAAATCATTATTGAAGAGATAAGCAGAGTAATGAAAGTAACAGAAGCCCCATTTTTATTTCAAAATGACAAAGTATGGGTCACATTTAAATAGAATATAGATATGCATCTCACATAAAGAGAGTATAAAGCTCTGGGATTTAGAAAGCATGAGTAGGTATTTCTCATTGTAAAATCACTTAATGGAGTTCCAAGCCACAGAGTAGAAATTGAAAAAACAATAGGCAGTAGAAATATCTTACCTTCACTTAAGCTACATAAGCCTTTCTAAATATTCTGGTCACAGGTTTTTATTTATTACATTCTCTTCCTGGGCATTCCCACCTGCTCCCAGGATAGCAGGTATTACCTGCATATTGTTAGTGTTCACAGTAAAGGTATTTCAACATTTCACAAGAGTTGTACAGAATGTATTTGGTGGTTCATTGATAGATAGATAATAGATAGATGATGATGATAGATAGATAGATGGATAGATGGATGAAGGATGAATGGTAGGAGACCAGAAACAATACAAATTGTGTATGAATTGCAACCCAGAGACAGCCACCTTATTGTGAAATATGTAAATATTATACTCTTCACATTTGCTCCTTAATTTTTGGGTAGATGTGCTGTAAAACAGAAATGCCATGTAAGTTTGTGTCTTGGAAACCTGGAATCTTGATCAGGCTGAACCATTCACTGTGTGTGTGAGCAACGTTGGCAGAGGGAAGTTGAGGGGATTATCTCTCATTCAAGGCACTTAGATCTCGTGTAGCAGTTGTGTTGACTCGACGCCGAACTGAGAGCCGGCCGATTTACTGTGAAGTATGTGGTGGCAAGGCAAGAAAGAGATTGTCTCTCCTGAGCCAGCACACACTGAGGGAAACTGCCTGCTTGTGGTTTTCCCTTGTTGGGGATGTAGAGTAAAAGGCAGCTAAATCTGTTTGAGCGTACAATGGGTCCTGTCTAATCCAAGAAAGAGACTAATTCACTAACTATACCAGGCTGAGATTCCAGCACTACTGATGACCAAAGACCCAGTGACCAGAGGATGCTTAGGACAATGCCAAAACCCAGTAACGACATTGCCTCACTGTCACTGCCCCATCTTCATCCTGTCGTTGTCCTTCCCCCAACCCATACCAAAGGTTGAAAAGTTGTGCTAATCCACTACACACATTATGAAAATCTGATTTTAAGTGAGATTGAGCATCACTTTACATCACAGCTTCTTTACATTGTTACGCAAGATTGTGTCTACTGTTTATAACTACAGTTACTGTTTTTCACATAAAACAGGGAGTGTGAATTCTCATCAGGAAATAATAAAATAAACAAAACTAGGTAATTTAAATGAGATTACACAGCAACACGAGTTGGGGAACTTGTAAGAGTTATATTATAGGTGAATTTTGTCAACTTACTATTAACAATTCTATTCATATTGCTGCATTTTTTCACATCCAATAAGAATTACACTAAGTATCTTTGGGTAATGGAGAATGGTAAAGGAGGCAATAGTATAGGAAGGAGGGTTTGGGTCCCATCTTGAAAATCTCTGCTCTGAAAGCATTCTTTTCACCTGGTGTGAATTATTATTTAGTGTGGTTTTGATGGAGTTGAATAAAACTTATTCAGTCCTTTTTTTCCTGTGTCTGAGTGCCTATCTGAAACTGTTCATGATGCTTTTAGAGCAGATAAATGCAGAAATTATGACTGGCAGTTATATGTGAAATTTTATTTATCTAGGCAATATGCAAGTTCAGTCTCTGTAGGTTTAAGTGTGTGGGTGGGCATTACCAACTCTCTTTACATTGAGATTCAAATAATAGTTACTGATTGCCACTTACAGTCCAGAACTAGTGAGAAGCTCTTTACAGATGTTTTATGAAAATACCCTGAAAAATCTATGAGGTAAATATTATTATACCCAGCTTATAGATGATAAAACTGATATAAAAAGTGGTTAATTAATTTCCCAAGAATACATAGCCATAAAAATGATAAATCCAAAATTCAAATTCTGTTAGTAGCTAGTGTGATTGAATTCCAATGTTTGTGTTGTTGATGCTGCTGTCTTTTTTATCTCGTTGTTGTTTGGTTTTGTTCTGCCTTTCTTAGGAAGTGTTAGCAAATCAACCTATGTTCTATGAGACTAATAATTCAAACATATTTCCCTGCTCCCAAACGCCTTCAAATTAAACAGATTGTGAATTTTAAAATCATATTGCAAAATAAAAGCCAAAGCAAACCCAGTTTAGCTTCACGGCAGATGTTCTAGTTCTAGGCTGAATTAGTCATCAAATCTGCCTCTCCTTTGTATTTTTTATTGTTGTTGATTTTGGAGAACAACACCAAATTAATGAATTGCCCTTCAAATCCCCCTTGAACATGTGCTTATAGCCAGAGATGCTAGGCCCAGGTGTGGTAGCAGAATTAATTAGAATGGGCACATTAGACGTATCTCACAAGGCTGCAGATCCAATGCAAATTTTTCAGGGCTTAATGTCCATTCAGACGTGTGTGGTGATTGCAGGATTACAGAGGACAAAGCTAGGGTGTTGTGAGTTTATGAGCTTGGACAGAGCTTTCTTTATGAGCTCAGGAGAAAACTGAATGAGGCGAGGTGGCAAAATCTTTTACCCATTCCTTTGAAATTGATTCTTATTGCATTAGTCAGTAGGATGCACATCTTGCACAGTCCTAATTACATTGCTATAACAGGACATTCATTTTGGCTTGATTCAGTGCATAATACTCGGTGCATGTTTATGTGTATACTGGCCCCTTTTAAAGTACACACTGTCAAATAAAATGCCAGTATTACTCGACAAACATGTCTAGCACTCTTGTTTGCCATGTAGGACTATAGCTTATCTTTTCAAAGTCCTATAATTTCTGTTAGGCTTTTATGAGTTAGTAAATTACACTTCTTTGGTACAAATTTGTAAAAACTTGAGTGACATAAGAGTCTCTGTCAGACAGATGGATATCAAAATAGTATTATTCATACCGAGTAAGTCAGTTAGAAAGTGGTGCTTTAGATTTATGACAAAATGACTCATTGATGGCAGAATTAGGTTTGAATTAGGTAGTTACAAGCAGCACTGGACAACTTCAGGCGTCTTCTGTCAGGAAGAAGTCTCTTAGTACACAGCAGAGAAAGTGCAGAATGAATACATTTTTCAGATAAGAGTTTCCAAAAACTAAATCAAAGTAGAGCCAAACCACACTTATTTAGTTTGACTTCCAAATTCACCAATCAAGCAAATTTGTTACCATTTGAAAATGTCAAATGCTCTATCCCATAGTAGAATACAATCTTGCTTTGTTAAAACAAAACAAGAAGAACAAAAAACATGCCACCAAAATGTTCCAGTACACTAACTGCAAACTTGAGCAAGAAATGAGTAGAAGACTGCCTGTCTCTGTAGGTCAGTCGAGCACACGAAGTATTATACAGATCTAATGTTGGCTGTAAGAAACCACCCCAGTTCTCACCAGGGAAGGCTTAAGAGACTTAAAAATTGTGACAAGAAATATTTTCATGGGTCTGCACTGTAAAGCTGAGGTGATCCAAACTATGTCTTAAGTATCTTATGTTTTCATTATATCCAAATGCATTAGTTTCCTATGGTTGCTGTAGAGAATTAGCACAAATTTAGTGCCTTAAAAGAACACATATTTATTATAGGTCTGAAGGTAAGAAGTACAAAATGAGTTTTACTCAGCTAAAGTCATTGTCAGCTGAGCTGCACTCTGTATGGAGGCTGCAGGGAGAACCTACCCCCTTGCTACTTTCAGGGTCTGGAAGCTTCCCGTATCTCGGCTTAGGTCCCTTGCTTCCATCTTCAAAGCCAGTAGTTTCAATTCAGGAATATAGCCTTTTCACTCATTTGTTTGGGTGTTCTTTACTTTCCCTCAATGTTTTTTTTTCTTTTATTATTTTCTCTGTGAAAGTGTTGTACACTTAGAATTTCCCCAAATATGTTTGGTTTGTGTTGTTATCGTAAAGGTATTTAAAAATTTTTTGCAACTACTCAGAGTTTTAGATTTTTCTTTTCCAATTTTATGACTCTAATTTATTTATTTATTTTTACTTATTTTCATTAGCTAATAACTTCAAGATATAGCAAACAGAAGTGATAGTATTGGGTATTTTTTCTGACTCCCAGTCTCGGGAAAAGCTTTCAGCCCTTGACTATTGATCTGATTGCTGAGGCTCTTTGCAGATTGTTTTTTGTTACAGATTAAGAATTTTATCTTCTAATTTTAATTTGCTAAGATTCATATTTCATCAGAAATATTCATTGACTTTATAAAATGTTGCTCTTCAGTTTCTTTTTGAGAATATGATTTTATCCCTTATTATTTTAATATGGTGACTATCAATTTTACTATGATAGCCTTATCTATGGTTTTCTTTGTAATTATTTTGACTGACATTTTTAGGACTTCTTCATCTATCTTTATCTATATTTATCAACAGATTTGGAAAAATTTTGTATATTATCCATTATAAAACTGTTTCTTCCCCATTCCCTCTTTCTGTCTTCTATGGGAATTTAATTACATCTGTGTTACTAATTTAACTCTATTGTGCATATCTCTTCTCTACCTGTCCATATTTAAAACATATTTTTTGGTCTCTGTCTTTAGCTCACACGTTCTTTCTTGGGAAATGCCTAAGAAGACAGAGGGATTAAGTTCACTAGAAGCTGGTTTACAGTTTTGTAGGAGGTGCATACACTCCTAATAGTATCACCTACCTGTATTGCCAGATAAAATCTGGGCTATTTTCTAGGCTGTTTTCTTTTTGGAAATTTGTGGCAACTTTCTTTCTTTCCTTGAATGCTGAGACTACTGAAAACTCAGCTCTATCCATCAGTGGTTCATTGTCTACCTTCTGATCCCACTAAGCCGTGCACCTCAAGAATTTGGCATACATCTGCTGGAAAATGAACAGATTATGTATCACTTTACTGGGCTTCCCTTCTTACTAGGTGAATGCCCATTCCCCAATTTCCTGATGACTTAACAACCCAAACTCAAATTTATGTCCCTTCACCCTTGCCAAAAACATCTGCTTCTTGGAGAAAAGCCCTCTCTCTGCCTCCACTCATTCTCTAGATTCCTGGCTTTTCCGTGGAGCAATAATAACAGAGGTACTGAGAGGGGAAGGGGCTAAAGAACATCACACCATCTCTTTGCAGTTCTCTTCTCTCTGAGATTTGGCCCCTCAAATCTTGTTTAATTCCACAGATCTCCAGTTCCCCAAATAGACTTTTTAAAAATGGTATCTGATTTTCCTAGTTGTTTGTGGTGATATTAATATTCTACTGTAAAGTACTCCTTCATGGGCAGAGGAAGTCATCTCATATGATTTTATTTAAATTTTAAATTATTCAATGACTAATCTCAGGCTGTCAGTTTATAGTTCTATATAGTACTCAGGAAAGCGATATAAATAAACTCAAATTCTTTACAATTCTTAATGTGACTGAGTGGTAAGTGTTTAAAGGAAAGTAGCAACGGGGTGATGTTTTTATCAGCAACAGGATAGAAATGATCAACTGATTCAGTCCTGACTCCACCACTCCACCTGCTTTTCCACGTTTCTATAGGGCAGGTCTAAATAAGAGTTCTACATGCAAAACACAGTAGTGTGGCCCAGATGTCATAGCAGAGGATATGGAAAAGACTTTCTGTTTCTAATAACATAGTTCTAAGATTAGCATTATATTTTCCAGTTTTTAAAATCAAGTGAAAATTTGAAATGACATAGCATATTTTTTGTATATAGTCTAACTACATTGTTTTTCCATAAAGCAGCGTTTTCACATGAATGACCTAGTAAGTTCATGACATAATTTGGAAAAGTTGCCTTCTTTTTTTATTCCCTGCAGTACTTGTGCAAGTATGGTGATATTTATTATTTGTCTGGGAAAATTGACCAGTGAATCTAACTCACCCTCTGGGAAGATTCAAAGGATATAAAGCTATTCACATATATTATAGCTTCTTGTTACTATAGTTTTAGTTATTTTTATATTAAAGAGAATGTGTGCATTTCATCTTTTAGTTTGGTCACTGTTTTTTTCTGCATTTTATTCTTGAGGTCTTATAAAAAAGTGCTATATTTTAGATTTCTTTATTCTATTACTCCCTAAATCTTGAAATTGGATAAATTCTAGTCTTCCTGGGACTTTTTATTTTGAGACAACTTGTCATACTAGGGAGAAAAAATAAAGCAGTGAACCTCTAACAAATTTCTGAGCAGTTGGCCCCATAACCTTTAAAACTGTAACACTCAGTCACCATCACATAATCAAAACAACATGAAACTCTCTCATTTTTCTCTGAATAATGTAGTAAGCTCTAGTATAGAAGATACAAACAGAATAACGAGAACAGAGAAATAAATGCCCAACTAAGGTAAGAAATATTTACATCATTATTCAGTGTACATGAAAGAACAATTCTATTTCCTAAAACAGAACTAAAGCCATTTAAAATCTTAATATTAGCCGACAGCATTTGTACAGTCAGGGAACTTTTTCTGTATTTATAAGATGACAGTCAAAGTTCTCATGGCAGTATATAAAGAAGTTGTCACAGTAGGCATGGAAAGTAAAATATAGCCCAGTCATTAATTATCAAAGATACATCTCTAAGAAACCACTTGAATGATATCAGCAAGAAAAGAAGAAAGGAAAAAACCAAAGTACAGTAGTACCTAGAGAGTTCCAAATCTAAGGAAAAATTAAGGGAAAAATTTAAGTAGAATTACAACTAATAGGAAAAAAGGGAATTTGAATATATTTTCCTAGAGAAATAGACAGAAAAATTAGAGAATCACAGGTGAAATGGAAAGTAAGAAATTGTGTTTAAAAGTGGAGAAAATATAATACATACTGTCTGGCAGTATCAGACAGCTTCTCTAATCAAACCCATGATTGTGTTCATTTTAATTTGAAGTTTACAAAATTGTTTGAAGTTTTACTATTTTATTTCTTTTTTTTTTAAAGATTTTATTTATTTATTTTTAGAGAGGGAAGGGAGGGAGAAAGAGAGAGAGAGAAACATCAATGTGCAGTTGCTGGGGGCTGTGGCGTGCAACCCAGGCATGTGCCCTGACTGGGAATCGAACCTGCGATGCTTTGGTTCACAGCCTGTGCTCAATCCACTGAGCTACACCAGCCAGGGCAAGTTTTGCTATTTTCAAAATATTTTCTCTCTCTCTCTCTCTCTCTCTCCCTCTCTCTCTCTCTCCCCACACCCCTCTCTGCATATGTACAAAGAAAAAGAATCAGAGATTTACTAATTAGCAGCATATTTCCAGGCAAAATAAAAGTTTTCAACTTTTCATGGTGTTGTCATTTCACCTCTAATATGCTTTTATCATCTGCCTTATTATTTATTCATGAAAAATTAGGAAACATCAAACTAAGTAACCATTGAATTCTATATTGGCTTTGGTCCCTATTTTGCCTTGGCCTCTAACTTTAATAAGGCAGTGGGTAACAGAGCTTATGCAAGTAAAAGAAGCTCATGAATCTTTAAGTACCTGAAATATCTGCCCTGAATACTACTTCTGCCATTATTGACTTCCAGAATTAAAGTTGTTTTATTTGAAGACTTGTGGGGGAGAAAAAGACATGGTTCTGGGATCTCATAAGAAAGCATATATCGAAGAAGTTTTCAGCTTACTTTTGTAGCTGTAGCACATAACACCTCTATAAGGTTGAAGAGTTTATCTGAAATGAGTTCTGAACCTTTCAAGGTTTCCAACATAGTTTTGGTACAAAACATATTTTCCTTTGTCATAATCTGGAATGTGGAAATACCCTCTCAGTGAACCAATATCGAATGTGACAGTCAGTATAGTATTAGCAAAACATTTATTTTTTCTAGAAATCCATCAATCAAAGAAATGAAAGGGGATTTGATGGACTGTACATGTATGCCAGTGAGCTAATGGATTTTGTCAATAAGAAATACAATCATGAGTTACTGTATGACATATATATATATATATATATATATATATATGCATACACATATTCTCTTTGTAAAGCAGTTATTTAACTCTTTAATAAAATAAAGATGCCCCATGTTGTTCTTTTATTAATTTCATGTTCTCCTCTTATTAATTCATAATGCTGCTGCCCTTAGATTGAAAAAATATTAGTTTATTATAAAGTCAATTTCATGCTGAAATTACATATTATATTGGAAGATGCAGGTAAAGAATGACTTCCTACATAAGAGCTATGTTTCCAATCACCCTATTTGAGTTGTCTGAGTTATTTGTGTATTTTGAGTATTAACTTCTTAGCTGGTATATGGTTTGCAAATATTTTCTCCCATTCTGTAGGCTGCTTTTTCATTTTGTTGATTTTGTCTTCTGCTCTGCAGATGCCTTTCAGTTCTCTATAGGACCACTTCTTTGTTTTTGCTGTGGTTGTTTGTGCTTGTGGTGTCATATCCCCAAAAATAATTGCCAAGGTTGATGTGAAGGACTTTCTCACTTCATGCTTCAGGATCATCTTGTATTATTATTATTATTATTATTTTGCCCCAAGCCTTAGTTCATTTCAATGAAGAATGGCATTTGAAAATCAGTTCAGGGATGTGCTCATTTTTTTGTGGTGCCACAGCTTCTCTGCCCTCTCAGCTGACAGAAAAGCAAGTAGAAGCGGGTACATTAATATACATACACATGCGTCTACACCTACCTGTGACTATCTGTATATCTATCTACCCATCATCCCTTTTCCATCTACCAACTACTCTATTAATCTGTCGCACTCTACCATCTGTCCATACTAAAATAAGCATCAGTTAATATGGCTGCTCTGCCCTAACCCAGCACCGTGAGGTTTATTTTAGCTTTTTCTTTGCACATGCTTATTTGTAACTTTTTCTTGGACAGTAAAAATCCTGGATCCCATGATCTATAATTTATATAATTATTTGCTTAACCTTGAATGTACATATTTTGAAACTTGGTAACCCATATTGCTTTGTGGATAACAAAGTATAAACTAAAGTAAGGACTGATAAGTGTTTTCTGTAAAGAGCTAAATTGTGTTTTACATTTTAAAATGTGAAACTAGTATTAGCTTGCTGGTCACATAAAAATAGGTGTGGCTAGATTTTGCTCATAAGCCAATTGTTAACCTCCAAATTAAAGTTATAGAATTTATATATAATTCTCTTTTCATTCATTAAAAAACCAATTTTTCATAGTTACTTAGGCCTGCTTTTTTTTTACCTCATGCTTTCAGTGAGATAAAAACATACTTCTGTTAATTTATTTTTAAGAGATCCAATTAGATTTTATAGTTTAACTTTATATTTCAGACAAAATCAACATCAGTTGCTTTTATCAGCAACTTCAACCTGTGGATATTTTACCTATATTTTTCTGACATCATCAAGCTTCTTGATATGTATTACCATTCTCATTTTATAGATGAGTAAACGAGATAGCATGTTTTATGTAACTTTCAAGTATCACACTTCCAGTTAGTTATAGAATTTGATCTGTTTCTAAATCCACTGTTTTGGGTACATCTCCACCACAATCAGATCATGTTTTCCAAATTCCTACTAATTCTTACTCTTTTCTCTCTTTATTGTTTTACAAGGGAGAACCCCTCCCCCCCAAAAAAAGAGAATTATGTTTTGGAAGGCAGGCTCCTTATAATACAGATTTTCCCCACTATGTGAGTGTTCTCAGAAACCATGTGTATCAGTGTACCAGCTGGTGTTGGTGTGACAGGTTGCACTCAGCTTTAGTGAATTTTTTGAAGACTCTTTCAACTTGTTTGCCCATTTCACGATGGGTGTTTTACTAGTGTACCTGCTCACACCACACTGATTGTTCAGCAGTTGTTGACCCAAAACTGAAAGCCTCCGTACCCACCATTCCTGTTCACCCAACCTCACCCAGAGCAACTTTTTATTTTTGTTTCCCTGGATGAAAAGAATTCTCAAAGGGAAACTTCTTTTGCCAATATGGAAGAGGTGAAACCAAAACATGACAGAACCACTAAAAGGTATCAAAATCAATGAGTGCAAAAACTGTTTTGAACAGTGTAAAAAAATGCCTTGATAGGGGTATCACATCAAATGTATAGCGCTTTGAAGGTGACTACAGCTTAAATATGCAAGAATAAATACACAATTTTTATAAACAAATCCAGAGTCTTTGCCCCCTGATATGTTGCTGCATTGCATTAATGTCTATAAATCTATTGACCTTCTTTTTTGAAAAAGATGAAAAATGAAATAAAATTAATAAAGTAAGGAGAAAAGGGGCATTAGTTAATTAATGATAGTACTAGATAACCACTGAACTGATAAAGATGTAAAACCTAGACTTTTAAAGAAAAATGACTTCAAATTCAGTGCTCCTTCTGCTTGTCCATGCTCAAATGACAGGATAAGTACGTATGATGTAAAAACACACAACAGTCTATGAATCACTTTTCTCTGAAGTGGTTATCAAAAACTGGCAAAAGAATCACATGAATTAAAAATGCAGATCTTCCTTGATAAGGCCCTGAGTAGGTATAGAACATAAATGGTTCACATCATTTTTCTTCTACTTTTTTTTTTTACTCCAAAAAGGGTTTTTTTGTTGTTGTTAGTTTCTTTTTATCTCTCTGAACTCTAACCTTGGACTCAGTCTTAGACATCATCCCACTATTTTTTTTTAACTTTATAATGCAAGCCCTTGTATGGCCATTCAAATGTATTGAACTACTGATGCTTAGTTATAAAAAATCCCATTTTAGTCAAGGCTTTAGTTTACATTTGGCTGTCTCTAAGTAGCTGTAACATTAGGTTGGTCAATTTAAATACTAAGGCTCCCTGTTGGATAAATATACAGTCTTCACACCCACACATTAATACCTACAAAGCAACAAGTCATTGTTAAAGCATTGTTAATAAAACAGCAATAATTACTGTGACTTAGTCCTTGTGATCAATTCCACATTATTAGAATTACAATACTTCCCACTTTCACATCCACAGGACTCATCTACCATTTAACACCTCAACTTTTTTTATGGATGACTGAGAAAAACTGACAAAATATTTTGTTGAATGTTCTTGAGTTATGGTTTGTCTGATATTTTTCTTGTGGCTAGTCTGGAGTTAATCCATTTTTAGAAGGAGTAACAGAGAAGTAAGGTATCATTCTTATCACATCACATAAAGGGCATATGCTATTAGCATGATGTTTTGCTGATGATATTAACCTAGATCATCTGCCTGAGGTAGTGTTTGTCAGTTGTCTGTATTGAAATGTGTCTTTCCCTCCCTTCTTCCTCCCTTAATTAGAAAGTAACTATGTGTAGTCCAAATTTAAGGGATGGAGAATAATGCTGCAGCTTCTTGAGAAGTATCTATAACAATAGTTTGGAAATCTTTCATGCTGAAGATCAGTCATTTATTTCCCCATTATTTATTTAATCATGGATTTATTTCGGTATAGATTCATGAATATTTATTTTATATTTTGAATTATCTAATACTTTGTTATTTCTTTGATTTCTCAAATTATTTCAGATTAGGTTATTGGAAGCTCTTTCAGATGAATCCTGTGTCCATTTGACTCAACCACATCATTTTATTTTTTGAGTAGCTCTTTAGAGTTCTAGAATCAGCAGTTTTCCCCAGGGGCCCTGCTACTATTTATTGGGGAATATTAGAAATCAAGATCTGGGAATTGGGTGTATTTGTTGCTACTGAAGAATCATTTTTCTAATGCCTTCTCAGAGGAAAAGCCAGGGACACTTGTGGATATAACTCAAGAGCACAGTATGTTTCCTTTCCTCTTCCCTCTCTCCCTCCCTCCCTCCCTCCCTCCCTTCATCTTTCTACCTATTTGTCTTTCTACAACCCTAACCTAGTACTACATAATTCATTCTAGCCTTTTCACTTTGCATATATGCATCTTTTTACTCCTAATGAGATACATGGTTCTCACCAGCTGCCATTCACTTATTTATTTGTTTGTTCCCAATGCATATACAATATAGCTATGCAGGTTTTGGACATTTTAACCTATACTCCCACATGAAATAACTTTATGTACTAGAATACAGGACATAAGTGCATTTCCTTTAATCTGTATGTAATCTGACAATTTCTACTTATTGCCTAATTAGCTTAGGTCAGCATCATCGCCCTCATCTTCTCTAGCAAATGTATGCCAAAAATGTGTTATATAGCTATAATCTTTTGTCATAGTCTGCAATTCATCCAGAAATTCTCATATTTCCTTATGTTTTTAACTTGCATACATTAAGTTAAATTTATTTTTACTTTAAAGTCTGTGGGTTTTGAAAACTTCATAATGTTGCATATTTCCTATTACAGTAGCATACTTACTAGTTTCCGTAGCTGAAATATTCTGTGTGCTTCACCTACTCAGCTCTCCCAACTGAACTCCTGAACCTGCTGATGTTCTCTATAGTCTTCGACCTTTTCCAGGACATTATAAGATGGAATTATACACTATGTTGATTCATCAAGCTGGCTTCTTTCACTTAGAAATATGCATTTAAGATTCACCTGCTTATTTCATGTCTTGATAGTTCATTTCTTTTTATCGATGAATAATATTCCAATGTATGAATGTACTACAAAGTTTTTGTTTGTTTGCTTGTTTGTTTTTTAACCAGTCACCCATTGAAGAACTGCTTCTAGTGTGTGGTGATTATGAATAAAGCTTATATTACATTCTTGGATAGGTTATTTTGTAGACATGTATTTAAATTAGTTGGATAAATACTCATCTATAATCTCTTTTCTCTTAATGTCTTTATCTGGTTTTGGTACCAGAGTAATACTTGCCTCATAAAATGATTTTGGAAGTTTTCTCTCTTCTATTTTCTGAATAGATTGTAGATAAATGACATCTTATTTTACTTAAATATTTGGTAGAATTTATCAGTGTGACTGTCTTGGTCTGATGTTTGCTGTTTGGAAGATTTGTGTCTACTGATTTATTGTATTTAATGAAGAGCTATTCAGGTTATCTATTTCCCCAAGAGTGCATTTTGATAGATTTTATTTTTTAAACTAATTGGTCCACTGCATAAAGTGATCAACTTTTTTGACGAAACATGTTCATAATACCTCTTAGTGTCCTTTTAATGTCTATAGGAAGAGTACTGATATACACTATTTCATTTTTTGTTATTAAAAGTGGTATCTTCTCTATTTTTTCTTAGTAAGCCTGAGAGTTTTGTATGATTTATTTATGGAGTTTATAGTTTTCCTTTTGTCTGCTAGTGTAAGTTTAACTTACATATTTATGTCACTTCTTTAGGTAATAATTTAGGTTATTGATTTTATATATTTCTTCTTTTCTAATATATTCATTTAGATAGAAATATGTTTAAACATAGCTTTTAGTGAACCTCAAACATTTTGATCACTTGTATTTTATTTTCAATTGATTTAAAAATATTAATAATCTTTGCTTACTCTCTTATTTGATTTATAAATTATTTTAAAGTGTGTTGTTTAATTTCCAAATATGTGGGAATTTCCAAACTATTGTTTGTTGTTGATTTCTCTTTGAATTTTGTTGTGGACTATCAGCATACTCTGAACGAATTCCATGCTTTTTCATTTGTTAAGGTATAATTTTTAGCACTGACTATGATCTATTTTGGTGAATGTGTGACTTTTAGAAGAATAAGGATTCTACTGTTGTTGAATTGAGTATTCTATAAATATCTATTAGATCAAGTTGATTGGTAATACTATTTAGATAATCTCTAATATTATTCTAATGAACACGATGTCAATTATTATAAGGGGGTGTTGAACTATTATAGTAAGTTTGTCTATTTCTTCTTTCATTTATATCAGTTTGGACTCATACTTTGCATTCTCTTCTTAGGTACATAAACACTTAGTATTGTTTTTATTCTATTATTATTTACCTTTTTAAAAACTATGTAATGTTCCTCTTTGTCCCTGATCATCTTTATTCTTCTGAATGAAATCTCATTTGTCAGACTTGGTATAAATACATCAGCTCTCTTATATCATCTCTCAATTTTATGTCATTTGAGTCTTTATATTTAATATGGGTTTCTGGTAAATGTACATAGTGGAGTGTTTTTTAATTCAATCTGAACTTCTCTGTCTTTAATTATTGTGTTTAGGCGTTTAACATTTTAAGTGGCTATGGATATGTTTAGATTAGGAGTCCTCCATCCTTGTTACTTTTCTAGTTGTTGTTTTTGGTCCACCACTCCATTTTTCTTCATTCTTTGGCTTTAATTGAGCAAATTATATGATCTAGTTATCTCTCTGCTCTTGGAATATCCTTAATACAGCTTTTAAAAAAATTGTAGTAATTTCCCTACAGTTGATAATATACATTTAAATAGTCTAATTCCATCTTCAAATATACTATCTTACTTCATGTCTAGTGTAGTTATCTTAGAGTATTCCCTAATCCTCCCTCTTGTCCCTAATGACATTGCTGTCATTTAGTCCAGTTATCCATATGTTATAATCACCTAATACAGGGGTATTCATATTGCCTACAGTTACCTGAAATGTTCAACCTTTTTCATTTTATAGCATTCATATACTAACTACTAAAATTCTGAGGTATACCAAAAATATTTTTTGTTGATCTAACAAAAAAAATAGGTACAATTTTTATTCATTTTCATCAAAGGCCTATTGTTGTGTTGGCTGTTGTCATTTTTTTATTTGACAATCTAAGGGAAAAGAGGTCAGTACCCCTGACTAAACAGTCAGGTATGGCAAGTTTTAAATATTCTTGCAGCACACCAGAGTGCCTCTTATAACACACCTGTTGGAAATTGCTGATTTAGATTAATTCAGAATAAGAAAAAATGTTTTATGTTTATGCCTTTGATATTGTTTACAGGAAAAGTTTGCTGGTGATAAAATCTCTCAGGTTTTGTGTTTCCAAGAAAGTTTTTAATTTAAGGGCCTGGTTATTAACCTTGGCTTTGGAAGCTTCTAATTGTATAATTCCGAGCAAGACATTTCACCTCTCTAAGACTTAATTTACTTATCTGTAAAATGGAGAAACATGTGAAGAATACAAGAGCTAATATGAGTTTGTCACACAGTAGGCAGCCAAATGAGAATTATCACCATTATTATTACTATCAATCATTAAAAAGTATAACTTTTAAAACATGCAAAATTTTAAAATTCTTTTTTGGTATTTTATGTTAAAAGTAATTTTTTTAAACTGCTGACCAAATTTAAACAAATTTTGTTAACAATATCAGCTAGCAAATTCTGAGCACTCAATATTTGTTAAACATCTTTTAAACAAGTATTAAACAATGTTATAATTGCCAACGGGTAGGCATGATTCCCTATGAGGTTGAATGTATCATTATCCCCATTTTACAGATGAAGAAATAGAACCACACAGTGGCAAAGTGACTTTCTAAGAACTGGGTAACAAACTCCAGCAGCATAAGTACAGAACCCATTTCTCTCTTAAGTGCTTTCCTTGTATTAACTTGTTTTTGTACTGAATACAGTGAGGTATGTAGGCATGTGTGTGTGTACATATCATATATATAAAATCAGTTTTCAAGCCCCAAATTATATATGTTGTTATTCTTGAACAGACTTTTTACCATTCTCCTCAAGACTAAAGACTAAAGATATGTTAAAGTATTTGGAAATAGAATGAACCTATTTCTGCAAATGGGTCTTCATATATACCTATGTGAAGGAGTACAATTAATATAAGATTGCAAAGGTTATATAATGACAGTGATAGGAAAAGTTACTCCTTTATTATGTCTTACAAGTTCACTAATTCTGTCCTTGGCTATGTTGTGTCTACCAAGACAATCAAATACTTTCTTGATTTCTGTAACCATGAGTTTTTATTTATACTTTTTCTTTGGATTCTTTCTCATAGTTTTCATCTCTCTGATGATATAATGCATTTGATATTATATGTATTCTACTTTTCCATTATACCATTAACATAATTATTTTAAATTTCTGACCTGGTAATTCCAACACCTGTATCATATTTGAACCTAGTTCTGATGCTTGCTTTACCACTTTGGACTGTACTTCTTCTTGACTTTATTGCATGCCTTGCAGTGTTGTCTTGAAAGTCTGAAAAGGGTATGTTAGAAAATAGGTACTTAAATGTGTAGGCTTCCAATGACCAGATTTATAGTACTCTGAATGTGAGTGGGGCAGTGTTTCCTCTTTGCTCTAGTCACAGGAATAAGAGGCTTCAAATTCCTCTAGCACCCTTGTTTTGTCTCCTGTCTTGGCTTTCTTGCTTAAATTTTGTATTGTAGCTCTGAGAAATTGTGTGTGTTAGCTCTCTTTCAGCTGTAACCCACTGTTATAGTACTGGAAGATTGCTAGTGTAGTGGTGGGTCTAGGGGACACAGAGCTTTCTACAGAGTTCTGATGAATTCTGCATCCAGAAGGGAGAGTGTAGAGTCCCCTCCCTGCCACCTCCCCAGTGACCACAGCCTCTCTGGGAATTTCTCACATGTTATTCTGCACTCAGCTTCCAATAGTTGAACATGAGCATTTAAGTAGGAAAATCTTGGGGGCTGTATATCTCTAGAGTTCCTAGTTTGTTTGTTTTTCTTTCTTTCAAATTTGGAGTGACACTTTGCCCTGCACTTTTAGTTCTCTGAGTACTTCAGGAAGATTTGTTAGTCTTAGTTTGTACAGCACTTTCTTGCTGTGGGAATGAGAGTGAGAAGTTCAAAGCTCTTTATATGTTGGAGCTAAAACTGAAATTCCTCATGAATTCATTTTGGTAAAAATGTAGTATTTATGTCAATATGAACTGACAAGACCTCTGTCACTAAAAATTGTAACCTGTCATTACTCTGGCTGGCCTTTATGAATCATTGCAGGAAGGAACTACACAGGGGATCAGTAGGGGGATCAGTGGATAGAACAGTGGCAGCCTCCACAGGCCATGATACAGGCACTGAGCCTAGTCAGCAGAATATAGCCATACTACAGGAGGCTTAATCATTAGAAGGCAGAGCTTTCTAGCCTCAGCAGTTCAGAAGTAGTACAGAGAAACTCAAAAATTGAAGTAGAATGTGGAAGCTAAAATTCAGGTTAATACTCAACAATTTTTAAAGAGTTAAAAATATTCAGGTTTAGATCTTTCCATCCTTGAAATTTTTCTTTTAAAGAGACCACAAAATTATGTCATTAGAGGTAGGTCAATGTAGATGTTTTTTCTCATTCCATAGTATATACATAGTGTTAAGCATAATAGTGTGTTATCTGCTTATTAAAAGTATTAACTTTATGGTATATATGTTATTTTTTTGAATTTGTTGAAAATTATATTTTATTGATTATGCTATTAGAGTTGTCCTGACTTTCCCACTTTGCCCCCCCTCCACCCAGCAACCCCTATTCCCTCAGGCAATACCCCCACCATTGTCCTTGTTCATGGGTCGTGCATATAAATTCTTTGACTACTTCATTTCCTGTACTGTACTTTACATCCCCATGGCTATTCTATAACTACCTATTTGTACTTAATCCCCTCACCTCTTCATACATTCTCCCCCTCTCCCCTCCCATTTGGCAACTTTCCAGTAATTGACTTCTTTCCTCTTGTTTTTAAGAGTCACTCTTCATCTTTAACCTTTGGCCTTTTAATAATGGTGTTTCTTGGAGTGGGCCTTTTTGCATCCATCTTAAGTGAGATTTTCTGAGCTTCTTGGACTTGCATGTCTATTTCCTTCACCATATTAGGGAAGTATTCTTTCACTATTTTTTCAGATAGATTTCCAATTTCTTGATCTTTCTCTTTTTCTTCTGGAATTCCTATGTGGTGAATGTCAGACTTCTTAAAGTTATCTCACAAGCTGTTTTTACTATCCTCAATTTTTTTGGATTCTTTTTCTTCTTGTTGTTCTGTATGGTTGTTTTTTGTTTCCTTATGTTTCATATCATTGATTTGATTCTAGGCTTCATCCATTCTATCGGTGTTTCCCAGTAAATAGTTCTTTATTTCAATTAGTGTATCCTTTGCTTCTGACTGGCTCTTTTTTACATTTCTAAGGTCCTTACTAAGTTCCTTGAACATCCTTATAAACAGTGTTTCGAACTCTGCATCTGATGATAGCTTATCTCCATTTTATTTAGCTCCTTTTCTGGAGTTTTGACCTATTCTTTCATTTGGGCCATGTTTCTTTATCTCCTTGTTCTGGCAGCCTTCCCATGTCTGTTTCTATGTACTAGGTGGGCTGCTATGACTCCCTGTTTTGGTAGTGTTGCTTAATGTAGTGGGTGTCCTGTAGAGTCTAGTGACAGAGCCTCCCCTATCACCCAGTCTGAGTATTTAAGATGTGCCCTTTGTGTGGGCTGAGTACACCCTCTTCTTGTAGTTAGCCTTGGTTGCTGTTGAAAGATCAATGGGCACAACTCAGCCAGGCCAGTCAGCTGCAAGGACTAGCTGGGACCACTGATCATCAGCCTTTGGCCCCATGAAGAATCAGTTGTGCTGTGGCAAAATGGTGGTGCTCTGATATTGCCTATAGCTGTCCACTGGGTTTGTTGACTCTGAGGTTTCCTGGGTGACACAGGCCATGGTCAGCTCCCTCCTATGTTTTTTCTGGGGCATCCTGACTCAGCTGTAAAGCAATCTGTAATGGCTGCTATTTGTGCTGGGCTTGTAAATTTCCAGGTGAAGCCAGGCTGAGACTGTAATCTGGCTACTGCTATAGGGCTCACTGAAGTGAGGTATTGCTTGTTTGATAGGATTTTGGAGCCAAACCACCCATTCTTATGGAAAAGCAGCTAGAGTGGGCCTGTAAGTTGGGTGGGGTAGAACCTCTGTGGATCTCCAACGTGGGTCATGCAGTGTTAATCAGGTTGATGGAGTCTCAGATATGGCCCCTGTCTACTGGACCTCAGAGAGGAGGGCTCAGCAAAGGGACAATGCCTCTGCTCACCCCAATGCCAGACACTGCAGTCTCTCCCTGGATACCACTCATGCCCTTCAAGCTGCCACCTTGGTGCTGGAGCTTGGAGGGAGTGAGTCTGTGTAGGTGAGTCCATGTGTGATTTCCCCAAGAGGAACTGTTTAGGGCTCCAGCAGCCTCCTTCACTGACTCAATCCCCACTGGTTTTTACACCAGAAGTTGTGGGGACTTATCTTTCTGGCACTGGAATTCTAGGGTGGGAGGCCTGGGGTGAATCTGGGACTCCTTGCTCCCGAGATATCCCTCCTGAATTTTCATCTACTACATGTGGTTGTGGTATCAGCCCTTTTGACATCCACTCCCCTCCTACCAATCTGGATGGATGTGGTTTCTTCAATTCTGTGGATGTTAGACTTCCATTAAACTCAATTTCTGATGTTTCTAAGTGATGGTTGTTCTATATTTTAGCTGTTAATTTTGATGTGGTTGTGCGAAGAGGTGAGCCATATGTGACTACATCACCATCTTGACCAGAAGCCATATGGTATATATTTCAGATACAAACCTCTATGTGTTTCTAAGTTTCTTTCTATATAAAATATATTAATTAAGTTAAATATCAAAATGAGCTAATTTAAAAATGTTGATTCTCACATATCTAAAAATCTCACACGTTAACAACTTTAGGTCTTCAAATTTGCCTACATGGGAGACCCATCATAGTTTTAAAAATTGCCTAATTAACTTCATTAAAATATAAGATATCTGGGGTCACAGTTCACTTACAATGTAGTTATCTAACTCTTTCCTCAAATTTCTTCTGGTTCAAATTGCTCTAAGCCAAATAGTCACTAACACTGAATTGAAAGAAGTATTATTGAAACAAGCAGTTTGTAATCAAGCTTTTGGAAAAGTGCTCCGTGACGATCCTTTTACAAGTTAACTTGTTTGATTTTCAAACAAAGGAACAATTTTCAGTAACTAGGAAATAACAAAAATATGGCCAAAGTTAGTAAGAAAATATGACCAGAAATGTAAGTATGTATGTATTATATATTATGTTCCAAAAAAATCAAAGAGCAAAAATTCCTAATCAATGTTAATCTGATATGAAGAATATCATATTTTAACAGTATTTTAGAACTCTCTTTGAATATCATTTCTACCAGATGAAGTGAGTTAATGGAATTAAAACCAAAATTGACAGAGAAAGTATAACTACGTTGCACATGTTTTGTCAGCCCTCTACCAATATTTAGTTATGGGCAAATTTGTTTTGTAATATTCCTTAATCAATCTTATTGCTGTAAGAGCAGTCTTGATTGAAGTACTGCCTACCTTCTTTTATTCCATTCTAAACTTCTCCATTCCTTTGAGACCAAATAACTGCACCATAGCTATGAAGATTCTCTAATGGTCTTACACAACCTATAACTATTGCTTATTTCTCTTAACCCTAATACTTTCAAGGTTATGCTATCTTTTTATGATATATTCTTAGTTACATGTTCATTTATTTCACATCCCCTTAAATAAGACTCTTTCAAAGATTAAGATTTACTGTACATCTAGGGCTGTTACATACCCATCTGTGTATACTCAACAAAGACATTACCACTGATGATATAATTTTTATCAACAAATGGGCAATTTTTGTTGTGTTACATGTTCTTCCTTTGGATTGTGGCAGTCACAATTTCAGAATTCATTTTTATGGGGATATAAAATAAATTTCTTTCACCACAGAACTTCTAATATGGAAGAGATAGAAACTTCTAGATTTGAGAAACAACTATGGGAAACAGAACAAGTCATCCAGCTGTTACTGCAAATAAACTATGTCTGCCATTTCTTTAATTTCCATACCTTATTCCACTCCCAAATTTGGATGCACATTGGCATTACCATGGTAAGTTTTTACATATTCTTTCTTTTACAAATACCCAGAAATGCAGTCATAAAAATTACAGTATCAGTTAAGAATTAATATAGTGATCATTTCATAAAAATAACAAAATAAATGATATTTTCCCACTTTTTGTTTTGAATTCAGCCCTACTTTCATTCAGCTTTTCCTTTAATCAGGATATCATCTTCTTCTACTAGTTATTACCATTTGAGAAATAAAAAAAAATATATTTTCAAATTAACCAAGAAAGATGCTTCAGAGAAAATTTTTCTTTGAATTTGGTATAAGATTTTGAACAAATGTCTATAATTTCTTTATCCATGGGAAAATAATATTTGGCAGTTGAGATTAATACAGTATTATCACCCTGTTTTTAGAATAAAACCACAAGTTCTGAATTTATAAAAGATCATTTTATTCATGAAACTCAAAAACTCTAAGAGTATATGTAAGGTGGAAAGTAAGCTGAACAAACAGAAAAGTTGAACTCGAACCCAGCCTGTCCAGTCTACAATTTTAAATACAGCCTTTAGTTATGTGTCTCGTTCCATAGTGGAATGTATTTTCATTGGACATTGATTACTATTATTGTGGAGGTAGTGTGGATCAAATCTCACTTCCCACAATCCATTTCCTATCAGAGCTAATGGGTTTGCAGCTCATTTACAATGATCATATTGGCAGGGTTTTAGCTGATGTTTTAAAATACTCAATTGAAGAGGTTTTTTCCACTGTCCTGAGTGCCTCTCAGCTGCAGGTAAAGAATGTTACAGCTGCATGAGAGAGCTAATTAGAGCCAATTATAGCCTAAGTGACCAGCATTGGCATTAAAATGTCTGGCAGAATCTACCTGTCCTTGCAACACAGAGGTTTTGAATCTCTACAAATACCTGCCTTCGAACATTAACATTTTATAGAATAGCAGGTAATAAGCACTTAAATTTAATATTCAAAAGAGCCATTGCCAAGTGAATCCTGAAAGTTAGACTTCACTAGATATGATTTCATGCTGACTGCCAACGGCGTCTCAAAATTAATAGTAAATATCAGATACTTAATGGGAAGCATCAAGGTTCTATGACTAATTTGGACTTCATAAATCCATTGACCTGAATTTAATTCAACATATATACTCATGTTTTCTCCTATGAGGCACATTGGATCAGTGTTTTAAAGGAGCTATTTCCAGACAAACATCACTTTGCATTTATATTATTTTACTCACTTTGTCCGACAGAATTCACAGGTCCTTTAGTGAGTGGGATTGTTTGGGTTCAACATTTCCATCCTTATCTACTATATTCATAAGAATGTAGGTCCTCAACTGTCCCTTCAAAAGTGGAGAAAAGTTTGTTCAGGCAGAAAATAGAGACATGTAATCACTTTTTTTGCTATCCTTTAAAAGTTTTTGTTTAACAAACAAAATCATATGATTGAAAATTAGTACAAAGCAGAATACTTAGCACTAAATGTTAAAGTTTGAGAGAAACTTTAAAGAAACATATATCATTTTTGAAATGTGCTTGTGAAAAATTGTAATTTTTATCTATAATTCTTTTATCTCCCCACCAGCTATCTAGTTATCTATCTATCCCTTCATCTGTCATGAATATAACTCTATCTCAGAAACTACAGTATAATATTCTAAAATATATAGCTACTTGAAACAGTGTTCAGAGGTAAATACAATGAATAATTTTGAGATATTTTTACAAGGGCTAAGGACTGAAAATATTGTAAGTGGAAAATATTTTAAAACCTTTCATTCAAATGCTTTGTGCTTGACAGGTAATTGTTGTAGAATATTATATGAGAAGTTTCTACTGCTTAATCAGTTTTTAATTTAAAACACAAAGCTTACATTTTTTATGCAATTGTGTATATTTATAATGTACCATTGTCTGAAATTCACAACTACAGAATGTAGTCGTAATTTATAAGGGAGTGATCAATAATTTCTGATAGGTTGAATACACCAAAATTAATTAGCATCTAATAAAAACAAAAATTGTTCTTCTGGTATGCATTTCTAAACAGCTTTAAAAACTATCTGATGAAACTGTACATCATGGAATTATTTGTCCTTACTCAAATTCAATTCCAGTTATGACCCTGAGAGATGATTAGTAAATGTGACTTTTTAATTAGCATTTTGCATAATTCATTGGAATTATAATGCACTCATGCATTTGATTGTCAAGGTGCAGATGTGCTAATATGAAGCTATAATTTTCTCATCTAAATAATTCTTTTAGTAACACTCTAATTTCTTACAATTCTATTGTTTAGGGCCTAGTATTGTTCATTTTAAAAAATGAGCTCAGAAGTGGATTTTGAAGTCATCTTCTATTGTTGTAGTCGATTGTTTAGGATGGTACATGTCAAAGGACACCAATGTTGTTTGAAAGGTTGTTTATTTTATTTTAGTGAAATCAACTTGATCATAGTTAAAGTAACTTTTAACCATGAAAAAATTGCTTTCTTTTTCAAACCACCACTAAATTACAGTGAAGTAGAACCAAATAGAAATTATCAAATAAAAAATATGAAGAGAAAGTTGTTTTTTGTTTTATTGCAAAGGATTAGCTTGGACACAAAATCAGACTGTTCACATGATGTTTAGGTGATGTTGGCAATAAATATAAAATAGAAGCCTGTATTTTATATTGGGTTTCACAAGATGAGCCTAGGTACTTGAAAAAATATGAAAACTAATCTATTGGTATCTCTGTTAAATAGACTTCCAGACTCGCCCCACCCAAATATGTGCTTCTATTGAAATTTAATGTTTGTTTCCATGTGAATATCTAACTCCTATCACTGGACAGCTCAACTTGAACTCTGAAAACAATAAAGAAAAAAGGGAGTGAAATGTGGAATGTGATTGCTCAAAAGAAGTGGCAGTGCGCAGCATGTTTTTATTTAAAAACTCACTGTGGCTTTGTTTTCCTTTCTGTACACTAGAGGGACTATTAGAATGAAACAAATGTTTCCAAATGAGGTGAGAGAACTTGGGATCCGGGATTCTTGGCCATTGGTCCTATTTACATGTGAGGTAAACTGCCAGGAATCAAACACCCACACACGTGGATATTTGCTACCTACATCGCCAACATGGATTTTCGTGCTCTTGGTGCTGAGAACATTGGCCAGAAAAACTATTATTATTGCAAACACGTGTGGCAAAGCTGAATGAGATTTCTAGGGAGTGGTGTAGTAGAATGAATATTAGCATTTGGGGTGAATGCTTCCTTAGGACATAATATAAAAAGCACTGCCTACATTTCCAAACTCTGCTGTACAGAATTCTTATTACATGAATAACAGTATGAAAAGACCTCTATGCTGCTCCTGGCATAGTCTCTACATGGGTCCCTGGTAGGTAATCCCTCACAGCAATTTTATAGCATCTGGCGCTAAGTGCTCATAAAACAAAGTGAAGCATTGCCTTTGTGGCAATGCTGATGAGCTGAGATTGGCTCCTTTTGAGTTCCACTGTTATGTTTCTAGGTAGCACTACACTGTGTCGCATGACTCTTGCATGCTGAGATACTATTTTCCCCCTTTACTTACCAATGATTATATAAAAATTGAAACAACAGCTTGGTTTCATAATATGTAAGTTAACTTGAAATTTGAGGATTGAGGTTTTAAACATCCCAGAAATTCCCAAATGGTTGGAAACCACCCTATTAGAATGGTAATGTGGAATTTTATTTGCAAAGGAAAGAATGGTGATTTCAAAATAAGAAAGCAATTGATAAAAAATTGCATTTTTAAGGCCTTCAGAGTAAATTAACAATCCTAAATTTTATGTTAGAAGGGATTTCTAATGGTATTCTTTGTGTGATCTTCATGTACATATTGCTTATACAGTCTGTCACTCAGTGGTCTTTATTTTGAATAATGATATAAAAGCCATTAACCCTTAGCAGTAAAATACCAAATGAGGACACTCTTGGAATTTCAAATATATTTAAGGAAAGGCTTTCTGAATAGCATACAAATTAAAACATAAAGCCAACTATTTTTGCAGCCACTTAAAAATTGGGCCCAGCGTTGGCCAGGGGTGTCCAATCTTTCGGTGTCTCTGGGCCACACTGGAAGAATAGTTGTCTTGGGCCATGTATTAAATACACAAACACTAATGAAAACTGATGAGCAGAAAAAAGGTTTTAAGTAAATTCACAATTTTGCATTGGGCCACATTCATAGCCATCCTGGGCCGCATGTGGCCTGTGGGCTGAAGGTTGGACACCCCGTTAGACTATCATAGTAATTTTAGTAGTAATGTGCTCAGAGAGCTTTCATTTAAGAAGGAGATGATTTGATTTGATAGACAAGCTGGCAAAGAAAGAACAGTAAGGAGGAAGTGATATACACTTGTAGTATGTTGTTTTGCAGTGCACATATCATATCTTTAAACATGTCCTAGTTTCATAACACTGGCCATGTTCCCTTATGTTACCATTACCCTAAAGTGTTTGAATCACTTTGGTTGCTTGACTGCAATATTTCTAAGAAAATTCAACTGCTTTACAGATAAAACCTCACTGATCTACACACCCCTATTGCAAAGGGCATACATATGCATTAGATACCCCTGGGGGTGTGGCAAGCCTGTGACTTGAGGAAGTGAATTGCACTGCAGAGTCTCAACTTCAGTGCTTTTGTGAGGCTGTGCAGCGCTAAGTGGCATTCAGATTGACTAGTGTGTACCTTACCTAATTGTATTAGTCCTGTTCTTAAATTTCTCTTCAGATTTTTTTGAAAAAGATGTGGTGATAGACTAATGTTTTTCACTTTGCATGTTGTTTTTGTCTTAGCCATATCTCATTGAAAGAGACCAATTTCTTGCTCATTTCTTAGACCAATTTCAGCAATTTAAAATGAAATATGAGAAGGGACAAAAATTTACAGGAAAATCTTCTACAGAAAGCAATCCTTCATAGAAAGAACAACGTCCAAGAGTCACTGAAGCACTTTACAAGAGAAAGTATTTGGGAAGTTATTCTTGAATAGTTAGAACCACAGAAGTCTCTAAAGCACTGCTTACTAAACCAGGTAAGAGATGAGGTTAGTAGGTATTTTGTTCACCATTACCACCATTACCATCACCATCAGTTACATAAATTAAAAACAATTATTTTTGAAAATAGATGATTTAAATACCTTTGCCAGAAAATCAGATACTGGGATAAGAGACAGAATATAAAATGCATATGTAATATGTTTAAAGAAATAAAATTTCAGAAGAGAATTAGTAAATTTAAATATAGTTTTGAAAATCTTTAGCAAAAGAGAAATAAAAATGAAAAGCTTGAAAAAAATTAAGAGTAGATAACAATGATAGTATACATATAATTAGAAGTCTCAGAAAGCAAGAAAGGAGAGGCAAGTGTCTTGAGAAATAATATTGACAGATAATTTTCTGAAATGTTGAAATACATGAATTGACAGTTATTGGAAGTATGTTATATACCAGCTGCAATTCAGCAGAACAACAATAAATAAAAGTATATAATTACCAGCCACTAAAGCCATTTTCAACAAATTTTAAAAAAATTGCTAGAGAACAAATGTTATCTGACCACAGTGAAATGTATTTTGTTTCCTGTGCTGTTTTGAAATGTGTATGTTGAATTACTATTACCTTACAATTTATTTAATGTTTAGAAGATAAATATTAAACTATATATTTTTCTCATAAATGCATTTATTCTCTTGGACCATTGCCTTAGAATACTTATTACACAACTGCCCATTCTAAAAACTCTACCACTTTGTTATCATTTTTAAACATAATTAAGAAAAATATTACTTTATATTTCACATTTAGTCAAATTTATTGATATTATGTGTCAACGTTTGCACTTAGCACTGATTTTATGCTATGCTTTGCATCATTGTTCACTTTTTTCTTGGAGAAATACATAATTTAAAGTTATTACTATTGAGGGTGGTATGCCACTCACTCATAGTTATTGCACATATAAAAGCACCTTTTGTATAGCTTAACTGTAAATAAAAGTATGGCTAGATATTAAATTGTAAGTAAATAGTAATTTATTTAATATTTTGATCTCCCCTATGCTACTGTTACTGATGAAGGCTGACAGTCACTAAATGATTTTCGTATCAGTAAATTTCCATTCTGATTATGGATTATGTTGACAGTTTGAGGCTGTTGATTTCTTTATATATCTTTGAATGGTTTACAGGTTTAGATTGCAAGATTATTTTGCATGTTTTCTTGCTCTCATTTGCAACTTTTGTGTTAACCTGTGAACTGTCAAGTTATTTTTTGAATGCCTGTATTCAAAATCAAGGCTCACATCTTAAAATGTATGTTTAACTATTGATTATACAGAAGATTACAGTTATAGAAAGTGGGTGACTTAAGCCTATCTTTTAAAATTTTTATTTGTCAATTACAGTTGACATTCAATAATATTTTACATTGGTTTCAAGTGTACAGCATAGTGGTTAGACAATTGTATAATTTATCAGTGATCCCCTGATACTTAAAGCGCTACCCTGGCACCATACTTAGGTATTACAATATTATTGACTATATTTCCTAAAACATACTCAACATCCCCATAACTACCAATTTATACTTTTTAATTCCTTCACCTTTTTTTCACTCAGACCCCCAAAACCCTTCTGTTAACCACCAATCTGTTCTTTGTATCTGTGTGTGTTTCTCTGTGGTGTTTGTTTATTTTGTTTAGATTTCTCATGTAAGTGAAATTATTTGGTATGCCTTTATCTCTCAGACTTACTTCACTGAGCATGATACTCTCTAGGTTCGTCCACACTATGATAAATAGTATAATTTCATTCTGCTTATGGTTGAGTAATATTCCATTGTATACATGCACACAACATTTTTATCCAGTTGTCTATTGATGGACACTTGGGTTGCTTCCATATTTTAGCTCTTTTTGTTAGTAGAGCTACACTCTCGTCTGTCATATACATTACCGTTCCTTTGAAAGTGCCTGCCCAAGGGGTTAAGATGATGTCTCGTTGTTTTACCTGATTCCTGGTGAGATTAAACATCTTTACATGCATGTGTTATCCAATTTAACTCACTTCCATGTTGATTCTGCGTTAAGCTAGTTTGTCTCAATCACTCCTCTCTTAATGTTTGCCTTAAATAAGAGTTATCGCTATCACTTTTACCCCAAGCAAGTGCATGTTTGAGGCTAGCCATCACCATTTCACTCCCTCAGGGTCCAGCCTCCAAGGTCAAGGGATACTTTTCCAACAGCAATGCTAAAGAAATTCAAGTTTTTAAATGGAGAATGATGCTTGCAAATAAACACCATCAGATGATAAAACAACACAAACATTTACAGTAATTAAACAGTGAGGTACTGGTGTAAAATGAGAAACATAAAAGGAAAATTTTAAGAAATCCAGAGGAATCTTTATACATACAAAAACATACACATACACACTCAATCATGAGTTCACGCACACAAGGTAAAGAAGCATTGCAAATTAGTGGAGAAGAAAGACTATTTTAGATTAAAATTAAAAATTAAATTAGGACCCCTAAATCTTGCCTACATATTTGTAACCAAATATATTCCGCATATATTTTGAAAAGTTCCTTATAAAAAATAATGCAAATATATATGTGTACATATATATACACACACACAAGGTGGAGCAAAAATAGGTTCACAACTGTTTATATGGAAAATAATATAATAATTAAATAATATAAGAATAAACTCTGTGTTTTAGGTATTTACAACTCTAAGCCTATTTTTGTTCCACCCTCCTTATATGTGTGTATAAATTTAGAATGAGGAAGCCTTTTCCAGTGTAACCTAAAAGCAAAAACAGTAATGAAAACTATTAAAACATTTAAATAAATAAAAATAAAATCTTATTGATCATCAAAATTCACTCATTTATATTTAATGTAGCACCAGAGTAACAGGTTCTTATATCAGTCTCATAATTTCCAGAAAAATTAATTATGAATTTTTAGAAAATAGTAAACTACATATTAGGAAACAACATGTTTAATATAGGAAACCCCAAAATAATCAGTTAAAATTCTCTTAGAATTGTAAAATTATACACTAGGCCTTCCAGGTACAAAACATAAAAATAATAATAGACTATATATTATAATTAGCATTACTTAAAAATGAGATAATTAATATACCATTTACAATATATAAAAAATCTAAATAAATGTAAGTAGTCTCCATGCCTTTATTACTAAACTATAAAATATGACATTGCTAAAATTATCAAACTTTACTGAATAGCATAAAAGAAGTCTTGAAGAAAGGGAGTTGTTTCTGATATCTCTAATGAAAGTTTATGACATTGAAAGTAAGTCTGTTCTCCCTCAATTATTATGTACCTGTGTGTTATTATAATCAAAAGTTTTGTTTTTGTTATTAGTTGTTGTCCAGCAGACAAAGCAAAATAATTTTTAAGTTTATTTGTAAAACAATATACCTATGGCAAATTTCTTACAAATGATATACTTCTATCATTGAATATTTATGTGTTATTTAACCAGGTAGATTTATCTAAATGCAACAAAAATGGCACAATCCCTAAAAGAAAGCAATTATAGGCTTGACTACGTAAATAGTAAAAACTGCTCTATATAAAAATTACTGTGAACAAAATAAAATTGTTTTTCCACAATCAGGTGAAAAATTCAGTGGAATCACTGTGCTATTTTTATGTTTTATATCAGCACAACTGGTATGAAAGTAACATGTAATGCTCACTCTGTTATGAGGAAATGTCCATTTTCATGCATTGCTGGCCACAGGCAAATTGATACCAGCTGTTGAAATATTTGCAAATACTGAAGTTGTCACTTAGCAATTTCACTTTAAGGAATTTATTCTTAAAAAGAGAAAAAAAAATTAAAAAAACCCACAAGGGTATATACAAAGGTTTGACTGAGATAATTTTTACTCTATTTAATAATTTCAAAAATAAAGTCAAAATAATAATATATGCCTAAATTACATTTTTGGCAGTAATAATTATTGTGTGAAGAATTTTCTACAATATATTATTTAGTGATAACATCAATTTTCATGTCCCATTCTATTTTTCGAAAAACAACCTTATAACAGAAAATATAAGGGTATGCTGCAAAATGTTTCAAAGCAGTTATCTTTGGAGAAAGAGTTATAGGTAGTTTTGCTTGTTTAATAAATTTTTATTTGAAGTTCTTTTCAAACTGGTAAGTGCTTAAATGTGTCAGAATATATTTATATAAAATTTCACAAGGTAACCTTCTAAGAAAAAAAAAAACAAGCAAGCAAGCGAAATATAACCAGAGACATTGAAATTAAGAACAAACTGACAGTAACCCAAGGGGAGGTGGGAGGGGATAATGAGGAGAAAGTGGGGAAGGGTTGTCAAGAAACATGTATAAAGGACACATGGACAAAGCCAAAGGGGGTAGGATTGAGGCTGGGAGGTGAGGATGGCTGGGGTGGGGGTGGGGGGACTTGTGGGGAGAAAATGGAGACAACTGTATTTGAACAAGAATAAAAAAAAAGAAAAACACCATTAAAAAAGATAAAGGAACATAACATTATGACTAGCATTCCAGAAACCTCAATTCAACGCAAAGGGGCACCGACAATCCTGACTTCTTTTTTTTAAAGATTTTATTTATTTATTTTTAAAGAGGGAAGGGAGGGAGAAAGAGAGAGAGAGAGAGACATCAATGTGCGGTTGCTGGGGGACATGGCCTGCAACCTAGGCATGTGCCCTGACTGGGAATCGAACCTGCGATGCCTGGTTCGCAGCCCGTGCTCAATCCACTGAGCTACACCAGCCAGGGCCAATCCTGACTTTTAATACTAGAAATTAGTGTTGTATATTTTTTTATCTTTATATAAATATAAAAATAAAGTTTGTGTTTTTGTTTCCTTTCAGTATTATATTTTGAGGCCCAAAAATGTCATGGATGTATTTGTAGCCCATGCATCCTCACTGTTCCATAATGATCAATGCACAATATATAGCAAAGTATTTATCCATTCTACAGTTAATTAACATTTAGGCTGAATTCCCTTAGAGGCTATTATGAATGGTGCTGCAATTGTGTTTTGTAAATGAGCTTTGTCAAATATATACATATACATATATATTTTATAGGCTTATTTATGTATACATACATATGTATAATTCTATTTATTTACATTCATAGATATACATGTATTTTTGCAATTCTAGGAGTAAAATTTGTGTATTCAGAACAAAAGTAAGTATGTTCAGCTTTTTAAAACAAAACCAGATCAGTTTTCACTGTGATGGTGATACTGGTACCAATTTTCATGTTAAGCATTGGAGCATTAGAGTCTGACTGCTCACCACAACCCCGTGTTGTCTTTTCTACTTTTAGTCATTTGGGTGAGTGCCTTTTTACTGTTTGGTTGTACCATTCGTGTGGCTTTAAAATACATTTATTTAAGTCATGTTATACAATGTTAAATTTCTTAATATTTTATTGGCCATTAGAGGTATTCTCTTCTGTTACATGTCTGTTTAATTATCTTTCCTAGTTTATATTAGTTTTCTGACTTTTCTTTTTTTTAATTGTTTTTAAAGATTGTATTTATTTAATTTTGGAGAGGGAAGGGAGGGAGAAAGAGAGAGAGAGAAACATCAACGTGCAGTTGCTGGGGGCCATGGTCTGCAACCCAGGCATGTGCCCTGACTCGGAATTGAACCTGCGATGCTTTGGTTTGCAGCCCGCGCTCAATCCACTGAGCTACGCCAGCCAGGCACTTTTCTTACTGATTTGTAGAAATTGCTTTGAAAGTATGTATTTGAGTTCTTCGTTCAATCCATTGCAAATATCCACTCCTGTTTCAAGGCATGTATTTTTTAACTCTCTTATGGATTTCTTATTTTATAATCAGACACTGACGTCCATGTAACGACATTTTCTTTTTGCTTAATGCATTTTGTGTTCTGTAGATTAAATCCATATTTCCCAGTGTCATTAAATTATACATATTTTAAAGCTCAACTTAGATTCACAACCTACGTGTGGTTCATTTATGTGAATGGTATGAAATGGTTACAGTTTCATTCTTATTATTATGTAACTAACCCTAAAATATGAGGGGAGACCCCACGAAAATGGAATTATCTACTGGAGGGCAGGTCCCTTGAAGTACAGGCTTCCCCTGCTAGGGGAGTGTTCTAGGAACCCAGCTGTATCGGCGTCCCAGCTGGTGTAGTAGTGAAAAAATACAGTTCAGCCTCAGGTAATTTCTCTGAATACTCTTTCAAAGTGTTTGCCTATTTCATAGTGGGTGGTTTAGAAGGGCACCTGCGCACACTGCACAGAATGTTCCGCAGTTTTGACCCAAAACAACGTGACCTCCATGCCCTACCCTCCCTATTCACCCAATCTTGCCCCAAGCCACTTCTTTTTGTGTCCCCAGAGGAAAAAATTCCTCAAATGGAAACATTTTGCTGATGTGGAAGAGGCGATACAAAAAATGGCAGAAGCACTAAAAGGTATCAAAACCAAGGAGTTCAAAAACTGTTCTGAGTAGTGGAAAGAAGTATCAATAGGTGCATTGCATCAAATGGAGAGCACTGTGAAGGTGACTGGAGTTTAATCAGCTAAGAATAAATACACAATTTTTTATAAATAAATTCTGGGTTTTTGGAGGTATATCCTCAGTAATGATAGAGCTACCTTGACAAAATGATTGACTTTAAGAAATAGACATGCTAAAATGTTTGTATTATGTAATGCTGGAAAACTTGATGAATATATGCTCCAAGAGGACATCAGAAACACTCCACTCAGCATAGATGTCAGGAGTGTCTTGATAGGAGGGTGGCAGCCTCACTAAGAAGCTGGGTATGAGACATCTTTTGCAGTCTAGACAGGGACTGCACCACCACGCCCCTCAGCTCTCTGACTCCCGGACGTTTGAATTACACCACTGATTTTCCTCATCTCCAGCTTGTAGAAGACAGATTGTGGAACTTCTCAGTCTCCACAGTCATGAGAGCCAGAACTTACAATAACCAAATGCATGTAGTAAATATTTATCTTCTGTTGGTTCTGTTTCTCGGTTGAACTCTCACACACTGAGATTCAGTATAAAGAAACTTAAATCAATATCAAGATATTCTATACACAGTCATTCAATTTTTATCATTAAAATTTTAAGTATATGTATGAAAATTTTTCTTTGGGCAGTAAGTGCATTTACCTATTGGACTTTCAAAGTCTTTTTTAAGACAACATCAGATTATTTTCCTTAGTTTCAATGCTATAATATATTACTCTTTGATACTAAGATAATGCATAATAATATGTCATGGAAGATGGATACTAAATATACAGAAAGATTTTTCTTTGTTTTGCTAGGTTATACTTTTATAACCAATACTTTAATTTATTTAAACTAAAAATAAAAAGGGTTACCTAGTTTTCCCACCTGCTAGATGTCATCTCTGACAACTAAACTATTCTCTACATCAATGACCTTGATTACTTTTGAATTCTACGTAAAGAAACACCATACAGAATTTGTTTTCCTCTGTCTGACTTATTTCACATATCATAATGCCCTTGAGGCACACTCATGTTGCTGCAAATGGCAAAATCTCATTACTTATTATGGCTGACTGATATTTCATTATATGTGTGGGCACGAGTATCACATCTTCTTTATCCATTCATCCTTCAATGGCACTTAAGTTGTTTCCATATCTTGGCTGTTATAAATAATGATGCAACACACAAGAGTAATGCAAATATATTTTCAAGTTAGTATTTTCATTTCCACTGGATAAATAGATACCCAGCAATGAATGGAATCACTGGTTCAAATGGTACTTCTGTATCATTTTTTTGAGGAAACTCCATACTGTTTTCCAGAGTGGCTGCATCAATTCACATTCCCACCCAAAATACCAAAGTGTTTCCTTCTCTCCACATCTTACCAACACTTACTATTCTTGGTATTTTTGATAACACCATTCTACCATGTGTGAGGTAATATCTCGTTGTGGTTTTGATTTGTATTTCCTTAATGACTAGTGATGTTGAGTATCTGTTCATGTGCATGTTGACCATCTCTGTTAGTTGTTTTTTTGCAATTGTATGAATATTTATATATTTTGCAGATTAGCCCCTTAACTGATTTATGATTTACAAATATTTTCTCCCACTAGATTGGTTGCCTTTTCATTTCATTGATATTTTCTTTGCTGGGAAGAAGCTTTTTAGTTTGACGCAGTCCTACTTGTTTATTTTTGCTTGTTTCTTTAGCTTTTTGTGTTATAGCCAAAAATTATGTTAATAAGCTTATTGTCTATGTTTTCTTATAGAAATTTTATAGTTTTAGGTCTTATGTTAAAGTCCTTTGAGTTAATTTTTGTGCGTGGTTTAAGACATTGGTCCAGTTCCTTTTATTCTTTTTTTTTTCCTTTTTGCATGTGGCTATCCAATTTTCCCAGCACTTTTATCAGAGAGACTGCCCTTTCCCAATTTTACATTTGTATTTTTCTCACAAATTAACTGACCATCTAAGTGTAGATTTGTTTTTGTGTTCTCTATTCATTTCCATTGATATATGTTTCTGTTTTTATGCCAATACCATATTGCTTTGATTATTTTGGTTTTATTATACAGTTTGAAATCAGGGAGCATATGACCTCAAATTTTGTTCTTCTTGCTCAAGATTGCTGTGGTTATTTGGGATCTTTTGTGATTTCATAAAAATTTTAGAAGTTTAATGAGATTGGAATTTATTAAGGATTGCATTGACACTTTAATAGTATTAAGTCTTCCAATTCATGAACATGGAATATCTTTTCATTTATTTGTGCCTCTTTCAATTTCTTTCATCGATGTCTTAAGGTTTTCAGTCTACAGATCCTTCTTTCGCCTCCTTGGTTATATTTATTTCTAGGAATTTTGCTCTCTTTTATGTAATTGTGAGATTATTTACTTAATTTCTTCTTCTAGTAATTTGTTATTTGAGTATAAGTTGCAAAACAGATTTTTTTTTTGTATATTGCTTTTGTAACCTGTAACTTTACTGAATTTGCTGATAAATTCTAACAGTTTTTTTTTTTCATAGAGTTTTAAGGATTTTTAAAATGTAATGTTATGGTACCTACAACAGTGATAGTTTTACTTCTTTCTTTTCCAATTTGGATGTTTTTTCGTTTCTTTTTCTTGACTGATTGCTCTCTCTAGCTATTCCAGTACTATGTTAAATAAAAGTGGCAAGAGTCAGCATTCTTGTCTTGTTCCTGTTTCAGCTTTTCAGCATTGCATATGGTGTTGGCTTTGGGCTTGCCATATACGACCTTCACGTTTTGAGGTACAGTCCTACTATGCCTACATTTTTTAGAGTTTTAATCATAAATGAAGGTTGAATATTGTCAAATACATTTTCTCTTCTTATTGAGATGGTCATAGGATTTCTTTCCTCCCTTTGTTAGTGGGGTATGTCACATACATTGATTTCAGAATGCGGAACCACCCTTGAATCCCTAGAGTAAATCTCACTGGATCGTGGTGTATGATCCTTTCAACATATTGTTAAATTTGGTTTGCCAATATTTTGTTGAGTATTTTTGCATTTATGTTCATCAGATATTTTGACCTGTAATTTTATTTTTTTGTGACATCTTTTTCTGGTTTTGGTGTCATAGTAATGCTGACCTCATAAAATGGGTTTAGAAGTATTCTTTCCTCTTCTATTTCTTAAAACAGTTTGAGAAGTATTGGTATTCATGTTTCTATATCTACTTGGTGGAATTTAACAGTGAAGACTTCTGGCCCTCAGCTTTTATTTGTCAGAAGGTCTTTATAAAGAAAATTTTAAAAGCAGTAGTTAATCTAACTATAGTAATCAACTAAAGATTAAGGTATGGTGGCAGGCAGGACTGAAACATAATTGAACCTCAATAATAAGAATTTGTACTAAGTGTCAGAGTTACAGTGTGTGTGTGGGGGGGTTGTTCTTTTTTTTATTTTTTGTTTTTGTCAGTGCAAGGCAACATCAGAGAGGGAGCAAAGTTTTATCTGGTTGTATATTATTATTAATAAGTTAGAGATGAAAGATAGTAGAAACTCTGGCAAGTATTTAATTGACATAGTCTATCATGGATTTCTACACATAAAAAATTAAAGTGAATTCAGATGATTATAAGTATGATGTTGTGGGAGGTGGGTGTTGGGTCAGGAGAAGTAAATGGTCCATCTTGGATTAGGTGATAAATTTGGGGTCACATTACATAATTGTGATACCAACTACATGATGAAATTTTAATTAGACAAAACAATGATTATCATCATATAAACATTGAAAGTTGGTACCCTCTTATTTTAGCTATCTGATGTCTTATGAAGAGGAGACTGCATTTCACTTGTTATAGGACTAACAGAATAAAGTCTATACTCTCTAAGGCCAATTATTTTTTCAATGTCCTTTAATATTTCCCTATAAAATTAAAAGGTGACTGAATGTTTGGGATGGTCAAATGTGCTTTGACATTTTTGAGAAATGAATATGTAGCAATCATTGTTTTAAAATCATGAATATTTCAATAATAAGTCAGCATTAAGAATAAACATAATGTACCTAAAACATAATTTGTGATAAATTAATAAATTAGTCTAATAAAATAATCCAATATTGTTTATACCTGATTCTCTGATACATATAAATTTTAATTTATGTAAGGAAGGTCATGTTTATAGATCTGTGACAAGAAGCCAGATATAATATGCAGAGGTTCAGGAGTTGTTTAACTTCTGTCCTTAACCTGAAGCTACCTGGAGATTCCTACAATAATTTCACTGTCAGTCTATTCATCTTGGCCAAACAATAAGTTACACTAAACCCAAAATCTCCTGGGAAGAGAAGCAAGCAGGATTTGACAATGATTAACTATATAGAATCTTTCTATGGATCAATTGGACAAAAGTACATCTCACATGTATTTATGGTCTATTTAAAAGATGAGTGAATAAAAAATGAATAAGAAGCAATGTATGGTAAGGATTATCTTAGAGCAGAAACTACAGAAGAAAAATTGGCATACATTAGATAAATTCACTAAAGTTTGATAAATAAAATGGAAAATGAACAATGGAAAAGGCATATATGAAAATGCATGTACCTTCAAAATACCAATTCTCCATGGGAAAGGTAATTTAGTATTTATAAAAGATATCTAGAGATTATTATTTCCTTTCCTTCATTGAAACATTGACCAACAATAAATGGTTTTTTTTTTTTTTGGATTTTACAAGAGACTCTGAAACAAAAGCACATTATAGGATATATATATACACATGCATATTTATACATATTCATTTATTCATGTATTTTTCAATTTTACATTTAAAGTGCTCTTAGTATACACTGATGAACAACTATTGCTTAACAAAAAATCCAGGTGAGATAATTTATTGGAAAACAAGTTGGACTGAAAAAAATTAAACTGTTGTTAAAGGTATATTTGTATGATGTGATGATAATCAACGCATATAGTCTATAGAATAATTATTGGATGCTCTTTAAGCATGTGGAAAACTAAAAAGAAAGTGAAATTATTTGGATAGTATTAATTTGGAGAGACTAAGAGATAGATAGTTAAATAAATAGACATATCTTAAATAAGTTGACAGAATATCTTAAGACATATTTGTAAAAAAACATTTTTAAAGGTAGAACAGGGAAACAGGGTCAAGTAAATATTATTTCAAGTATCAATAGTTATTTCCCTAGTGTTTATCTTACCTCCTTTCCTCCAGTGTTAGGGACCTTAAATAGACCACAAGTGGATGTGGTGAGTCTTTCTTGGCAAAAGAAGCACAAATCAGAATATAAATTTTCCACTAATCCCCTAAGGGAATAAATGACAGGTTTCTTTTGCATGCATATGGAATTACCTCCTAGAGAGTAAAAGAGAACAGAAAGAAGAGCAAGATCTTGAATTTTAGCATTTGCTAAAATCTCATTACCTAGACTTTGAATTTTCAGTTTTCCTAGAAAAAGCTATTATTCATTTCAAGTTTAAATATACTGTTAGAAATTACAAGTTTCCTGGCACTTTTTATTAAAATCCAGGTGTGCTAGCTGTCATAACCAGAAAATGCAGCACCTCAAAGGCTGTATATTCCTGGGATTCTAAATACCCCTAAAAGTATACATGCTGATCATTTTCTTGGATTTAATATTTTTAAACATCACTACAAGGAAATGAGGATTTATTCCTATTTTATAATTTTTTACAATGATGTAGTATCTCATCAATTTTCTTTGACAAATTTTACAAAAATGTTTTTAAATTTGTCAAAAACCTGTAGTGAGAGGGTCTTTGACTAGCCCAAGTCTTGTTCCTGTGGTACAAATGACCATATTTACATGCAGTTGCACTGAATGGGAATTCATTGTGTTCATTTTATGAAGTTTTATTAAGCGCACTCTGATGAACAGATATTGCTTACTGGAATGGAGAGGAAGACGGCTTACAGGGAATCTAAGAATAAAATTATTTAGAAGCATATTTTTTACAGTCTTTCAATAATACATCTGAAGAACCTAAAAATATGGGCTCTTAATGAACCACTGAAAAGAAAGCAAGCTTGTTTGGAGCAAATTAGTCTGGGAAGATTTGAGGCCTCAAATTTTAATTGAATGTAAATGGTGCATTCAGTATGCAAGGCACCATCACTTGAACAATCTTGAAAAAGATAAAAAGAAGTCTCTCTGTTCAAGAAATAGCACATTAAAAAGCCGTGTATAGCCTAGTTATGTCAGTAAACCAGTAGTATGTCTGTGTTAGCAGACCACCTTAGTGGATGAGACGTATTCTAATCAGGATGTTTATCATACATAATTACCGAACAGGAGCTGTGTTATATGGCAGCGACAAGCATGGATCTGTAGTTCTAGATTTATGACCTTTTAGGTTCCTAAGCAGAGCTTGTTATGTATAAACCAGCAGGAGCAGATGGACTGCTCTCCAGAGTACAATAGAACAATATAGGATTTTACAGAGGAGAAAGATTCCTCTAGTAAAACCACAGAAATATAGGCAGCTAGAGAGGCAAATCCCACAATTGACCAAAAAGTGCTACTGGTCACACTTAAAATCGAATTGATATATATCAAATCTGACAAGGAGGATACTTCGGGAGGAAAAGAGAGAACATTTTGTTTAAGGACTAGCACAAAACTAGTCCTTTTATTCAAGGACTGTATTGAATAAAAATTGAAAGCATAGAATGGAAAGCCACTTTTTAGTAGATGTATAAGTTTTAACTTTGAAAACGTGTTACTAACCTCTTTTCCATTTTCTCTTCCAAGAAATGAAAATGATAACTGCACTACCCACAGAGTTTCCCTAAGTATTAACTGTGGTGAGGATTAAATAGTAACTTCTATGCAGTTGTTGGCTGTAATTATTATCCTGATTTTATTCATGACAAAAATTCTCAAGAGTTTAAGAGGCTTGACCAGCTAGCGAGTAACAGAATGAAAGGAAAATGAGTTGCCTAAATTATCTGTTGTTACATAACAAATCATCCCGACATTTAGTGACTTGAGATGACAGCAATGTATTATTTTGCAAGATTCTGCTGGCCTCACTTGGGCTCACTTTGCAGCTGCATTTCCCTGGGTCAGCTGGGAGTTAGTCTCTGCTAAAGCAGATGAGATGGGAGAGTCTTTCTTCTCAATACTTTTGTCCATGTTTCTCTCAAGTTTTCAAGATGCAAGCTACTAGTCTACAAGGACCTTAACACTTCTTGCCTGAGATTTATTGAAATTACATTGACCAGATCAAGTCATAGAGGTAAGCCCATAGCCAATACCAGAGAGCACTACTCTAGAGTAAGACATCGCATGGTGTAATTTATAGGAGGTTATTGTCTGTGGACCTGAAAATCTTTTGATTTTTATGTAGTATTTTACTTGTTAATGCAGATAAGGAAATTTGAAAAATGTAGAATAATTCTTTATCTACATTTTTAGAGTGAATAATCTCTGTGTTACATAGGGGGAAATAGCTGAAAATCCTTGAAACTGACTGACAGAATGATCCACAATATAATTGTAAAAATATGAATAAATGATGCTCTAAAAGTCTGTGGCACACCACATAATCATAATAATAATTCTGTTGAAGAATAAATTTATTTAGAACACAGGCACATGGATATTGAATCTTGCTTGTGCCACTAGTTCAATCAGTTGTTGCCTATTGATCAGTATTTGCTGGCATGAGTATGTAAGACAATAGATGTTCACTACCATATTGAATGTTTTATGCCTCTGGAAAAATAGTTATGAAATAATGTGTATATTTTTAGTAAAATGTGCCTGTGATAAATCATATATATCTTTCTTGACCAAATTCACTTTGGTGTGATGATAACTCCTCATTTACGCTGTTAAGTATTTTCGTTACCTCCTCTTTAAAATGCAGATAATGATACCTACAATACCATTTTCCTCTATTTTTAGAATTAGAGATGAGGTGCATCAAAAATAGTGCACCTAGCTATAGTTCACCTGTCATAGTGTTTGGCACTTAGTAGGCACTAAATAAACCTTAGCAATTACTTAATTTGTTTTGCTACTGCTGCGTCTCCTCTCCTCTTGGTGTTCCCTCTTTTATACCTTTTTCTGCTCCCCCTATAATCCTCTCTTTTCTCTGCTTCCTCCTCCACCCCCTCCTCTTTTGCTTCTGTTTATTCTGTTTTTCCTCCTCCTTCTTGTAAATAGCTAGTGCCTAATGGACTGCAGTCCTCCATTTATTAGGTATTCAATAAATATTTGCTTATTAAATAAGAGACTTTATAGAATTTGTGGCATTTGCATTAATTCAATGACGTATTCAAATAACCTTGAAAGTGATAATTACATTAGTGGCATGTACACATCATATTGACACTACACATACATTTGAAGTAAAAAGATTTTGTATGGTGTCCTTTTTTTCCTCACCCAAGGACATGCTTCTGGATTTTTAGAGAGAAAGGAAGGGAAAGAGAGAGAGAAAGAAACATTGTTCACCTTGTACACACCCCAGCTGGGGTACAAACTGGCAACCCGTGCATGTGCTCTGACCAGGAATCAAACCCTTGACATGTTGGTTACCGGACAATATTCTCACCAAGCCACATCGGCTAGGGCATATTTTTTCCTTTTTAATGACAAAAATAAACATCTCTCTCAGGCTAGGTGCTTATCTTATATCCTATGCCAAATAATACTTCCCAATATAATAATGTGCCATTGATTAGTCTTTATTCATGACTACACCTACTGATATTAAGATTTTCAACATTTATAATCCCAAATAATAAAATATTAGACCATAGATTTAATATTTGGTACATAAATATTTCTGCCTGGCATTCTATTAAGTTATACTTTATATGTGAGTATTTACTGTACCTGATACTGAGGAAACTCAGTCTTTAATGGATTCCTAACAGATCATTATTTTTCTCATAACTTGGAGCTAGCTAGTGAAAGAATAAAAGTAGAATAGTTAAATCAAACTTGGTGGTGAGGATGGTGCTCTGTGTGTACATGTATATAACTGTGTCTTTGGATACTATTTTTTAGTTCCTTCCTTCCTTCTTAAATTTTATTTCTGATTTCCTTTGCTATGCATTATTTAAATATTTGTTTAGTAAAATATAGCCATATATGCCTTTATGACTTCTGGATTACAACATGTTTGGTAAGTTTACAGCCATAAATGTTCCGTGTTTTTTCATTGTGTATATTTTAAACTCACCATGAATTTTTATGCATATGGTTTGGCATATGTTTGTTGTAAAGTCAAGCTCTACACTTTTTGTTGTATAAATGTGTAGCCAATTATACATCACTGATTTCATATTACCTTTACCATTTACTACTTTAACATTTATACATGCCTTTCTATCCAGACCTAACCAGTTGCATTGATACGTTTTACTGTTCTTACACTGAAAGCACACACTTTCAACTACTGTAACTTCGTCATGTTATGACATCTGTTGGGGCATGTTTACATTCTCTAATGAACTGTGCTTATTTTTAAAAATGTCCTTGCATGTTCTTCTGCATTTTATTTTACATATAAAATTTAAAATCTTTTTACTTCCGTTTTGTTGATCTTCTTAACTTCTCGAATTATTCTCATCTTCTGGAATTCTCATTAGACTAATGTTGAATTTTCAAACTTCTCAATTTTATGTAACTTTTATTATGTTTTTCTTTTTTATACTTTGTGGATTATATTTTGAGTTATTTCCTTAATTTAACTTTCATATATTTTTATTTTATTACATGGTGCTTTACCAATGAAAAATATTAGAAATCATATTTATTAATATGTAATCAAATTATAAAATCTTTCATATTCCTTGATACTTCCTAAGCACAGCTGACTTTATTCTTTCTTTTTCTTTTATCTTTTAAAACACTTCTGAGGATACTAAAAGTATTTTAAGTTTTTTTTTCTGTTTTCTAATTTGTATGCAATATATTTGTATTAGTATTTTTGTTTTTTCATCTTGGTCTTTCATTCATTTTGTTTAACATGAGTGTCTGCTAATCTGTGATTGTGAGTTTATAGTTATTAATGAGAAATTTGAATAATTTTTCAAAGGTTATTGTTATTAATAATAATAGCTAATAATTGTATTGCTATCACTGCCCTTAGGTTTTCATAAATGTTAGCTCATTTAATTCAATCAAGAACCCTAGTAGGTTGGTACCTTTTCATCCACTTTTTTTACTTTAGCAAAATTATACAAAAGGCTTCAGAATCTGTCCAAGACCATGTGACTATTAAGCAGTAGACCATATGGATTTGAATTGATGCACCTGGCTTAAGAATTGAGCTTACCCTGGCCAACATGGCTCAGTTGTTTAGAGCATAGCACATAACCCAAAAGGTCACGGGTTTGATTGCCCATCAGAGTTCATACAAGGGACAGTCTATGGATGTTTCTCTTTCACATCTGTGTTCTCTCTGTCCTTCCCTGCCCCTCTTTAAGCATGTCCTCTGGTGAGGATAAAAAAACAAACAAACAGAAAAAGTATCTTAACCATTATAGTAATTTTTCAAGTAATTACTTGTCTATTTCTTTTTTCTTTATTAAAAATGCTTTATTAAAGGAAAAAGGACAAACATAAACAGAGAGAAATGGGCTAAGAACATGAAGAAGCAACTTCACACACACAAAAAAAAGAAAACAAATTTCCAGTAAACTCATGGCAAAATAGCCAACTTCATTAGTAATAAAAGAAAACACTTTAAACAGAGATATGTGTAATTTTCAACTGTGAGATTGACAGACATGAATAAATGATAAAATACAATATTGGTGAGGTCATAAATATTCTTACAGGTCCTTTTCTTTTTTTAAAATCTAAGAAGACTTTTATTTATTTTTAAAATTATTTTATTGTTGTTCAAGTACAGTTTTCTGCCTTTTCCCCCACCCCAGCCCAACACCCCAGCCCTCCCCACCTCCCTCCCGTTTCCAACCCCCTCTTGTTATTGTCTATATGTCCTTTATAATTGTTCCTGTAAACCTGTTACCCTTTTCCCCTATTATCCCCTCCCTTCTCCCCTCTGGTCACTGTCAGCCTGTTCTCAATTTCAATGTCTTTGGCTCTACTTTGCTTGCTTGTTTGTTTTGTTGATTAGGTTCCTGTTAATGGTGAGATCATACGGTATTTGTCTTTCACTGCCTGGCTTATTTCACTTAGCATAATGCTCTCCAGTCCCATCCACAATCAGAGAACGACAACTAACCAACCATCCCGTAGGATTACTGTGTAGAAGTCAGACAAGCAGAAGGAGATTCCCAGCTCTATCTTAACTGTATAAACCTTTACTGTGGGAGTGAAGTGTTTTTTTCTTCTATTTCTCCACTCAAATTTGTTGCTACTTTTTCTTTTTTGTTATGTATGAATTCTTTCTTTATATCCAATTATATAATTTGGGTTATTTTGACTGGATCTGTTTTACTGTTTACCCTCATCACTCAATCTCTCTAGAGGAGCTCTCTCTAGGGATATGTTACACTTTGCAGTATTGGGGGTTTATTATCATGAAGACAAACATTTAAATACCTGCTTATGTTGGGATATGTCTTTTCAATACTCATTCATTGAGAGTTTTTACCATGAAAGGGCATTGAATTTTGTCAAATGCTCTTACTGCATCTGTTGAGATAATCATATGGTTTTTATCCTTTATTTTGTTAATGTCATGTATCATCATTATGGATTTACTGATGTTAAACCATTTTGCATTTGTGGCGGAATGAATCCACCTGGTCATGTTGTATAATCTAATGTATCGCTGAATATGGTTGGCTAATATTTTATTGAGAAAATTCGAATCTATGTTCATCAAAAATAATGGGCTGTAATCTGCCTATTTGTAAAGTCTTTGGTTTGGGTGTCAGCGACATACTGGCTTTATAGAATAAGTTTGAAAATATTCCTTTCTCTCCAATGTTTTGAAATAGTTTGAGGATAAATATTAACTCTTCTTTAAGTACTTGATGAACTTCATTTATAAAGTTGTCTAGTCTTGCATGGTTGTTTGCTTGAAGTTTTTGATTAATACTTCAATTTCCTTGATATTTATCAGTCTGTTTAGATGTTACATTTCTTCCTCATTCAGTTCTGGAAGGTTATATACTTCTAGAAATTTATCACTTTATTCTGGATTGTCAAATTTGTTGGCATATAATTGCTCATAGTATTCTATACACTATAGTATTTGTATTTCTGTGGTGTGAGTTGTCATTTCATCTTTCATTTATTATTTTATTTATAGGGCTCTCTCCCTTTTACTTGATGAGTTTGGCTTAAGGTTGCTCAGTTTCATTTATATGTTCATTGAATCAGCTTTTACTTGTATTAATCTTTTCTATTGTGTTTTTTTAAATTTCTGTATTGTTTATTCCTGCTCATATCTTAACTATTTCCTTCCTTTTATTTACTTTAAGTTTTGCTTGTTCTTCTTTTTCTAGTTCTTTAGTTGCAGAGTTAGATTCTCTTTACTTGGAATTTATATTATTGTTTATTTGTTTGTTTTTTCAGTAGTCCTGTATAGCTATGAACTTCTTTAGACCTTCAGTCTCTCTTTGTGATTTAGGACTTTCTTTCTTAACTTTCATCTTCCCATTACTAACTACCTTCCATGTTTACCCAAAAATATATCCTCCTTACTAGAAGTCTCCATTCTTAGGTCTTTGTGTCTAGTAATATCTTCAGAAAACGTGAACTGTTCTCACGAATATGCCATGTACTAGCAGAGGTGTCCAACCTGTGGCCTGCAGGCTGCGTACAGCCCAGGATGGCTGTGAATGCAGCCCAACACAAAATTGTGAATTTACTTAAAACATTATGAGATTTTTTTTTGTGATTACATGTTTCAATGTATTTCATGTGTGGTGCAAGACAACTCTTCTTTTTTCAGTGTGGTTCAGAGATACCAAAAGCTTGGACAACTCTGTAGGGAACCAAAATAAGACAGAGATAGTTATGTCAGTTTCTGTTTTTAATTATCTCTGACAGGATCAGAGATAACTATAAAGACAGGATCATGGAAGAGTGCCCATTACCAACTACACAAGATGAACTTGGTAATCTCTCCAATTCACTTTTTTTTCAGTAGGGTGAAGCTTGTCTATTTGAAATTTTGACCCTGTGTGAAGCATCCCATTGGTCAATAAAAACAGTGCCATATGTTGTACTACTGAGAAAATATCCACCTTCTTTTGAAAATCTTACTGATGAATCTCCAGTAGTTACTAATTTAACAGAGCAGAAGATTAAAAAGTAATAAAACACTATATTAACTAATTACCCAGTAACATACAAGAGTAGCACAATTAAATACAAATATCATATATCCCAAAGAAAATTGAATTAATCACAGATAATCATTAAATCACACACACAAAAAAATCTCTTTGTCCAGAAGAATAGTGAAATAAATAGAAAGCATCCTTAGCCTAGGTGTATTTTGAGAATAAAGGTGAGGGTAGTGCATTGCATATTGTAAAGTGGCTTTCTGACTGGGATATGAAATAACACAGCATTCTGGCAAACAAATGTGCTAAACATAACCATTGAGCAATTCAATAAACATTATCACTTTCCCTGAAACACATATGACAGTGGAGGCTGTGAAATAAACTGACCCTAATGTGCAGTTGAGGGGAAAGCCCCTGAGACAAGTCCAGTCCTGCGGGTGGAGGCACGTGCCAGCAACAGCTAGCCTAAGCCGCACTTCTCTAAGAAAAAATCCTGTATAAATTAGAAAAAAGGTGAAAAAGTTTCAAGGTAAAGAAAAATATGTTTACTATTCTCACATTTGTATATATATTTTTTCTACAAGGCTTCATTGTTAAAGATTTCTACAAGAAAAACACATTTTCAAAATATGAAGTAGCAATGGTACACCATGGATCTCAGCCTGAAGATTTCTCTGATTGCAGCTTCTCACAAGATGGTTAACTTGTAAGACAGAGTGACTTCTTTTGTCGATTTACCTTGATATACCAAGAAATGGAGGAGCAACAAATAGAGTGTTAACAAAAATCTTTCTCCCTATATCATTAGTTTTCCAAGTCTTTATCAATCATGCAAGAAAAAAAAATTTATATGCTACAAAATTAAAAACTTGAGAACATTTTTCAATCTACTTCTGGATTTAAGAAATTTTCATCCCACATTTGTTTACTCTTTCATTTTATGCTCCCTTCTTTCATGGAATTCAAGCTCCATGAGGGATGAGGCCTGTCTGTTTTATTCATTTTTCTATTATGCATTTTCTGACCCATATCTGACACAAATAATTGAGTTAAGTACTTTTAGTAGGGATGTTATTATGACTTTAGTAAGGATGTTATTGTGACTTTACTTGCAATATTGCACAAATATTGGTGCACAAATATTATATTGGAAAAAAAGATACTCACCAAGTTTGTTATAGAGTCCATCTATAAATATGAAAATATTTAAAAATTAAAGGATTTTTATGTCAGAGTTTAATCTGGTTGTCAAGCACATCTATTTAATTTTTACATTTTATTAGTTTTGTTCTTCAGTGATATTATGATTTTTTCCGTAATAAAATGATATGTTATCAAGATAAAGAGGAGATTAAATATCATATATATGGTTAGACTAGATGTGGTTTATGGTCTTTTCTAACCCTGAGATTTCAAGTTTATTTTGATTTCTTGACAAATGAGAGACTTCCAGAGGAGACCGGCCAATCAATAATTGCCTTAAACTAGATAGTATGTAATTTATTTTACCTACTGGGACAATTTCAAAAGTGAAATGAGATGCTTTTGGTAATTACACCAAGACAACAGGCATAAAGAGCAGTCTAGGAAGAAATGGGATTTGATTTTACATTATCTAGAATGATGGTATTAAGATAGTCAATTAATGTCAATTCCCAGAAAGATGTAAAAAAAGGAACTAATGAGTCTGAAAATAAATCTCTCTCTCTCTTTCTCACACACACACACACACACACACACACACACACACACACAGAAATGCTGATAAAAGTAAAACCTGGGGCTTCCTTAGTATCTGGAGATAGTCTGAGCAAGACACAGCACTCTTTACTAGCAAAAAATGGACTGGTCAGGATTGTAGGAAGGCGTATTACTAACAATATTTCACTGATCATCGTACTTTCACCTACCATTCTTTGCCAAAGACTTCAGTGTATGTGTTTTTGGAAAATTTTTCAGTGTAACTAAATATTATCATCACAGAGCCAAGTTCACAGTGTTCAGAAGATTTGCCAAATGAAAATCTTCCTTCAAAAAACATTGATAACCTGATAAAAAGCAGGAGGGATCAGTACAAACTGCAACCTAAAGAGTAAAGAGTAAGGATCCTAAAGGTTCAGACTAAAGAATAGCAAATGGTAATGATCATTGCCTTGTAAACCTGAGACCAAGATAAGATTAACTATATGTTCGTTTTTTTGTGTCTGGATTTATTCTCCTAATCCCAGAAGAGTTGGTTTAAATTATGCCTGCTAAAGTAGCTTCGTTTTTTATCTTTGAAATAACTGTGGTTTGCATTGGTCACTACTTATACATAACATATTTGCTGTGATTCTGCCCAGGTTTGATAGGTGTTTCTGCCAGAATTGCAGTAATCTAGCTCATAATCCTATAGTACTGTTTGGGAGCACCTTTTCAAAATAGAAACAACAGATAAACTTTTCTTTAAGAGTGATACAAATCATGTGAATAATTTCAAGACCAGAATAAGGAAAGTATATTTCTGAGGATTAAGAACTCAGGCTGAAACCTGTGAAATTTTGTTAAACCATTGTCACCTCAATAAATTCAACAAAAAGGAAAAAATAAAGTTCTCTTTAATGAATATAAAATATCTCAAAATTTCCCTATCATGAATTCTTAAAAGTACCTTTTGTATACTGGCTAACAAAAATAAAAACCAAAAAACTCAGGCTACTTCCCGGAAATGCTTAAGATAAAAATATTGTCTGTCACAGACTCTAATATGGATTAACTAGTTACAGAGAGACAGAGGCTGATATAGTTTAGCCTCATCTTGATGCCTCAAGGAGTAAAAAATATTAGCTGAAAGATTATGTTTGTATGCGTTGCAAGCTTTCTTTTTTTAGTAGCATTTTAATATTAATGTTCAGTTACAGTTGTCCCATTTTTCCCCCTTTGCTCTCCCCTGCCCCGCTCACCACTCCCACAGTCAATCCCCACCCCGTTGTGCATGCCCATGGGTCCTTGGTACATACATGTTCCTTGATTTGCCCCTTCCCCTTCTTTTCCCCAATACCCTCCTCATCCCTCCTCTCTAGTCACTGTCAGTATGCTCCATATTTACATGTCTCCAGTTCTATTTTGTTCATTCGGTTTTGTTGGTTAGGCTCAATTTATAGGTGAGATCATAGGGTATTTATCTTCTGTAAACTTTCTTAATAAACAGTTCTTTCAAAGAGTAAGTGCTGAAATGTTCACACATCTATTCAGGGATATTTTACCATTTATTTTGTGTTCCTTCTTCATACATACTTCTAGTTTAAGAATGTCTATATTCAATATTTAAAATAGTTATTTTTATGTAGCTCTTGATTGTGTGAACATAGTGTGCGTAAGGGAAAAATAAGACTATTTTGAAAAAAATTATATCAAAAGTAAAACAATGGGATGTAAGAAATATCCAAGATGGTATCTAGAATGGGTGACTATGGGTTATTTCCCCGTACTACTTGACACAGAATGTAGTATCCAGATATTATATTCTTAAATTAAATAGCTTAGATAATCAGAAAAAGCAACGAAAGCCTAAAAATTTAGGGAAATAATTTAGCCTAATCAATGACTTGGTTATATCTTTTAAAATTTTAATATATTTTCATTTTAAAATTTCAAATGAAAAAAAGTTTAGAATTGATTTATTTAATAATAAGTGATATACAAATTAATTTGTGTCAATAACTTATATTTTATAAGGTTCTTTCAAACAAGCAATAATCCTTATATTCATATTTATGATTGTAATAAAGAGGTGAAACAAAAATAAATATTATCACAGTAACATATTTATCAGCAAGTATATAAAATAACTTGGAAATCACAAAGGAATAAACAATTTAAAGCAAAGCAAATATTCTAAATAAAGTTGAGAATGTAAAAACGAATCATTAAATATCAGTCTGTTATAATTAAAAATAATATTGACATTAAAATGCAGTAATTATACATTTCAATATGAATGACTTCAATATAAATGACTAGAGATGATTAAACTGTCTTTCATAAAGTCAGCTGACAAAAGTGGGTTTTATGAGATTCAAAAACAAGTTCTTCAAATGTGTATCCAAACAGTTAGGTTTGTTCTCTGTCCTCAACAATTACATATTCTAGAAATAGCCAATATATCATATAATACAGAAAAGCAATTTTCAACCATTTTCATCTAATGGCACACAGAAACTAATTATTAAAAACCTGTGGCACACCAAAAACATACCTTTGTCAATCTGACAAGAAATAAGTATAATTTGATTTATTCAAAGAAGACTGCTACTATTGTGTTGGCTGTTGTCATGTTTTATTTGAAAATCTAAGGGAAAAAGAGGTCAGTGCCCCTTACTAAATAGTCAGGTATTGCATGTTTTAAAAAATCTTGTGGCACACTAGTTGAAAATTATTTCAATAGAAGGGATAATATTAAAATCCAGTTATAACATTTGATCAGTAAAAATACTACTAATAATTTAGCTATATAGTACCTCATAAGGATATATGCTATCTTTACATCTACATATCTATATAGATATCTATCTTTAGTTCTTCATTATAGCTATTTCAACTTTTATAAGGAATTCAAAATAGTCTATTCATTTTCTAAGAATTTGATTTATTTTCATGTGGGTTCTAAAAATGTCCCCTCATCTGATTATGTGGTAGACCCAAAGCCAGCAGGGTTAGGTCTTTAGATTTTTTGTGTTTGAACAAAATGTGTCACCCCATATTCTAGAAATGTTCAAGCAATAATAAATCATGATATATTCTTGGCTATATAAGTAAAATTTATATGCTTTAAGTATGTCAACTATCCAGATAATTTTAGATGTCAGATAATAGATGATTTTTAAATTTATTTTAGTTACACATTACTAAAAAAAGGTGGTGTGAAATCCTAAGCAGAAAAAAAGAATAAAATCTGACTGAAAACTTTTTTAATTAGATATTTTATCTGATCATTCATTACTCCTTTCATTAAAAGTTTTATACTAGATGACACTGTATCCATCATTGTGGTTTCAACATTATCTAAGAAAAGACTCCTAACTTTACAGAGGTTGTAGTCAAAGAAAACTATTATCAGTAAAAGAAAACTCTATATATACACATTTACATAATCACACACATATGTGTATCTGTATATTCATATATACACATGCAATTATATTTTAGTTGAAATCTATTTTTATTGTTTTCATAAATGAAGTATAATTGACATAACATTATGGTCTATTAATTTCAGGTGTACAACATAGTGATTTGATATTTGTATATATTGTGAAATGATCACCACAATTAATCTAGGTAATGTCTGTCATCATACTTAATAACAAATTTTGTTCTTGTGATGATAATTTTTAGCATCTAATTACTTAGTAACATTCACTTATGAAATATAGTTTAGTAACTATAGTCATCATACTGTACACAGCCGAGACATTTAATTTATAACTAGAAATTTGTTTCTTTTTACCTCCTTTACCCACCCACCATACTCTGCCTCTGGGAGCCACCAATGTTTTCTCTATATCCATGAGATTTTTACTTTTTTAAAATACCTTTAAGCTTCTACATTTATATTGGATTGGCTAAAAAGTCCACTTAGTTTTTTCCCATAAAATAACAGACACCTTCCAGTTTCACCAATAATTTTATTGAATTTGGATATTTTGAGTATGTTGGCTCATACTATGGTATAACATTGATGGTTCCAATTAGTGTCTTGATATGGTTGCTATCAACTTCAACTGCTCTGCCTGACCCTGGAGCATCATCTAGAGAGAAACCTCCAGCATGAAGCTTTGCAAACCACTATGACGCATTTGATCAGTCACAGCACATTCTCCACACACTGCACAAATCTTTTATTGCTTTTCAGTTGCATTTTTACTTTTCTTAAAATAATAAAGCACAATATGCCAAAATATTGCACATTTTCCTCCATCTTCAATATTAAAATGTCTACACAAACATTTAGAAATTCTGATAATTTTTTTAAATGCAACTGATATGACAGCTGTCACTATATAATATAACAAAATTGTTTTGAATTAAGTTAAAAACAACTAGGAACTTCTAGAGCCATCTCATGGTAAAAAACAAACAAACTTTTTGGCCAACCCAAGATAAGTGAAATCATATAGTATCTGTTTTTCTCTGACCTACTTCACTTCTGATGATACTCTCAAAACCCACCCACGTTGTTGCTTTGTGGTTACTGTGAGACTTACAGATAGCAACTTATCTTTATACTAGCCTACTAACTTGGTAAATTAAGTTTGAATGCATTCTAAAAGTCCACATTTGTATCCTCCCCATAAGTTTGTTTTTAATGTCATATTTTTCATTATTTATTCCATGTATCTCTTAATGAAGTGTTATAGTTATAGTTAATTTTACTACTTTTGTTTTTGAATCTTCATAATAACTTTATATGTGATTAATTCACCACCTTTTCAATACCAGATCATTCTAAATATTACTACATATTTATCTTTATCAATGATATTTTTAATTTCATAAGTTTTTGTGTTACTTATTAGGCCCTTTCTTTTTACCTTAAAGAACACCCTTTACCGCCTGGCTGGTTTGGCTCAGTGGATTGAGCGGACCAAAGGGTTGCCCATTCGATTCCCAGTAGGGCACATGCCTGGGTTACAAGCCAGGTCCCCAGTAGGGGGTGCGTGAGAAATAACCATATATTGATGTTTCACTCCCTCTCTCTTTCTCCCCTTCTTCCCCTCTGTCTAAAAAGAAACAAAATCTTTAAAAAATATAAATTGATTTTTAAAAGTAAAATAAAATTATATAATCTTTAAAAAAAGAAGCCCCTTCAATATTTCTTGTAAAGGTAGCTTAGTGGTGACAAATTTCTTTAGCATTTGCTTGTTGACAAAACTTAAGCTATTTAGTTCTGAATGACAACTTTGCCAGGTAGTATATTTTTGGCTGTTTTTTTTCCTCATTACAGCATTTTGAATAAACAGGTGAGGGGGAAAAGTAGGTTTACACAGTAATAAAAATAAATGCAATAATTAACAAATAATAATAGAAGAAGATCTGTTTCACCTCCTCAGAACCATATACCTAATTTTGCCCATGCCTGTATACACCCCTCCCTTCAGCCTGCCAATGTTTCTGTTACAAAATCTGCTGTTAGTCTTTTGAGGTTTCCCTTGTATACAAGTTGTTATTTCTCTTGCTGCTTTTAAGATTCTCTCCTTGTTTTTAATGTTGGACATTTTGAATATAATGTGTTGTGAAGTGGGTCTCTTTAGATTCATCTTTTTCAGAACTCCGCAGGCTTCCTGGATCTTGATACCTGTTTTTATCCTCAGAGTAGTAGTTTCAAGCCATTATTTCTCTCATAAATTTTCTGCCCTTTTCTCTCCCTTACCTCCTTCTGAGACCTCTGTACTATGAATGATAGTCTGCTTCATGTTGTCCCATAAGGTGCTTAAGTTATTTTCACTTCCTTTCATTCTTTTTGTTTACTTGTTTATTTGTTTTACTGCTCTCTTTGGGTGAGTTTCAGTTTCCTATATTTTGTTCACTAATTCTTTCTTCTGCTTCATGTATTCGCTATTGAACACCCTAATGTATTTTTTCATTGCATTCTTTATCTCTGTGGCTCCTATTTGCTACTTTCTTATATTCCTATGATTTCATCCATTATTTCCTGAGCTCAATAAGCACCTTTATGATCATTATATTGAATTATTCATCAGATTAATCACATATCCATTTCATCAAGAAATTTATCTGAGGTTTCACCTTCTCTTTTGGAAGCAAGGTAAATTGTTTTTTGTTTTCATTTCCCTTGATTCTTTGTTCTGGTTTCTATGAATTGAATAAAAGAGTTACTTCTTCCAGTCTTGTTGGAGTGGTCTTACGTACTAGATGAATCTTACAGTTCAACCATTCCCTTGCTCCTCATTGTATCTCAAACATTTGCGATTGTCCAAATAGCCTATTTTATTTTTAGTGGCTCTCAGTATTTGGGGGTGTGGCAAGACCTGTCAGTTTCTCAAGGAGAAGGACCTCAGTCAGCACCTAAATTAGACTGCTTAAAGCCAAATCTTCAGACAGAAGCTTTTGATGAATGCAATATATGTATAATGCAAGCATATGTATAATGCTTGTAGCCCCAGAGACTACATATACATACACACAAGCATAAGACCTGCTAACCACCAGAGCCAAGCCTTCTAGAGGTACCCTCTTGGTGTCACTTGTAAAAATTGAGCCGGAGCAATGTAAAAACTCATTTGTGGGATATGCCGATCACCTGCACAGAGACAGGCTCAAAAATGACCCTGTCCCTGTCCCTGAATATACCTCAGTAGATCTCTAGATGAGTGCTAATCTGAAAAACTGCACCTCAGGCCAAAGCCACAGGACCAGCAAATAAACCTCTCACAAAAAACTTGGGAATGGGTTTAAGTCAACTATCTCCACATTGCATTGGCTATATTAGCCTGCTAAGAATTATCACTCCATTTGTTACCACCCCACAGGACTCAGAGATGTAAACCTTGCCTAGCATCAGAACTAGGTGATCAAGAGCTGTCCCTGGGAAACAGCTGCAAAACTGGGGCACTGAACATGTATAAAAGTTACCCTCTGGGAGGAACTTGTGCTCTGGAGTGTGGCAGAGAAAGAACTTAATGCTAGCAGCAGCTCTCTGAGGTTTCTGGTAAAGACTGCAGTTAGTCCTTAGATGCATGTGTAGTTAGGAGCCTGATCCTCTTGTTGCAGCTATGAAGACAAATGAGCATCTTTCACAGACAGAGTAGTCTCCTGAGTCTGTTACTTCTCACTGTGCCCTGCAGGGTGATGGCCCTTTAAGAACTCTGTTTTCAATGGTACAGTCCTGCCAGGTTTCCTGCAATCTGATAGTGGAACCTGGGTAGCAGACAACAAAATCAAGGTGCCTGAGGAGAGTGCAAGCTCCTTTCCTGGAGATGCCAGCAAGCTGTAAGAGCAGCAGAGGAAGTGTGCAGAGAAAGCATTCCTTCCACAAAGAGTTATTCAGTAGGCTTGGATGTGTGTTATAGTAAATATCTGCCCCTCAGGCCCATGATCAAAGATTAAAAAAAAAAAAAAAAAGACCTTTCCACATAAAATCTGAACACCTTTCAACTGGCTGCCTCTGCACTGAGGCCTGACTTGGGTGAAGGTTTCTGAGAGCACGAGCACTTCGCGAGCTGTTTCTCAGGTGGTTATAGCCTTGTGGGCCTTGCGGATACCAGCCCGGCTGATTTTCAAAGCTGGATGTTTCGTGGATTCAGCTCGCAGGTGCAGGTCTTGGAAGGTCCGTTGCTCACTGTGGGTTCAGACTCTTCACTCCTTAGGGAGAAGCCCCAAGTTTTGAATTCCCTCCCAAATGTAAGTCACCATGGCAGGTGGGGGTTAATGATGATGTTGTGTCTCAGCCTCTCCTACTTGATTTGCTATTGGTTTGGCTTTTTTTTCTCAATGTGTAGCAGTCCCTCCGCTTGCTTTTTGATATTTTTCAAAGAAAATTGTTGCATATGTAGCTGTGGATTTAGTGTGTCCATGGGTGGATGTGAGTTCAGGATCTTTCTGCATTGCCATATTGAACTGGAACCCCTTTTTATTGTTTTTCTAATGAAGTATTTCCATATTTATTCATATAAATTTAGGGAAAAAAAGAAAAGTGATTTTCTCAAGTTTTATTTTCAGTCCTAATAACTATAGTTATAGCAGGGTGTGATTTTGTTTTCCTGTGAACATTTTAGAGACACATTCAATACAGTATAATTAGAAATTTAATCAGGTCAGTGGAGTGTAAGCCATTATACAGGAAGTACAGTTCCTGAGGCAACGGAATATTGTGTACAAATATACACTTATTACCTTATTGAGAGTATTCAGGTTTGCAGTTTACCAAAGTGTAAATAGCCAATGGCTTTTATAAATTGTGTGTAACTTGATTATTCAATAATCCATACTAAAGTACATAATAATCCATTTACCACATGCATTTACCCATTCAAGCCTGCCATTCACTGAGCTGTGCACAAAATGTCGCTTCCAACGTAGTGTATCCACTTCTTTATTGCAATCTTTCTTTGTACCAGTACACAAAATATATCATACACAAATTTTAGTAATTAGCAATGGGTCTCAGTTTGTTTAATGGGAATGAGCAAGATCTGAGCTGTATGACATTCTCTTAGGGTGCGATAGCTCCCAGGAACCAGGCCTTTCATCTACCACCAAAGGAAAAGGAAAATGGTAGTGGCCATTTTTCTCTTCATGGAAATGCAAAGTACCTTTTATATCAAGTTACATTAACGAATGAACATATTGTGAAATTACTTTTTTTATCAGACCCAAACTATAGTAATCATTGCATGAATGTGCATTTTTCGTGGTTTGAGTCACAAATTGAAGTCCACAATAACATTTTTGCTTTTTCTTTATGAATAGAAACTTCAAACAAAAATAAACATCTTAAATTACTTTTCTCAACATGCAGGAGGAGAAACAATTTTGTGAAGTTAATAACATTTCTGCAAAGACTGTGGGCTGTGGGGAAATCATGCAAAGCTAAACTGTATAGCATGGAAACCCGCTAAACAAAAAAGTTTTCACAACTTCTATCACATTTTTTCTTTTTTTGTTCTATGAGAATTAATTGTTTTGTTTTGTTTTAGGAACTGGATGTCTTACACATCTTGGAGAAGGAAGCATTTAAACAATCATTCACTTTAACATCAATCACATTTTCTCAAGTTAGGACTTTCTTAGATATGTTTTTTTTTTAAGATTCTAGAAATGCATAAAAGTCCTATTATTTTTTCCATTTAATTTAATTTATTTTAAAATTTACTTTTATTTTATTTTTATTACCATTTGTCCTCTTTTTACCCCCTGCAATCACCACACGGTCGTCAACTTCCATGAGTCCTTTTTCCTTTTTGCTCAAACTCTCCAGCCCCTAATCCCACCTCCAAGAGTTGTCGTCTGCTCTCCATCTCTGAGTCTGTCTCTGTGCTGGTTGTTAGTTCAGTTTGTTCACGAGATCCCACATATGAGTGAAATCATATGGTTTTGTCTCCTTTGACTGGTTTATTTCACTTACCATAATGTGCTCCAAGTCTATCCATGCTGTCACAAAGGGTTAAATTTTCTTCTTTTTCACAGCTGAGTAGCATTCCATTGTGTGACTGTCCTATAGTTGCTTTAACCACTCATCTACTGACGTACACTTGGGCTGTTTCCAAATCTTGGCAATTGCAAATGCTGCAATGAACATAAGGGCACTCATGTTCTTTCTAATTAGTGTTTTGGGTTTCTTCAGATAAATTCCCAGAAGTGGAACCACAGGGTCATAAGGATGCTCACTTCTTAATTTTTTGAGGTATCTCCATAGTGCTTTCTACAGTGGCTCCACCAATCTGCATTCCCAAAAGATTGCAAAAAGGTTCCCCTTCCTAACATCCTCACCAGCACATGTTCTTTGTTGATTTATTAATGATAGTTGTTCTGTTATTTTTAATACATTCTTAATTGATGAGGAAAATATTATTTTAATGGGTTACAACTTTTTAAATATATTAGTTTTCTAAATAATTTTACATAAAGGAATCAATATAACATTTTTTAATATTAGATACTATTAACAAGGAAAACTTGGAAAAATATGTGGAATTTTAATGTGTTATAAACCACAGAATCAATATGTCCAAAATTTCCTTGTTCTTTATTCTCATTCTAGCCAGAAATCATATTGTAGCTGATAGCTACCTTGCTAAATACAGCGTCTTTGGTAGAACTATACACAAAAACTGTACTATGGCCTCATAGACTAAAGCCAGATGTCAGCAAACTTTTCTTTTTTTTTAAATATTTTATTTATTTATTTTTAGAGCAAGGTGAAGGGAGGAAGAAGTGAAGGAGGAAAACATCAATGTGTGGTTGCCTCTCATGTGCCCCACCCCCAATCAGGAACCTGGCCTACAACCCAGGCATGTGCCCTGAGTGGGAATCAAGACAGTAATCCTCTGGTTTGCAGGCTGATGCTCAATCCACTGAGCTGCACCAGCCAGGGCACCAAATTTTTCTTAAAGGGCCATAGAGTAAATCCTTTAGACTTGGTGAGCTATATATTTTTGTAGCAACTATTCAAGTTCACTTCTATAATGTAAAAACAGCCATAGATGATGCATAAATAAATGATCATGGCTTTTTACCAATAAAATATTTCTTATGGGCACTGAAAATTGAATTTTAAATAATTTTCACATGTTATGAAATATTCTTATTTTTTCAACCATTTAAAATTGTAAATATCATTCTAACTTGCAGGTCATTCAAAGACAAGCAATGGGTCCAATTTGGCTGGCATGTCACACTTTGCTGACCTCTGGCTTAAGATATACCTCTTATGTGCTGGCTTTGCTTGCATTTCTGAGCCCATGTTGTTCAATTTTCCTGCTTTAATTTTTGACTAGTGCTACCAATCTTAGGCATTCAATGTAGTGACACATATATAATCTTTCCTGGATCCTTTAAGCACTCCAGACTGCCCAATCTCCTTCTATATTTCTTGTATTTATTTCTCCTTTATATTGTTACCTTTCATAAATCAGAAAATACAATGCTAACCTAATTTTATAGGTTCATGCTAGGGGGTGGTTATGTCTCCATTCTATTTTTTTTTTTTAATTCTACCTACTTGATTTTGTTTTCCGAGGTCCAACTTATTATGAATACAATGATGAAAGAAAGGAAATAGCAATGAATAAATCATTAAAATTTTTGCTGTCACAGAACAAATGAAAAAAAAAAGTCATTGCCAAAAATAAGCCCTGGCTGGTGTGACGCAGTTTGTTAGAGCATCCTTCCATAAACTGAAAGGTTTTGTGGTCCAGGTGTGTAGGGTGGGGGAAAGGTAACCAATCGACATTTCTCTCTCACACCAATGTCTGTCTGTCTCTCTCTCTCCTTCTCTTCCTCTCTTTAGAAGCAATGACAAAATATCCTTGGTTGGGGATTAAAAAAAAAAAGTGCTTCAAGTATTTTCCATTTAAATTATGCCACTGGTTATGGATCCCAGTCTCGACATACATAGAGTGATGTTGTCAGGATTTTTATAAATCCTAACACATAAATAACAAAATTTTAATATATGCTACATAATCTATGTACTCTCCTATATTCTGACAGCTTGACAATGCTCCATCTTTCTGTGTGCACATAATTTCAGTTTGTTCCACCTCAACTAACTCTCATCTAAGCAACTTTATATGAGAGGTACTACATCATTTCATGCTATATTTACATGTTGAAGATTAAGACAAAATAAATATCCTAGGTTTTAGTTTTCTTTTAAGTTATTTATTTTGATATCAGGTTTCTTAGGAATTTAATGAAGAGGTAAACAGATTGTTTAGTTTTCAATGTATGTATATATACACTGAGAAATCACATGGGTCAAATTTCAGGATAAAGCATTTAGAGTGGCCCATAACAATATCAGTTTCTGCATTTCCTCCTTAGAAAATTACAGCAAATGAATATTTTGTCATATAAAATTCTGACTTCTATAATTATGCAGATTTATTTACTGCTAAAACATATCTTCTAAAACTTCTCAATCCAAAGTCATGTTAACATCTTTCTTATTGACAGTTACTTAAATATTCTGTTTTCTCATCCATTGCATGTCAGACAGAATCAATCATTAAATGAAATTTAATCATGTAAAACAACATAAATAGGTGCTGAGGAAGAATATATTAAATATGACCCATAATATATGAGTCTAACTGGAACCTATTTCATCATGAATAATTAGGTCATAAATATAATTGAAAAGCATAGAATTGTTATTTAAAATTCTAATTTCTTATAGAAATTTAATAGTACAAATGTGTCATGGAAAGCAAGGATAAATGTTCCTTTAAAGTTCAGCTCTGTGGAGTATTATATCTATAATTTCTTGAAAGGATGCATAAAACTGTTACATTTCAAGAGAATACTTTTCCCATTAAGTGTAAAGAAGTTATTCAAAGAGTAAATTGCTGCTCGGAAAGTTTACTTTCTGATACCAAAAAATATGAGCAAGTGAGGTCTGAACCAAAAACATAGAAAAATTAATTCTGGAAAAATATTACTCTAATTTTAAAAACCCAGAAGCTTGTACAGACCAAATTTTCTATCCAGTAAAAACAGTAAAATTTCTTAAGTAATCTTTATTTTCTGTAATTTTTACAAAGCAATAGTAATATTCTCTAGATTATTTATAAGTGGTTTAGCTACCTACAGGGGCAGGATGGAGACACTCACAAAATTTGGTCCTGACGTTGAGACTTACGATGTCACAAACACAGCAAGAAGGTATGAAAAGATGTTACTTACAAATGGGGTGTTTTCTGGGGAGGGAAGAGCAGGTCTCTCATGTTGGTGTGAATATGGCTTGAAAAAGTGGGAAAGGGGGACTGGGCATGGGGTTCTATTATGCTTAGGGTATGAGGATAGCCTCAGAATCTGTGTACATGCCTCTATGCTGTGAACATACAGCCAAGGATTTGTATGGTTTGAATCTCTCACCAACACCTGATGGGGTAGCATTCAAGCTTTTCATTAGGTTGCCCAAACATGGGACAAAAAGAGAAGGAAATTGAGGTGAGGCTCTATTTCACACACACACACACACACACGTATATGTATATAACTAAGAGTGATGTCAAAATGTTTACTTCCTGTGGTTTTTTTCCTTGGAGTTTTAAGGTTTTGTGTCTTAGATTTAAGTCTTTAATTCATTTTGAGTTTATTCTATATATGACATAAGAAAGTGTCTCATTTTATTTTTTTTCATGGACCCATCTAATTTTCTCTACACCACTTACTGAAAAGGCTAACATTTATCTATTGTATGTTCTTGCCTCCTTTGTTATAGAATAATTATCCATATAAAGATGGGTTTATTTCTTTTTATCTTTTCTCTTTCATTGATTTGTTTGTTTATGCCAGTACCATGACTGCCATTTTGACTACTTTAGACTTATAGTATATTTTAATATCAGGTAGTGTAATATCTCCAATCTTGTTCTTTTTACTCAAGACTGCTTTGGGTACTTGGAGGTCTTTTGCATTTCCATATTAATTTTAGGATTATTTGTTGTATGTCTGTGAAAAATACCATAGGTATTTTGATAGGAATTTCATTGAATCTATAAACTGTTTTCCGTAGTATAGACATTTTAAAGAAATCAATTCTTCTTGTCAATGAGCATGGTATATGCTTCCACATATTCGTATCTTCAGTTTCTTCAGTTTCTTCCTTTAATGTGTTATAGTTTTACAACCACAAGTCTTTTACCTCCTTGGTTAAGTTTATCCTAGGTATCTTATTCTTTTTGATGGAATTGTATCTTATTTTCTATTTCTAATAATTTTTATCGGTATGTAAAAAAACAATTTCTGAATATTCATTTGTATCCTGATACTTTTCTGAATTTATTTATTAGCTTCAATAGTATTTTGGTAGATTCTTTAGGGTTCTCTATATAGTATCATGTCATCTGCAATTAATGACAGTTTTCATTCTTCATTTCCAATGTGGATATCTTTATATCTTGTCTGATTGCCGTAGCTAGAACCTTCAATCCTATATTGAAGAAAAGTGGTGAAACTTGACATCCTTGTTCCTGATCTTAAAAAAAAAAACACACTTGCAGCTTTTTACCATTGAGTATGTTAGCTGTGTGTTGTCATATTTGGCCTTTATTTTGTTGAGATATGTTCCCTCTGTTTCCACTTGGCTGAGAGTTTGGGAAGAAAAACTAAAATTATCTTGGTTTGTGCTGCTGTTATTGACCTTAAAATGACTTTTAGTAATGGTATCTAACTCCACTTGGAATTTATAAATCATTTATATGCTAACCTGTCCAAAACGTGCACTCAGCATTCATGTAACACCTATTGGTAGAAAGCTTTTAAACAAATAAGCATTAGCTTATCTACAGTTTTATTTTTTCCAACAAATATTCTACTTTAAACACTGCTATAGACACTAGAGAATAATAAACTAAATAAGCCTCACTCAGTGCCCCAACAGAGTTAGACTTAGTGTTTTCTTAGCTTTATGGTAAAACCTAATTTCTTCTTTTGGTATGGCAGTGAAGCATTATATTTCAGGAGTACCATTTCCATCTATAAGTGCAAATAAGTGTTTATTTCTGTAAGTGCAAATTTCTATATTTCAGCAGTCTCTAGGGGAGCTCATCAGTAAGCAATGTCTAATCGTGTTACCTCTGCATTCCTCCATTGCTGATCAATCAATGATTCATTAGCAAATTATAAGAAAAAAACAAACTACTTCAAGATTAAAATAAGAACAATTTTTAAGGATGGATTTTTAACATATACAATTCTTCTGTGAAAGTTATCATTTATTACATGCCTCTATGCTGTGAGCATGGTATATGGGTGTATATAATCCTTACAATAACTCTACAAGGAAGATATCATTGTCCAACTTTAACAGAAGATTAAAGATCGGAAATGTTAAGTGACTGGCACAATTTCATATAGCTGGTGTTCGGCACCACAAGGATGTGTATTTTACTACAGAGTCTGTTGCTTTAATATCTCTAAAAGCAATTTTCTTGCCTCTTTCAGAAAACAGTCTGCATGTCTTCAGACACTGAGTTTTAGAAGCAACAGAATATTTTAGAGTAAGTAGTATAATGTGGGTCAGAAATGTTTGCTTGCATCAAAGAATTACTGGTAAGAAGTTGTATTTTTGAAATAGACACCATTACTGTACTATTTAGCTTACTGAAGTTAAAACCTTAAATTCTATCACAGTGTCCTGAAAGAGCTAATATAGTTTCAAAATGTTCTACGTGGTTTCCACTGGATCATTTGTCTATTGCCAAAATATATTGATGTCCAAACTGGTTTTTTTTAAGGTGATGGTGACTCAGATTTTATCTTTCCAATCACTGCAATGTACAGATACTTTTGGTCCTATTACTTGGATGTATACTAACAAGCAGCAGAAGATGGACACCAATGATGATCGCTTGCTTGACTCAGCTCTGTGAGCATTTAATCGTGGCGATCTACTAGAGTTTTAAATTTATCAGAATGAACTTCTACTCTCAACAGCAGCTCCCTAAATTTTAACCTTATCTGGAATCCTTACCTGGAAATCCAGAATATGCTATTTTGGGACCTAACATTAGAAATTGAGATTTTTGAACCAGTCACTTCAGTTCTTCATCTCCTTCCGAGTTTATCTCTGATGTTTCTAAAGGATTCAATAGTTCATTTCTCTTCTTTGTATTTAATAGAAATAACAGTATAATGATGTTAATAATATTTTAACTGAAACATGCCAAACTCAATGCAAGAAATTGGATTTAGTGAGTTAAATTTACCTTTAAAAAATGCACTTCCCTTGTAAATCATACTATTCTAGCCTCACCTGCAAATTACAATATTTGCCTTAGCCTGCTTCTTGCTAAGAGTAAGCAGTTTATAATAATTTTAATTTTTGTGGCTGCTCATCTTAACTTTATTCTGGTTCAGTTTTTGTTAGCCTCAGCTTGTGTGTTGTACAGAAATTTTATGGGTGGAATACATTCTAAGACTGCAAGTTTAGAGAAGTTTTTCCTTCATTTACACGTGAAACAGATATTGGGAGGGTTCATGACATTTCGGTTTTTGTCCTCTACCCAAGAATATGTATGTGTGTTCAAGAGGTTAATATTATTTTACAAAGTCAGATTTTTTTTTCTTCTTAACATTTTTTCTGTTCACAAGCTTATGAATTGTTCACTTTGCTCATAAATCCAGAAATTTCACATGGAATAACAGAAATTATTTAGAATGGATTTTTCAAAAAAGTCCCACTTGGCCTGAGTAATCTTCCCTGTTGCCAGTGGGCCTCCGTCAACTCCTTCCAGTGTCATAGGAAGGAACTGGCTCAAGGAGCTGGATTACGGAGAGGGGGTTAGTAAGTAATCCCCACATTGCACTCTGGCAAGCACAGCAATCCTGTCAGCATTGCACTCTTCAGGATCTCCCTTGCTTCATACTAGAATTGGATGACTATGGCCTGCAGGAGGGCCCTTCTCTGATCTCCAGTGCTATAACTCTGTTTCTAATATGAAATGAAAAGATCTAACAAAGTATCTTTCTTCCATGCATGCCTCATTTTAGGTACCCTGTGTACCCTCTTTCTTATATAACACAAAATCCAATGTTTCTTTAAATATAAACACATAATGAAAGACTCAGTAAAAAATTAGATGACTTTTGTTTCAGCCAGGAAGTGTTACCAAAGATCCCACTCTGGGTAAAATATAAAGGCAGCATGTACCTATCAAGCTAAGGTTAATCTGAAAAAGAAACATTAAAGGTTTTTCAAGGAAAATCACTGAATGCAGGAAATTGTTTACACAGGTAGTAGAAAACCCAAAGAGCATAAAAGGAATGCTGAGGTTACTCAGAAATTAGTACCTGTAAAAATAAGCTATTAGCCCTAAAACTGAGGAAACTAAAGGGATGTGTGAGTTGGCCAGAACCTGGGAGCTTAGAGGACAGACACATTGGGGTCAGTGCTTGGATCTACGGAGAGAGGCTCTGTGGAGGGCATATCATGTGTTTAACATTCAGACCTATGACCTGTAACTCCAAGTACCAAGGGCAAGATGCTGGTATCTCTGAGGGGCTTCTTTGTGGCTGATGGCAGGAATACAAAAGAATCTGGAGGCTGGAGTTGGCTGTTCTCTCTTGATAATACACGTTGTCAGAAAGTAAATGCAGGAAGGAGTCTCTTGCTTTTTCCTTAAAACCGATGCTAAAAATAACATTCAGCATGGTGACAGAGTAGTTGAAATGTGCTAAAAATGTTTTATTTTTGTATAGGAGTAGATGTAAACATGTTTATAATTGAATCTTTGTATTTTGATAATGAATAGAAAAATTCATTATTGTAACTACGAGTGGAATAAAAATTTAGAAATAAAATTTCTAATTCTCCGGGTAAAAAGGAAATGAGAGATATGATACAAATGCAAACATATATTCATCCACAAAATAAATAGTTTTATCAAACACATATAAAATACTATCAAAATTTATTATTTAATTGCCTCCACCCCATACACATACTTTTTAAAGAACAAATATAATTTTTAAATTATATTTTATTGGTTATGCTATTATAGTTCCATTTTCCCCCTTTAATCCCCTTCACCAAGCACCTCCATTCCCTCAGACAATCCCCCTCACCAGCATTGCTCATGTCTGTGGGTCATTCGTTTAAGTTCTTTGGCTACTCCATTTCCTATACTGCATTTTACATCCCCATGGCTCTTCTGTAACTACCTGTTTGAACTTCTTAACCCTCTCAACTCTTCACCCATTGCCCTACATCCTCCTCTCATCTGGTAACCATCAAAATGTTCTCCAAATCTATGGTTCTGTCTCTACCCTTCTTTTCTTAGATTGTTTTTAGATTCATTGTTAATAGGTATGTATTTATTGCCATTTTATTATTCATTGTTTTGATCTTTTCTTTCTTAGATAAGTCCCTTTAACATTTCATATAATAGTGGTTCGGTGATGATGATCTCCTTTAGTTTTTTCTTGTCTGGGAAGCTCTTTATCTCCCCTTCAATTCTAAAGGATAGCTTTGCTGGGTGGGGCAATCTTGGCTGTAGGTCCCTGGTTTTCATAACTTTGAAGATGTCCTGTCAATCCCTTCTAGCTTGCAAAGTTTCTTTCAAGAAATCAGCTGTCAGTCTTATGGGAACTCCCCTGAAGGTAACTAACTTCTTTTCTCTTGCTTCTTTTATGATTATCTCTTCATCTTTAAACTTTGGCATTTTAATTTTGATGTGTCTTGGAGTGGGTCTCTTTGCATCCATCTTGTTTGGGCTGCCATGTGTATCCTAGATGTGCATGTCCATTTCTTTCATGGTTGAGCTTTGATTGCTGTTGGCAGGTCAATAGGAGGGATTTACACAGACCAGTCAGCTGCAAGAACTGGGACCACTGACCACCAACATCCTCCCACTGTGGAGGATAAACTGTGTAGGGGCTGGGTAGTGGTGCTCCAACATGGTCTGTAGTTGTCCACTATGTGCACAAGCTGTGTTGTATCCCAGGAGGTTCAGGCCAAGGTCAGTCTCCACCTGTGTTCTTCCCTGGGCCACCCTGCATGATCTATAAAGCAATTTGAGATAGCTGTTACTTGTGCTGGCCTTGGAGATTCCCAGAGGAAGCCAAGCTGTGAAACTTGGCTGGCTGCTGCTTGTGCCAGGTTTGGGGTCACTTAGCAAGAGGTACAGGGGCTGGGGGGTCACTGAAGCTGGCCTTTGCTTGTTTGATAAGATTTAGGAAGTTGTGAAGCAGGACCCAAGATCAGCCGGTCATGTGGAAAAGTCACAGTTAATAGTTTGAGTGGTCCTAAAAGTGAGAATGACAGAGTCTCTGGTGATCTCCAGGGCAGGGCAAACAGTCTTAGCCAGGCTGATAGAGTCTCAGAAATGGCACTCACTTGCTAGCTCTGTGGCTCTGTGGGAGGAGTGCTCAGAAAAGAGACAATGGTCTCTCTCTGTCTTTCCCTCTGGGAGAAAGCTATACTCCAGCTCCTGCCTTGATGCCAGATACTTTAGTACCTCCCAGTATGCAACTGGTGCCTTTTAAGCTGCTACCCTAGTGGTGGAGGTCAGAGGGAATGAGTCTGAGTAAGTCTGTCTGTCGGCTCTTTAAGGGGAACTGCTTGAGGCTCCAGAAGTCTCTTCCACCAACTCAATTCCCACTGGTTTTTGTAGCCATAAATTGTGAGGACTTACCTTCCTGGCCCTGGAACCCTGGGACTGGGGGCCTGGTATGTGGCTGGAACTCCTCGCTCCTGAGATGTCCCTCTGAATTTTTATCCACCACTTGGTTGTGGGACCAGTATGTTCCATGTCTCTTCTCCTCTACCACTCTGGATGGATGTGGTTTCTTTAAAACTGGAGTTTTCAGACTTCCATTCAACTTGATTTCTGTTGGTTCTTAGTAATGGTTGTATTCTTTTGTTGGATGGATGATAATTTACTTCCAGTTTTGATGTGGTGCTATGAAGAGGTGAGCTGTGTTTACCTACGTCACCATCTTGACCAGAAATACAAATTTAATTGATTGGGCCCATTTAACATCAGTGTGATAAAACCTGATATTGTCAAAATAAAATTAACAAAATCTAGATTTTGATTGGAATAATCAAAATCTTTAGATCAAGGCAGAAATGGAAACATAAATTACTAGCTATCACACACCTAAAAAATCCAAGGAATGCAAATTAAGCAGTATTCTGAGAAGTTTTCATAGTGTTACGTTGTATTGGATACAAATACACCTTTAACTCAAGAATTTTGAAAAACATAAAATAAATAATAATCTTTAAAAAACTAGCTTAGAAAAGTATCACAGTTATCAGGTATTAGATTCATTTTTTTTAACGTAGGAAAGAGCTCCCAAATCCTTTTTTAGCAGATGAAGAACATAAAGACAAAGTATACACTGATGATACTACACATAATAAAGGCAATGAGCCACAAATGCAAAGGGAATACGTTGTAAATTAGATTACAATTTTTGATATAAAGATTTTGATAATAGTTATAAAATGGTTACCCCTTGGAAAAAAGTTAAAAACTGCTATAATTTGCTCAGCAATAGGTAGAAATACAGACTAATTACCCTGAATAAATTAAAATCTTTGTCAATGATAGGTGTTACAAAGAGCTAGTGATCTTACAGATAAATTGTATCAAAATGTAACATGTTGAAATATTTTGTAAGATATAAAAACACAGAATTATTCTAAATTCAGTTCATAAAGTGAACATGCACTTCACTGGGTTAGGGATAGATTTAAACTAGGCTTATATCAACCAAATTGACAAATGATCCCAACTAAGAGGAAAAATATATCTATATAAACACACATGTGTATTATGCACACAGATGGAGAAGCCCTACAAGAGATCATTGTTAATCAAATCAAACAGTGATGAAAATAGCTCATGGCCAATTAGGTTTCAATCTAAAAAATAGAGGAATAATTTAACACTAAGAATTTCATTTATAGAGCTCAATCCATTCATGCATTATGCTAAAAAGTATAAGAATATCAGTAGATACTATAATGCATTAAATAGTAATAATTATTACTATTTAGTAATAATATAGCAAAAACAGTCCTATTTTGCTTTAAAAAAGGACAAAATTCTTATGTGATGCCTGGACTGGATTTAGTATATCAAAATCAATTATGTAATTTCTATACAAACTAAAAAATGTCACCTGAAACAACTCTGTACAACTCTTAGTGAAAAACAAAACAAATTTCTTCAACTAGTCAATTTCTCTTGAAATTTTATCTCATGCAAGAGAAGGAAAGAGTTGAATAGCACTTCTGGATAAAAACACCACATAGACATTCGCATTAGTGCTGGTAAAAAGCACATGATACTCCCATCTGGCCTGTTCTTTAATTTATCTTGAAACCCTTCCCATATAATGCAAAATCATTTGTCACATTCTGCTCAGAAGATGCCACAGCTCTTCAGTGTTGTCCTGAACCTCCTCTCATCACCTTCAAGGATAAATTTCACTACATTCCATCAAAGAAGAAAAGGTAATGATGTAGAAACCGCCTCAACTCACTTTCCTTCCGCACAATTTACTTTTATCCAAGATCATTTCTTTCATCTTCTCTCTGTCACAGTGGAAGAGATCTTTTTATATCCAAGTTAATATGTTTCTGGAGTGGTGCTTGGAATAGTTGTTTTAAGATGGGGACAAAATTGAAAATGTTTATGCACCAGACAGAGAACCTGATTGATGGAGCAAGGGTGTACAAGCGAGCTGGAGAGGCTGAAATACAGTCAAGAGACAGGTCTCCTATTCAAAACTTTTCATAGAAGCAACCACACCAGAGTTCTAAAATTCACTACTTTTCCCACGTAGCATCATATTCTATTTTAATCATATATTGGGTAATATGTATAGTTATACCTACAATATGTTAGTGTTTTACCTTTCTCTCTACTATTTTATAATCTCTCTCAAAATGAATAATTTCAACTAAAATTAAAGAGAGTTAAATAAAGCTGCAACCCTCCCAGTTCTGATGCATACTTGCTTCTTTCTTGATCATCTCCAAGCTGCAGGCACTCGCCCCCAGCATGCACCATTCCTCACACAGACAGAGAGCCCATGTCCTCTCTCGTCTTCTCTGCTTACGCAGTTCCCGCAGTGAGGACACTAACGTGCCTATGGAAGAAGAAAGCCTCCCCTCCTGGGAATTGAAACTACACAGAGGAATCAAATTAAATTTCAACCAAAAATAATTTAAGTGATTTGTTAATAATATGTATATATTTAATTTCATCAAAATCTTAAAGAAACATCTGCATCTGCCAGATGTAAAATATGAGAGAGGGAGCATGCTGATTACAATCATACATTAACTTTATGATTAAACTCAGCATATATACTGCGGTGTGGTGAGTAATGGGCTGTCACCACAGATCCAATTTAGATGATATAAACCTCTATATTAATTAGTCATTGCAGTAGCCCTTTCCACTTCCCCCCTCCAACACTTACTCAGTTATTCTTCAGAGTAGAAGCAAGCTCTGATAAGGTGTAAGCCAACAGAGTATAGAGGGCACAAACTCATTCACACTTTACTGCATTAGGCTTTAAACCCAGCTAATGAGGTATGTGGTGATTTCCACTTACAGGGGCAAACAAAAGAAGCAGCTGCACCTCTAATCTTGCTAGAAACAGTGGTGTCAGAACATAGTCACTGAAAAAAGCCCATCATCTTAACTTCAAATTCATGTCTTGTAGGTTAAAATTCATACTTCTAATCCCCTCACTGTATCACTGCTTTGTTGAAAAGTCGCATCATTTACAACCCTGACTGCGGGGGCTGGGATGCCATGGCCTGCAGATGTGTTAGCATCTGAGCGCAGTAGTGATTTAGAAATCCAAGCAATGCAGCAAGATGTTTTCAACAAGAAAAATCCCCTTACAAAGATAAAACCAAACATATAAATAGTATAAATGTGTATGTATATACATATAAAAGGCCTCTGCTAAATAGATTTTCATTTATCCTTTCATATATTTTTCTTTCTGATTCTTTCACAAAATAAGATTTTAACTGTGTTCTTACCCTCCATTAAAATAACCATTTTTTGTCAAATCTGTTAAGAAGCATATAAGCCTTAAAATAAAAATTCATTAAACATTTTGCTTGAATTCAGTACTTTTAACTGAACGTTACTTTACAATTATTTTTTTTTTAATGCTGAGAAAGTGATTGTCTGTTTAAGAAAAATGGTAGGAGACTCGGAAATCCAAAACCCCTATGTTCTGAAAAGCTACACTTAAAGTCAATGTGTTAATTGATAGACTCTTAAAAGTATAGATGGAGACATGAATTCTAGACCTTGTGCCTTACGTTCCTAAGGGTGAGAAAAGGCACTCAGTTCTCCCTTAACTCCCTCTGGGGCCTGACTTTCTGGCCAGGGAGCAACTGGCAGAGTCTTTCTCAAATCAGCCTCTGAACTCATATTTTTCTTTCATCCCCTGACCTGTTCCAAGACTAGGATAATATTTTTAATCCAGTATAGAATTATTTCTCATTCCTAAAATACTATTTCTCCTATATAGTTTGGTTGTATCTTAAATTGCCTTTTAAATGCTTAGGTATTTATAAACCTTATCATTCATTTTCTGAAGACAGCCCATACAAAAATTCTAAAAGCTTGAGTTAAAGGTAGGATACTATGGAGAGAAGAATAGAAAGAACCAAGAAAGAGGGAAGTAGTTGATGTTTACAAAATGTCTTTACAACCCTGGCTGGTATGGTTCCGTGGTTGAGCACCAGCCTGCAAGCCAAAAGGTTGCTGGTTTGATCCCCAGGCAGGGCACATGCCTGGGTTAAGGACCAGTCCCTGGGGGGTATGCGATCTTGCACATTGATGATTCTCTCCCTCTCTTTCTCCCTTCCTTCCGCACTCTCTAAAAATAAATAAATTTAAAAAATATTTAAGAAATAAAAAACGTCTTCCCATATATCCACCTACAATTCAAGCAAAAGCTATTCAAGTTGAGAAAGGATAAGTCAATACAATGTTTACTTATTTTGTAAAAATAAAACTCTGCTTATTTAACCTCCTTATTCTCTCCTAATTTTTGTGACACATCAAGTTTTCACTAAACACAGAATATTATTTCTTTGATATCTTTACCTAAACAACTTGCGGTTAGAAAGGTTTAACCTGGACTTTATGGACAGAAGTCAGGAAGTCCATGAATTAAGATAGCAAAATATTAACTATGTCTATATTTTCCCTAACCTTTCATTGAAAAGTAATATTTTCCTGAATTAACAATATCAATAATAGTCTATAGTAGTATAAATATCTGTGAATTTTAACCAATATAAATTACAGGTATATTCATGTAATATTACAACTGATACAACACTTTAAAACATATGTACACTTATTATTTTACATTTTATTGGGTACTTAATACATTAACAAAGAAGCATGTCCTGGCCGGTATGGCTCAGTTGGTTGAAGTATTGTCCCATAACCTGGAGGATCTTGCGTTCACTCCTGGTCAGGGCAGATACCTAGGTTATGGGTTCCTCCTGTTTGAGGTGTGTATGAGAGTCAGCTGATCAATGTTTCTCTCTCACATGATGTTTCTCACCCTCCCTCTCTCTCTCTCCTTTCCCTTTCTCTAAAATCAATAAGCATGTCCTCAGGTGAGGAAAAAAAAAGAGAAGAAGAAGAAGAAATATTATTATTTGCATCTGTTTTGGTTGTAAATATTTTATTAACTAAATTTCAGTATAGCTAGCTTCCTTTATAAACCGCATGCATTTTATTGTTTTCATTTAAAAACATTAGTTGAAGAAGGGGTACATAATCCTCACCAGATGGCCAAATGCATACATGGCACACACACCAAAGTTTATGAATCCATGAGTGACTGCAGTTTCTGATGGAGTCAGGTATTTCCCTATTGCCCACACACCTAGCAGAGCAGAATTATGAGGGTTTTTAGTTAGTGAGTTGTTTCCTGACCTTTAATTTAAACTATCCTGGTGTGCAAATATGATTAAATAAAAAAATTAAAAACCTACATGTATTTACTTGACCAAAAACAAACAAGAAATGTTATGTTTTACTAATACTCAATGGTTGGAGTGGCACTGGCACCCTCACCAGGTCCACACATTGGACAGTCACTTGTCACTTATGCGACAGTGATGTGGAAAATTCTTATAGGAAGGTTGTGTAATTGTAAAGGGTTGTTAATGGTGGGCTCATTTTCTTTCACTAGCAGAATATTGCACTATTGTTGCCAGTTTTATGCCATAAGATGTATCCAATATGGTTAAATAAATAATACCCTCAAGTAGTAAATTCTAAAATAATTTGTGATGTCATGAAATTGTTTAAAGAAAATCACTAATTTTCCATTTTTTTCCACTCATTTTTTTCATTTTGCAACAAGATAAGAAAAAGTTTCAAATTTGCTGACCTTATCTAAAATGAGTCAGTAGTTTGCTAATAAATAGCTATGTTAAAAATGGCACAATCTGTTAGAGGAGAAAATGGCTACTGTTCCAGGTGAAGCCCTCCTATGGAGGGAACAGTTTAAAAAGAGATGCTTGGAAAATTTTCATCTCTCTGTGATTTTGTTGTGAAAAATCACATACGCCACATGTGTTTGACAGTTCAAGACTCTGAAGCAAGATTTACAAGCTAAAAGGATTCAAAATTAAAATTTTCAGTGGTTTCAACTTCTTTAGTAAAAAATATAAAAACACAACATCCTAGTCTGGAAGAACTCTCTAAGATCAGGGAAAGGGAACTTTTCTATATGTATTTTAACAAAAATCTGTATATAATTAGAAAATTGAGAATAGTTATCATAATGGCTTAATAAGTGCTATCAACAAAGTATTTTTTACATTTTGTATGCATATTTTATAAGGCATTTTTTAACTCTATGATTATCATTAAAATATTATAAAAATAAACTAAATTTTGCAAAATATCCCTAAATTGGTAAACTTAAATTTTAAAAAAATCACAAAGATATTAATGATTTGCTCTCAATAGAAATATTAATTTTAGTGAAGCTAAATATTTTGTACTAGTAGTAAGAATATTAGATATTTTATACCACATAAATCTCACCTCTTTCATTCTATATGTTTTATATGTATTTTACAATATAAATATTCTATGAGTTTGGTGGTATATGTATACAATTTATTAAGGTTGATAAACATACAGTGGGATACAAATTTTTTAAATGTTTTTACTAATAGGACAAATAATCCCAAAATTTGGCATATCAATAGAATAAACATGTAAGAATTTCCATGAATGAATAATACTGATTTAATCTTTTGTCAACAGATATTTTCAAACATTCATTTACTGTTATATTTACTGCTTTGCTTTTAATATCCCAAGTGGTCATTTGAAAACCATTTTCTCTTGAAGGTCACTTGAAATGGCTTGTACAAGCAAGGCTATTTGTTTTATGTTTCAATTAATTCATGAGTTCTTATAATTATGGGCATATTTTACACGCTCAGTGTTCCATAACATGGACGTTCTCTCTTGCATCAGTGTTGTCTCCTGAGTAAATATTTTAGCTACACAAAGAGTTTTTATTAACTTCTGTTGCTGTGCCATCCTCTCTGCACTGTCAGTCAAGCCTGAAGGCGTGATTGGAGATTCAGATCTCCTGCCCAGATTACTGCAAGAATCTCCTAGACAGTCTCCCTATCCCTGCTGCAGCCTGTTGACCATTGCTGCCAAAATGATATTTCCAAAAATTGACCCCATTCTTGAAACTCTTTAATGGCTTGTCTCCAGCCTCAAAATAAAGCCCCAATTCCTGAGCCTTTTGACAAAGTTCCTGCTCTTTGGACCCTCATCAATTCAGCTTCTTTTAGACCACTTGTACTTTCAGATGTTGGTCCACTTGTCACCACATATGGCACATGCAGTTCGTGCCACTGAAACCCCATTTCCTCACACCTAACACACCCTCCCTTAATTTGGGGATCTTCCTTTCGTATACAACTGATGTTCACCCCTCATCTGTTCCATTTCATTTGTTTTAACATTCCTGCCCTGTACTTCCCGTGCTCCACATCAATGTTTATTCATTCATTTACATATTTTAAAAGAAGTTATATAATTAGCAAGAACACCTACACAAGGTCTTGGACCAGAAATTCCAAAAGGAGACAATTCCCTGAATTTACCCACAGAAATGGTATGTTGAAAGTTTCTGCAAAGTGATTTCAAAGAATGGTCTGCTTTTCACTCCACATTATACTACCCATTGACATCAGAGGAGATGGAAAAGGCCCCTAAAAATAAGGGTAAAAGACATGCTGCTCATACTTATATTTACTGAAAAATGTACATGTATTTTTAATATCCAAACATTTTACCTTTTATGTTTTTAAAATAAAGATAATTGGCAATTCTGTCTTTTGATGAGAGTCAAATATTCTTATTTTTAAATATGACAAGAAACTTTAAGCATCCTCATTAAATAAAATAAAATAAAAGCCCCACAAATTATATAAAATGGTATCAAAGGTATAATTGAAAAGCAACAAAAAAAGAAGAAAATGTCCTTTGTTTAAAAAGATAAATTCATATTCTCCATCCAGAGTGATTTAACAAATGCAAAATATTAAGATGTGTTTAAAATATAAGTGTAGTAAGCAACAAAGATTAATAAACATTCAGATGCTAATTTAAAAATAAATTATTCTTAAAATATATTCTGGATAAAGCTCTCAGAGTAAAGCTAGAAGTATCTTCAAAATTTATATTGATATGTGACCCTGCTTATATAGCTCTACTTCTGGCCAATTTCAACTTCTAAGTATTATTTTCAGAATGGAAAGAACACCACATTATTTTTCCCATAAAACTTTCAACTATCATCATATGAATACTGATTATTCTGTAAATAAATATTTCTTGCCAGTGGTGCTTTTAACTATGTGTGTGGGTACATGTCTATGTTATTTTTCAATTAGTACTTACTTAGTAAAATAGAGATTAAATTGTTTAACGAAAATAAAGTGTTTTTACTGTATATTTTTAACTTGGATCTAGCTCTCTGTTGGAGCCAGAGGTGTGTGCATGTTTTCTTGTTCGACACATGCACTGCCCCTTTCTTTGTCCCGTGCTGACTGGGCCCCTTTCTACTGGTTCCGTGTGTAAGAAGAGTAGTGTTCTCGCTCTGTCAATGTATGTTAGCTGCCTTGCTCTAACCAATGAAATGTGAGTAGAGGTGATATATGCTATTTGCTAGTATAAGATTTAAAGCCAGAGCATGGTTCTACACCATAGCTCTTTTCCTCCCAACAGGAGGCCAGCACGTATAGGTAGAAACTTCAACTTACATTCATGCTAGAATAAATATCTGTAGCCACCCTGCAAAGAACAATAAAATGAGAAGAAAAAAAGCCTTTATTTTTGAAGTTTATTGAGTTACTGCAACATAACTTTGTAAACACTAATTCAGAAGGATACATCAGTGGCCTACTTATGACAGATGAAACAAGTGTAATGCCTCCTTAGCACTTTCTTCTGCACATAGTTTTACCTTGTATCTCTGGTATATTATGCCACTAGTTTATTCTTGTATCTGGCTCCCGTTGGTAGTCTACAGAAGTGCTTAAGACATGATCCAAGTTTTATTCATCTCTGTTTTCCTTGTGCCTAGTCTGAATAACACCTTACATTTTTAAAATATTTCCTATGCAGTATCAGCTTTGGTACCAGTCACTTAATGAACATTATCTCATATAATTGTCCTGACAGTCATATGAGTTACATAGGCACAAATGTTTTATGCAACATTCCCAAGTCAACACAGCCAGTAAATGTAGAAGTGTCATTTATTCAAATTTCTACCTTTGTTCTAAATCACTACCATAGTGCCTCCTTAATGATATATATCTTAATGACATTATTTCTGTAGTGTTGGATATGTACAAGTAGTGTTATAGAAACTGAGAAAGAGATTAGCGTCTGAAAGATATGTACCATGTGAATATGTAAGAAAGAAAGAAATGGAGGGAAGGAAGAAAAGGGAGACAGGGAAGTAGGCTAGACTGGTGATCTTTTAGTTTTGTTTTATCTCTTAGCTTTAGATGGTGTCCCACTTCTCCCCTATGTAGGCCCACTTGCCCACAGCCCCCTTAGTTACTGCCAAGGCCATAAGAGGGGGTTCCCAGAGCAGGACAAAACCAGCAGAAACTAGTACCCTCAGATGGGACCAGGCAGCATTTTTGGATGTCTTGGCAGAAGAGGCCTAGGCAAAGCCTGAGACCCTGTACAGAGAGCCCATTCCCAGTGCCCTGTGATCACAGAAGCAGAACTTCAAGGTCTGGTCCCACAGCAGCTTCCACTGAGGCCCCAGAGCTCAGGGTTCCAGTGTAAGTATCTTGTATTACAAAATCTACTTTGCAACGTCACCCTTTGAACCTCATAGTGCCAAACATTTAGGATTTAATAAAAACTAAATGTTCTGGTACATAGTAAACTCTCATTAAATTACAAAATATAATTTTGTCAAACGGTCAAAAAGTACATTTTGACTCAGGTCAAAATATAACTAGGGTTTACTAAAAATGCATTTATTTATTTTTCTTAACTGAACAGTAATTACACAGTTTCTTGTCTGAAAAACCTACGTATTCCTCATTAAAAGGCTCTGAAAATACTGAAAACATTTCAAGGAAGTGACTGTATGTTATTAGAATATATTTTTGAGAACATTTTCACAAACCAGATAGTGGCAATTTATAGAAAAAAACCCTTTTCCTATACTTTAGAAAGCACTATTCTAGCAAAATGCTTCACACATTTGGGAAAACAGACATTTTGGAACTTTCTTCACAATGCTTTTAAATTATTTTTAAGAAGGGGCATGAAAATCTCATATAGATTTAAGGATTAGTACCCAAGCTTACCAAAGGTAGATTAAAATGTTTTGAACTTTCTAACATACACTTCCAAATAGAAATTATTGCTGCTAGAATAATAAATATGTTACTGGCATATTTACTTCAGTATTTTAATTTAACCAGCTTATTTTCTTTAAAAGTGATCTATTTGTGGTAACTGTTAGAATTTTTTCAGTTATGATATAATAATTAAAATATATTTAAGTCAGTTGATCAAAATATATCAATAAAATAAATGTAGTAAAGGTAATATAAGGATATGTCACATAGAAGGTATTACATAAATAACTATAAATTAGAAAATACTATTCAATACCATATGAAAGAGAGGAAATGATTAACATATTTTCTTGATTTACAAAGTCCATCTTACTAGTACTTCTAACCTGAGTAACCTAATCCACTCTTTTTGTAACACATTTTAGAATCATTTTCCTTACATTTGAGTCTCTATTTTTATTATAATTCCTCTCATCTTTTTTCCTTTTCACCATGGACATAAATACATACTTTCTGTTCCTGTTTCTTCAGAGACTATTTCAGGTTGCAGAAATCACTATTTTAAAGTACATCAGTGCCTTTATAAAAGAATTATGAATACTCACTGAAATAGTTTTGAATTGTACTATTATCTCCTCCACTTTTACATTATTTGTCTTATATTCTGAAGTGAAAACTATAGTTTTTATTAAGTAAAGATTGTATTTCCATAATACACAGAACACTGAACAAAAGTAAATGATCTCAAATTCTTAGTCCTTGCTTTGCTACTTGCTCATGAGTAAGTAAATCACTTACCATAGTAATCAATTTTCTTTTCTTCAAAATGAGAGAATTGGATTGTCTCTAATATTATTTTCAGATTTCTACTAGGATATAGCTCTTTAAAACATTAGCATTATCTGATTTATAAAAATTCATTTTACATATTCAGACATTTTTAGTTGAGAGCTCCTAATTGGCTTTTGTCTGCCATTTTTGACCCACACTGTTTTTACTGGGGATTAGAAAAATCACTAATAAATATCCAAATCTTGAGGCTTATATATTAGAATCCAAACTTTTTCATAAGTTTTATGATTTTTTCTCTTTTCCCTACTAAACTGGGAGTACCTTAAATGCATAATACTTGAATAATTTATATATGCAATTTTATAGCACATAAAACAAACTGCCTTGCATGTTAGGACTTAAAAGTGTTACTGAATGAAACAAAATGATTTTCATTTTCTAGCACTGTGCACAGTAAAAAGGCTAATTTTCTGCAATCCCTAATTCAGAAACATGGTTCAGTTTCATGACAGATACTGCGGAAAATAACATAAATGCAGCCACTTCAAAATGGCATCAGAGCTGCCAGCCCAGAGGAACTGCCTTGTTCATCTCACCCCTCCAACACCTGGAATGTTTGATCCAGACAAAGTCATCTTTGGACTAGGCCGAACTAACATTTTCTTACAAACCAATGTTCGTACAGTTTATAGGAAAGGAGACATCCTGACTGTAAGACCTGAAAATCAAACACATTCCTTTAGAATCAGCATCACCACGTAGAACTAAAGAATAACTTTGCTTATTAGCACGTATGCAAGTCCCTTCCTTCTATTCATGTAAATGATTCCCCTTCCCCCTCTCATAAAGGCCCTTGCCTTCATCTAACTGGAACAGTAGTTGGGTTTCTGCTGGAATCACTTCTTTCAGAATAGCTATACTTTGATCTCAAACTCCTTTTGTCTCTCACTTTGGTTTTTATATTATGTTAACGTATACTGAAACTAAACTTGAAAAAAATAATTTATCATAGCAACTTTTAGGCTTATTTTCATCAGGCAGAGCCATACTCTATATTTAGAAAAGGAGATTTTTTTTAATGGAGAAACACAGGTGTTACAGGGAGGAGATGACCTAGTTGACATACAAGATAGCAAACATTTCAGCCACCAAAAGATTGAGATTTTTGCATTATCTTAAGATATTTTTTCCTCTTTCTATAGCAACTTATTATCCATGGAGATGGTAATTTCAGGTATCCTTATAAAATCACAGTCCAAGAGTCACTGTATAATTCCAAACCCCCTTTCCCACCGCTACTTCTTTTGAAGGTGACTGATGTTGGGAGCTTTCCCAACATCACTGCCACGTGTAGCGTGTAGGCATGAAGCAGACACAATCTCAGATGATCAGGTATCTGTTCTTGCTATGAGGAAGTATTTACAATAGGCAATTAATTATGTTTCAGATCCCACTTAGTCATTTATAGATGATTTAACAGTACTTTTCATGGACACTCTATTGATCTTCATGTGTGGCTAATTTATCTTTCCTTGCCTATGACTGAAGATAATGTAGAGCACATTTTCGTTTTCTTTTCTTGCAACAAAGTTTCATGTCCTAGAGTTCCTTTTTTTCCCTCCTTAAAATGTTACTGGCTTTATTTATAAAATCCAGTATGTATATGTATGTGAAAGTCTTAATTCTCACCACATGAAGACATTTACAAAAAAAATACAGAAATGGACCTTATTTAATAACATAACCAAGTAAAAACAAGCTCTAATGCTCTTCAAGTTTTCTCTTTCCATGCTCACAGTTGCCCCTCATAACACAGAGCACAAAGGCTTCAAACAAACTCAGCGTTCCCGCCCTTGGCTTTGTCCTCAATGCACATAACACACAGGAAGGCCCTATAGAGGATGAAGAGTGTCCACTGCAGATGCAATACCGCCTTTCCAGCATCTATCGTAGTCTTACATTATTCTGTGATCAAGAAAAGTAGGGCTACCAAAAGAGGGCTAGAGAAGGGGACTCAAACAATTTATTAGCATTGTTTCCAAACATATCCACTTCAGAAAATGAAGGGCAGCCTAAGGGTGAGGAAATTGTGAGTTTACATAAATCTTCTTAAGCCTCTTCCTCCACTGGCTATGGAGAGTATATAGATAGGATAGAAAGATCCACAAAGCAAACATGATCTTCACTATGTGGAAATCATAGTTAAAACTTCAACCAATTTTTGAAGCATAATCCAAAATTCACCTTTCTGCTTTTTCTGGGGAATTGTCTTCTTCCTAATATACATCGTATCAAGTTTTAAAATAAATATTAATTCACATAAATTCATGATAAAAGCAGAAATTAAAACAAAAAAATACAGCTTACTTCCCAGTTAAGTAATAACAAGTTTTTGGAGTTTTATTTTGTATTCCTCTCTTTTTCCTTATCTCAAAGTATCTCCCATGATATTCCAGAACAACTCCAAGGTTTGCATATAAATCTAATTGTGTGTAATCATGCAAAATATTTCAATTCATGACAAACTATCTATAGATTTTAAAATTAATTTGTTAGGAAAGAGCCACATGTTCAAAGACGGAAAATGTTAAGCTTCCTGCTCCGCCTCATTTTAGCGCCACTGTGCTATCCACAGCGTGTGGAAGCCTAAACATCCGCCTGCAAAGAGCTGCATGACTGAGAAAGGTGTATAAACGGACTTGGTCATGTTTACCTCTGTACTTTTGCACATGTACTGGTTGCTTTCATTATTATTGAAGGGAAATATGAGGCTTCACATAAAATTGAGAGGAGATTGATCCAAATAAGACACTAAACCTTGGAACAATTGGAAGTGATTTTTATCACTTGCATGTGATAGTAAGCCACAAAACTTTTTAGCAATAAACTAGCTCTTTATGTATTTACTCTGTATAAATCAATTTTTCTGGCTAAAATCAAGAACATTACATTCCTTGACTTTTAAATTAAAATTTTAACTAGGCTGAATTCAGTAGATGTATTTATTTATTCAGTTACATCTTATCATAAGTGCATTGCTTGCTTTCCTGCTGATGTAAGTCATAGAGCTCTCCACACATTATGGAGACAGAACATGATATTTTCAACAAATTTAATGGAACCTTAATATTTTTACAGTGATTTCTTAATCTCCAACTAGTTCTTTCTGATTGTGAAATTTTAAGGCTCAGTATTTACTTCTTTGAAGTCTATCGCACTATTTCTGTAGATGAAGTTACAGGGGAAAGAGTTTGACGAGTGTCTGCTGATGCAAGTACATCCATAATCAAAATTGGAAAAATAAACTTTATTATTTTTATTATTTTATCCTGTTTACATAGGATAAAAAAATGTCAAGGTCACCATTTCTTCTATTTAGGGCTTTCTGAAAGCTATTATTTAGACCCAAACTTTTATCATGGGGCAAGAAGAGAAAAGTTTAAGTCTGCAATCCTGTCCATGGCTTAATAGTAGAAGTGATATCACGGATAATACATTATCGTGTTTACCATGTTCTCCTTAGAGATTTTACAGACTGCGGGCTTGATGATATCACACTGGCTGTACATGATTTTATGCAGTGTAATGTAATTGAGATCATAAGTATGGGGGTGGGGATGATATACTTAGCCTAAAAGTTCAAGTAAAATTTTAAAATCATCAGTTGACCTTAGAGAAAATCCAACTATTTAAAAATACTACATCTTATCAATTTAAATAGAACTTTTAAAATTTAGAAACAATTAACAAAAAAGCCAGAAATTCTTTATCATGGCATTTCTGTTTCAGAGTTAGTCATCTAGGTAAATAATCACAAATCTGAGTCTGAAATAATTGTCTGTTACCAAATAAAATTGGGGTAGTTTGAAAAGACCGAAAGGAGGTACAACATTTGTTACTTAATGAGAATTTCTTTTCAAACTTAGGTAGGAATATAGAGACCTTCATTATTAACAACATACATTAATTAAGAAAATGTAGAGATAATGAAATTAATGGATGGTTATAATACACACATAGGCAATTAAGATTAATGTGTATATTTCATTCAAACATCCTACATCCAAGATGATAATGACAAATATTAAATCCTCTTTTTTAAAAAGTCAGTTAATAGCTTGAAATCAATAGAGTTTGCATATTTCCATTCAAGAATAGAATTTAGTGTTTTGAAATTCAGAATGGTAACCACTTCTGAAATGCTACTTTTACAGATAATCTCTTATTGTGACAGTTACACTGCCACTACATTTTCTACTACTGGAGTCACTGAGAGTTCTGTTCATAGAAATGTGACCAAACTCTGACTTACTCTCACACTGTAGATCTTATTATTTAGCTATGAGGCCTTCCTTGTGGGCATTAGAAGTTCATGGGAGTTTGTGGATGGGAGAATAAATATGGCATATAGATGCCATGATAATTTATGTTATCTTTCTGTCATTCTTTGTTTGGTGAGCATTAAGACTGTATGCAATCTAAACTGGATTATCCTACAACAGTGGGATTTTTATTCTTTTTGGGTTGTTTTGGTTTAGTTGTTTATTTTGGAAACCAGCCAAATGTTCAATAAATCATAGTTTTTATACCCCATATAACTTTTTTCAAAAAATCTTACAGAAAATTCATTGATACATAAGCCAAATAATGAGAAAGTATCTATCTGTTTGCTTCATTGTGGGCTGAAACACACAGGCAAAACACATGCAAACTCCCATATTCAGAAAGGGGAAAACAACAATATACATTATATACCACTGCTAAAAATTGAATCCTCAAAGTAAAACTATAAAATAATTCTAATTTAGTTGGAAATAACACCAAGGTTTTAATTTCATTAAAGAAAGATATCTAGATGATTACAATGTATAAAAACAACAACTACAATAAAGCTTGTTTTACTGTAGGTAATAGTGTAATGACTAATATTCAAGTCTTGACCTTGAAGAATTTATAGTTTACGTGATAAGAATGGTATATATAATATGATGGGAGAAATTGTCTAGCAGTAAGAAAAGAAAGAGGAAATGATAATCAATGTAGGAAAACACCTGTGAAGATCAGCTACCCATCCTTAGAAACTGAAGAGTAAAAAAAAAAAAACAGAAATTACAAATGAATGGACTTTTCCAAGAGAAATTAGTTAGAAGTGCTTTTCAGAGTTGCAGCTATTATTGTCCTCCTGGCAGAAGCAGCTTCCCTGAGAAGGTAAAGAAAATGTTGTTTTCTGCCACACGAAAAATTGGAATGAATCTGAAAGCATAGAATATGAATTTGAAAGCACCAGAGTGAGTATTAGAGTACAATAAAAGTAATTTCAACATCTATGGGCAGCGTTTTGCCTGTGAGTAGAGAGATTGTGTTAAATTCCCAGACTTTTAATTTGCCTGCTTCTACAACACTTTAAAAGAAATGAGACTTGACCTAAGGAAATTTATACTTAAGTAAGATGTGTAAAAGGAATAATAATAATCGTTAAAGGAATAATAACAGAATATCATTAATTTAACTTACACATATTTAATATATAATAAAATGTAACAATACACATTCTTATTCAAAAGGGTCTTACCGCAAAATTTATTTGTGGTAAAAGATAGAAGACATTAGAATAGACATCCCTAAAGAACTTACATATTAAACTACCACATCAAATTAGAAAAAAATCACAATAATTTGAGTAAAAGATAGAGATAAAATGAATGTTATTATTTCATGGAATTAACTGTTGTGTTGCCCTACTGACATGACTGTGGAATAAATAAATCAGCAGTTTATGCTGCAAAAAACTTTAAACATTATCTAACCTATCACTTTCAATAGAAATTTTATTCAAGAACCTGCTGGAAAGATTTGTCTCTTCTAAAAATGAAAGACAGAGAAAGAAACGGAAGGAAGGAAGGAAGGAAGGAAGGAAGGAAGGAAGGAAGGAAGGAAGGAAGGAAGGAAGGAAGGAGAGAAAAATAAAGAAAAATAAAAGGAAGGAAACAAATAACTTTACATGAAAGGTACTTTGTAAATACATATAAATTTACTATTAACATGTTGTTCTTATAGTTTTTGTACTTTGTATCTATTTACTATACAAAATAGTGGAACATTTCCATACATAGTTGCTAAAATTATCCAAAAGTGAATGATTTCAGATTCAGTTTTATCATTGTTTTGTTTGTGTTACCTGTTGCCTAAAGTGTAAAAGACATAGGACACAAGTTAATATAGTTTAGGACAAATGGGAGCTATCATTTGATATATATACACACACACATATATATACATATGTGCACATATATATACACACACACAAACACATTTATGTAAACACATAAATGAGCTTGTGAATCTGTTGGTGCGCAAACAATTAAAATGTCGGAGTGATCATACAAAAAAAAGGACTAGTCAGATTTGTTTTTACTTTTTGGCCTATTTCCCTATATTATAGTCCGAACATAATTTTTTAAAATGCCTGTTAATATTCCTGGACAAAAAAAATAGAAACCAGCACAGCCACACCTTTTTCTAATCCCTTAACCTCCTCACTCAAATCCTGATGAAACTATTCTAATTGTTAGAGTAGCTGATAGAAATGACTTGTTTGTTCATTTCACATTCTGTAAGTAATTACAATAAACAAAAGTAAAATAATATAAATAAATAAGTAAAAATAATTTTTCACATAATTCCTTGAAGTTCATTAGGTATCTCTGATTTTCCAGTGTGAATCTTTTTTTTTACTTGTAAAATGATCCAACTTTTATTTTCCTTTACTAGGCTCAAGGTATGCCACTGCAGTTTTTAACAGTATAAACTTTTAAAACAAAATTGTATTACAACAAAATTCTATTGAGTTAAAAAAAAGTTCTAATAGCATTTCAACAGTATTTGCATTACTTTCCAGGAAAAGTCACTTTTTTCTTTTTTTAATGGTTCCTTTTTTTTATTATTATTATTTTTCAAGTACAGTTGTCTCCATTTTCCTGCCACCGCTTTACCCCAACCCAACCACCCCCACCTCCTGCCTTTGACCCTACCCTGCTTTGGCTTTGTCCACGGGTCCTTTATACTTGTTCCTTGATGACTCTTTCCCTTCTTTCTCCTGTCATCTCCTTCCCCTCTCTGGTTACTGTCAGTTTGTTCTTTATTTCAATGTCTCTGGTTATATTTGGCTTTCTGGTTTGTTCTGTTGACTAGATTCCACTTATAGGTGAGATCATGTTGTATTTCTCTTTCATTGCCTGACTTATTTCACTTAGCATAATGCTCTCCAAATCCATCCATGCTGTCACAAGAGGCAGGAGCTCCTTTCTTTCTTCTGAATAGTATTCCATTGTGTAAATGTACCATAGTTTTTTGATCCACCCATTTATTGATGGGCACTTAGGTTGTTTCCAGCACTTAGCTATTGTACATTGTGCTACTATGAACACTGGGCTGCAGAGTTTCTTTTGAACTGATGTTTCAGGGTTCTTAGGGTGTAATCCCAGCAGTGAAATTGCTTGGTCAACAGGCAGTTCCATTTTTAGTCTTCTGAGGAAATTCCACACTGTTTTCCACAATGACTGCACCAGTCTGCATTTCCACCAACAGTGCACTAGGGTTCCCTTTTCTCCACAACCTCACCAGCACTTACTGTTTGTTGATTTGTTTATGATGGCCATTCTGACCAGTGTGAAGTGGCATCTCATTGTGGTTTTAATTTTCATCTCTGATAGCTGGTGTTTCTGGGCATCCTTTCATACATCTCTGGGCCCTCTGTATGTCCTCCTTGGAGAAGTGTCTGTTCAGGTCTTTTGCTCATTTTTTTATTGGGTGGTTTGTCTTCCTGGAGTGGAGTCATGTGAGTCCTTTATATATTTTAGAGATCAAACCCTTGTCTGGGATACTAGAAGAAGAAGAGCAAGGGATAGAAAACCTATTTGAAAGAAATAATAATGGAAAACTTCTCTCTCTCTCTCTCATATATAATATTATAATATATATTTATAAAATAATGTATATTTAACATATGTTATATATTTGAAAAATTGTTTTTACCAGATTGTGTAATGTGACCTTTGACATATACTATAAATTCCTTTTGTGAAAAAAGCTACCTGTACATATAAGCTGCTAATTGGTATCTTTTTTTGCACCTAAGACCCATGATAAGTATCAGAATAAGTTTTTCTTTCAAAAGCGCCAGATATATTTTGTCAAATCAAAATCAAAGTCCATGCAAGCAAACTATTGGCAACTATTTTCATTGTCTTTCATTTTTCATATGTAATATACAACCATTTTTCATGTATAATATGCAACTAAATAATTTTTAAAATGATTGTTTTGATTAAAGGGTTTTCTCTCTTATAAGTATTATATAATTACAAGGCACTACTCTGTAAATATTTTATTGAAAGAGCTCAATTTTCTTGAATATGTTTGAACTCTTTTAAAACAATAATGGCAATGTATATAATGTAGTTGAGATGAGTGAAAATTTGCTAGATGTAATGAAGAACAACACACCCTGGCTGGTGTAGCTCAGTGGATTGAGCACGGGCTGTGAACCAAAGCATTGCAGGTTTGATTCCCAGTCAGAGCACATGCCTGGGTTGCAGGCCATGGCCCCCAGCAACTGCACATTGATGTTTTTTTCTCTCTCTCTCTCTTTCTCCCTCCCTTCTCTCTCTAAAAATAAATAAATAAAATATTTTTAAAAAAGAACAACACAAGGTTACTCTATAAAAATAACATTTATTAAAAAAGAATACAGGAGGGATTTATTTAATAAAAGAAGTAAAAAATATTAAAGTCTGTTTTGCATATTTTATTGGTCTTCCTCTAATTTTTATGTCTACTATTAGACAATACTGAATACAATTTTTTTGCTGAATAGAAGTAAGTGAGAAATAAACCACAAAATGAAATGAAAAGTTATCATTTAGGTGGGGAAACAGGAGTTTTAATTTGAAAGATAAATAAAACAATGGTAGTTTAACACTCTTGGATGCTTACATGTACCTGGAACTACTCTAAGAACTTTGTATCTATTAACTGACTCAAAACTTATCCATAATCTAATAAGAAGGTACTATTTTATTCCTATTTTATAATTAGGTGACTTATGCAAAAAGAGGTGAGTAAAGATGTGTAAATTAATCCAGAAGTGGTGGGGCTATGGCAGGGATTCAGGCAGTTCTACTTTACTGCTCACATTCCCACACTGATCCAAACTGTCCTCAGTGAAGACAGTTAGTTTTTATAAAATTAGTAAAAAGTAATATTTTAAAAGAGAAAATAGCTAACTATGGAGAAAATAGCTTAAAAATTTTGCTTACCTTGTGTGAAAGCTAGAATAAAATGAGTAAAAATTTTAAAAACATGGAATGTATATATTTATTGGGACACATACAGTAATTGGAAAAAGATTGTAGATCAAGTACACCCAGCTATCTCCCCTGCCTTTGTAATATTTACATAAAAACAAATATGTACTAAATAGAGCAAAACCACAACAAAAATAAGAAATACACCCATTAGAACCTTTGACAAAATTTTAGAATATGAGGAGCATATGGCGTACAAGTGACTGATGAGCTGCCGTAGAGGAAGATGTGCAAAACAGACACAAAGCAAGGCTGCAAGTAAATGTGGAGTTTTCTACCAGATGGGATGTTGCAGGGACTCCAAAGGCAGAGTCACAGTCTGTAATAAGCAAATGGAGGATGTAAAGAAGTGTTCTAGGTTTTTAATTTAGTGATCATCGATAGTTACTCAGTCCTGTCCATAGTCCTCATACAGAGAATACTTGTCAGTGGAAATATTTACAATCCGACCTAAAAGAGAGTTGAGTCCACTGAATCCATAAGGAATGTGCACAATCTGCCAGTGAATAGCTAAAGCCCCATTGTCAGCGTTGACACCCCAGATTAAAACCCTCCATTTTCTGTTATACATGATAAATAGCTTAATCTGTCAACATTTTTAGCCTTAATTCTGCAATGAAAAGTGTACTTAGATATACTAATATATCTAAACCTCATAATTAGTTCAAGAAAGTACATGCAAAAATACATCCTCATAGTAATCAAACTAATTATTCACAAATATTAATAAAAATATAAAACCTGTGGTTAACATGTTTAGCATAAAAATTACACAGGAGGGAAGCATCACACTAAAATAAATTATACCAGAGGAAAGAGATAATTAAAGAAACACAAACACATTTTACAATCAGCTCCTAGGCAACTTTGGAAAATGTAAGAAATATTTGCTTCAATATTTCAACTTAGGCTGCTACAGGAAAATTCAATTGAGAGAACAAGAAGGACATATAAAAATTATAAATGTACAGAAATTTAAAAAAATAAAAAGAAAATTTGCAGATGTTGAACAATATGTCAAAATAAGAGAAAATTTAATAAGCACGGAGATTCTATTATAATGATACATCAAACTACAGAAAGGAAGAAAAGTGAACTAGGTATGAAGTGAATAAATCCATGCCAGGAAAAAAATCACACAAGGAGTATAAAGATCAAAAAGTTCACAGTAACTGCTGGTTTTTATTTTCCTCTATATTTTCAATATTGACAAATTTATTAATTTGCCATAATAAAAATTATATTGAAACATCTGTAGAAAGTCTTCCATAGAGCACGACAGAACAATGGACCAGAATATTTTAAATGGTGAGAATCACAATGCTCACTGAGTTAGATATCTCTTTGAGCTAAAATGGTACTATGTTAAATACAAACAAATGTTAAATCTTTACCTTTTTATGATGTTGTTTAATAAATCTTCTAAGTCATACATTTAATATATTGAATAGGTCCATGTTTAAACTTCAGCTTAAAGTATACATTTTAGAGAAAGTGTTAGGTTGTGGAGTTTTTTAAATTCTTTTTTCACTTTATATTATTGAGAAATATTAAAATAATTGACCTGGTTAACAAAGTAGATAGTAGATATGAAAAGGCAAACATGGACACAAGAAGGTTTCCATGTTAAAAGAACAAAAAACTTGAATTTCTGCTCTCAGCAAATGACATCGATACATTTTTATTTGTAACATGCAATACATTCCCTGACCCCTTTTGGGTACCTTAATTTGTTATAAATGTTCTATGCCCTAGTGAGGTCTATTAATGTCACAGGCAGTCTAAGAGCAACAAAGGCATATATTTTAGTATTAATTTATGTTAATTTCAATCATGTTAAAGCATGATGAAACAGTTTGGTGCACCTGGGCTCTATAATGAAATCAAAGTGGGAGGAAGGCAGTTCTGTGCCATCATCCAGCTGTTTCTGATATATATTGTTATTCTTAGTCCTGTGAATTTTTATGTCTAAACACACAAAATAATGTGCCAAAAGCATAAAAGTCCTGTCTGGAAGGTATCCAGCTATGTAATATGAAAAATAAAGACATTTATTGAAGAAGATACAAGACACAAGAAACATTGTACACAGGACAATGATGCCTCAGTCCCCTTCAAAATAGATACCTTGGGACCTCACACAGTCCTCCCAACCTCCATCACCTGCCCCGTCATATTTTCCTGAGTCTTATCAGCAGTCTGAAATCTCTTCCCTTTCAAAGATGAATTCAGTTTTGGAAAAAGCCAGAAGTCACAGGGTGCCAAATCTAGGCTGTATGGGGGCTGAGTCACCTGAGTGATTTAATGTTTTGCCAAAAAAACATGCATAAGATGTGATGTGTGAGGGAGCACATTGTCATGATAAAACTGCCAATCACCAGTTGCCCATAGCTATGGCTGTATTAATCATATTGCATCTCTCAACCAACAAAGAACATTGAGGTAGCACTCCTTATTAATTATTTGGCCTGGAGGGGTGTACTCATGATGGATAACACCTTCTCAATAGAAACACAAGATTAATATCAAAAGACACAGCTGATCTTGCTGCAACATTGCCACACCTTCTTCAGGCCTAGACAATCAGGAGACTTCCATTGGAACAACTGGGCCTTCATTTCCAGATCATAGTCATAGACCTACCATTCATCTCTGGTTATGACCTTCTTGAGAAAATCTGTTTCACTGATAGAGACTTGAATCAAGTCATCAGCAACTGCAGCACCATGTTCCTACTGCTCTGGTAGCAGAAGCTGCAGAACAAATTTTACCATGACATGTTTCATGCTACGATCCTGAGTCAAAATCTTGGACACAGTAGTTTTTGGAATCCCCAGATCAGCATCCAGTTCTGCCACTCTCCATTGCCAGTCTTCACTGATTGTAGCCTGTACATGTTCAGCATTCTCAAGTGTCCTGCTTGGTGCAGGACTTCCAGAATGTAGCTCACTTTCAACAGATTCTCAACCATCTTTGAGAGCTTTGTGCCATACTTTTATTTGTACTGCATTTATTACATCATCCCTAAAAGTCTCCTGAATCATTTGAATAGTTTCCATGGAGGAATGTTCAAGCATAATGCAAAATCTGATGCAGATTCATAGCTCCACTAGTTCAGTCATTTTGAATGTGATGGCCACACAGTACACATGCTCACTCAATGGTATCTACCACCTCTACTGACTAGTACAGTGAAATCATTATTGTTCGCAGATACACATTCCAGTGCACTCTCCTTGGCTGTCAGGTTACATCAATATCACACAAGCAATTCTCGTTATATTAACAGTGGCTGGACGTTTTCCAGAGAGACCTCATATATCTAAGTCCACACCTTTGATTCAGTAAGAAATATCCTAAAACCACTGGATGTGTTTTACAAATTAGTTCTTGTAAATAATAAAATTTCATTAGGTAAAAAGAAAAATTGGCAAAATGGCACTCTCCTAGTACCATTTTGGCAATAGTTGTATTAGTGATACATTATTTGTTTTACAAAAAGGGCTGTAAAATTATAGAAGTAAAAGGCAGAGTCATTTTTTATCTTTTCCTTTAGTAAGATAGAGTAAGTATGTATCAACATATTTCAATATTGTGGCATTTTAGTTGATTTATTTACCTAGCACATTTCAGCTTAAAAGCACATCTGCATTCTTTCTTTGCTGTAATGTTAAGAGGTGAAGAAAATAAATAAATCTAGCTACTCGTATTTTCTGTATGGCACTCAAAGTGTAAAATTTACCTAAAACATGGATTGTATCATTCAAAAGTATGTGCATACATAATTGATGCATATATCCATGGAGTGAAGTAACAAGGTTATGCAGCAACCAATATAGCATCTAACATTTCTGCAGTCTTCGATTCGCAGAAATATTAGAATGTGTGAAAGAAGAAACAAGGTATAGAAAATTGGTTTCACATGCTGAAATCTTTGACACTGAATCATAATAAGAAAAGTGAACATATCTAATTGGTGCATGCATATACTTTTGAAATAGACATTCACTTAACCAATACGCATAAACTGTATGCAGGCAATGTTGTAGGCAAAACAGACAAAGATCTCCATCATCATGGAGCTAATTGAGGTAGTAGATTATATAGTTCATCAGAAGGCAGTAAGGTTTTGAGAAGAAAGGACAACACAGAAGGGGATGGAATAGGGGGTATGGGGGAGGCCAAGATGTGAACATGGGGTGGGGAGCTCACAATATTGTGGATGTATTTTAGAAAGACTTTAAAAAGATCTTTAAAAGTTCTACAGAAGAATCTGACAGGAATACTCTTGTCCCAAGTGTCCTCAAGTCTGCCTTCTTCTTCCCCTCCAGATATTTTCACAAATGTCACTTTCTTGGTATTCTTTTCAGATTTCTGTCCTCTTCACACTCTGCCAAATTGTACCTTCTCAGTATGGTTTTCCTTGACTCTTATTTAAAATTATAATTTTCCACTCTTACCTTTAACTCTACCCTCCCAATACCTTAACTTGAGTTTATCCTTCTCCATTTTTCACCATCTGAACAAATATATAATTTTAGTAGTTTATTGTCTGGTTTCCCAAGTACAGTATAAATTCTATGAGGCAGGGATTTTTTTTTTCTTTTCTCTTTTCATTGTTATAGCTCTAGCCATGAATAGTGCTCAGATTAAATAGGTGTTCAATAAATATTTATAAAATATATATTTAATTAATCAAGCTCTCTTCCTTGACACATCCATTCTCTTCACTTTTTATATCCAGGCAATTATTATGTCCTATTTATTTTTTCTCCTAAATGTCTCTTTAATCTCCATCACACATTTCTCCATTCCTACTGCCACCAAGACACCCTCATCTCAACCGCTACATCTTCCACTCTTCATGTCCTACCTTTGCATTCTTCAAATCCATTATCTGCACTTAGTTAGAAGGAACATGCTAAAATGAGTAACCAATAAACTTATTTCCATTTTAGAAATCCCTCACTAGAGTCTCAAATCCATCATAACAGGGCTGTGCCAACATTTCCAGCCTCATGTTTTGCCATTTTCCATTCTTCCCTGATATCGGGGTCATACTGCCCATCTCCAGTCAATCAAAGTCACAGTGTTTGTTTGTTTTTTTTTCCTTTCTCTAGAGTACAGAACATAAAAAGTCCACCCCTAGAATACATGCTCATGTCTATTGCTCCCTCATCCATTCTTTGCTGTTGGGTCAATTTATTTTCTCAAGAAAGCCATTTTTCTAACCTCTAATGGTAGGCAGGATGGATAGCAAACCAAGGCAGAGAGGGGGAGGGAGACATGTCTCATTCATTAATTCATCAGTCCTGATCCTGATCAGATAAGATTTCTAGGTCCTCTGAAAATCACAAGAAAAACCATGATAGCACAGGAAGAGGGGAGCCCTTGAAATTCTGTATGTATCGTTTCCACTGTCTTTCCACAAAGAGAAAGGAAGCCTTTGGAACTGTGTATTAATCTCAAGACCTGCAGAGGGGAAGAGGAGATGGAACTTAAAAGCTGGCTACAAGCAAAAACCCCCTAAAATCCCAAGAGTCCAGGCACTCAAAATAGCTAGGTGCCCACTTGCAGCTTCATGCCCAAGTATATTTCATAAATGAATTTACTATCACATTACCACTGTGTTGTCTTTCACCTGAATTCATTTCTCATAAGCAAGACAAGAACTGAGGAGGGTGTGCACCCCATCTTGGGTTGCCCCAGTAACACTAAAACTTTGGTTTGCAGTATTATATAGATCTCTAAACTTTTGTTTCATAGTCCTTACTTCAGCTTGTAAGTATGTATTTGAGATTTTGTTTTATTAATTTTTGTCTCCACTAGGTTTGTGAAAAATGGACACTTTTTCATTTAGTCACCACAGAGTCCCTGTAAACTTGCACACAAAAGATGAGAAAATAAAACCAGAAAAACAACCAGACAAAAATGGATAAATAAAAATGAGTTATCAGGGAGACCTCGCACATAGAGTGACCTATATAACAAAAGAAAAATGTGATCTAATTGAGAGCTGCTCACTTAAGAATAAATATCCAGCTGAGTCAGTACCTTTTGAGGTTTTTTCAGTGTGCTGATTTAAGATTGATTAGCTGAACAAGGCGAAAACACTAAGATCATTTGATATAAACCAGAAATAAAGTGCGAAACTTGTGTAAGTCTAAACACAAAGACTTCATACAATAAATTCAATTGAGGATCTATGTATTCCTGTTATTTTTGTTTCCTTTTTTCATTATGTTTGACATTTTTGAAACTGAGTTTGTTACAGTTCATTAGGCGATTGCTATGTGCTAGTATAATGAGATTGCACTGAGATGCATAACATAACATTTTAGCATGAACAATTGAAATTATAAGCTTTTACTGATAGTGTTTTGTGGAGATTGTTTCAGCGTGGCCTGCACGCTGAGTCTATGAGCAGGTAGCTTGTTGTGATGGAGTAAGACAAGACTGGTGCCCAGTCATTGGAGAAAGTTGTAATGATGTAGGAAATGAAAATCCCTGCCTGCCTGGTGCAGAGAGAATACAAACCCTCCTTCGCAGTCACTGCTGTGCTGTTTTCTTCAACATATCATGTGGCTCCAAAGAACAGAATGTCCATGGCACAGCCACAATTTGCAGTTTATCAGTTAAAGTGAGAAACAGGATTTTTTGAGGGTTTAGGTAATATGGATTACAAAACTTTCAATTTTAAGCAATTTTTTGCTTGAAATAAGCACATATTTTTGTTTATTTATACAAATACACTAAGCTTCAATATACTCATATTGAATAAGCTTCACATATACTAATAAGCTTCATGTATACATCTAAGCTTCCCACATATACATGTACAAATGCATATATACATATATGTATATACATATACAAATATACACATATACAAATAAGTTCCACATATACAAATACAAATAAGCTTCAATATCCTCAACACAACACACAGAACAATTAGAACAAACATTTTAAGCCATTTTATGTCATTCTCTTTCTAATGTTCTAGAAGAGCCTATAAGATTCATTTATTCATTAATTTATTCACTCGGTAATTATTTAGAGAATATTATGTGTCATGCACAGTACTCAGGGCAGCAGATGTTGGTATTTAAATATCATTCTACATGAAAAAAAAAGAAAAAGGTCTCTGTGGAGAAGCGATTCCAAGGGTAGGCAATAAAAAGGAAAGGCTGAGGGACGAATGGGAACAGGTTGAATAGGTTCCCTTTGACCATTCGAGTTGAATATCAGAATAAATAATGATAGTAATGTACTATAACCTATGGAATAAAATATTCTATTACTGCTCAATAACATAAATATAAAGTTAAATATGTATTAATGAAGAAAAAGGAAAAACATTTCTATATAAACAACTTCCAACAAATAAAATCATGTATAATTAATTAATCATCATTTGACAACTATCGAAGTTATAACTAATTCGATCAGGAATCATCAATGCATGCTCAAATAGTAAATGAAAGTTTAATGAGGAACAGGGTGTTTACATCGTCTCAAAATATGTCCCTACCAATTACTCACTAATTGCAAAGGGGAAAGAGGTAACTTTGCAGTGGAGAACCCAGAAAGCACACTCTTAACACAGTGATCCACAACATAACCAATAGTAGGACAAACTGACATTACGTACCTCCTCATAGTACACATTGCTAAGTCCAGAACATCACTCGCATTAAATTTGTGACTAAAGTGGACAACCTAAATCTGAAGAAATACTGAGAAAAATCCTATAAAATAATTGGCTCTGTGAAAATAAAAACCACAGAAACAATGAAAGACCAAGGAAGTGTTTCATTAAAGAAAATGCTATGCAAAGTATTCCTTGATTTTAAGATATTATTATAGTGTGAAGAGAGAGAATATATATGGGGCAAATGTTTTTATTTCTTAAATTTTCTTATTTAAATAATTTTGTAAATTTTATTTATTCTTTTTAGAGAGAGGGGAAGGAAGAAAGAGAGGGAAAGAAACATCAGTATGTGGTTGCTTCTTGCACACCCCCCACTGGGGACCTGGCCTGTAACCCAAGCACATGCCCTGACTGGGAATCAAACCAGCAACCCTTTGGTTCACAGGCAGGCACTCAATCCACTGAGCCACTCCAGCTAGGGCAAAATGGGGCAAAATTTTTAAATGGTTGCATCTTTAAAACGTTTATAAAAGGTCTATGTAACACTCTTACAAAATTTCTGGTTTGAAATTAAATAAAAATTAAAGTTTTTAAATCTTTATTAATTTTTTCTTTTAAGAAGAAGTAATTTATTTGCAATATTGAATCTTCCAATGTAGTGGCAGTCTATTTATTTTGTCTTCTCCTTTTAAAAATAATCTTTCTCAGTAAATTTTATTTAGTTTTTCAAAAAGATCTTGTTCATACTGTACAAAATTACTTTTTTGCAGCATAACCACATATTATTTTCTTTTCTTTTTTATTTTGAGTGCTGTGAGGAGGAGAGTATATGGGGACTAAATTGTAAGGGAAAATAGAATAAAGATTAAATTAAAAAACAAACTAAAAAACAAAATTATTTTCTAGCAGGTTTTAATTGTTGATGCCTTTGTAAATGGAGTTTTTTTTTATCGAAAGTTGTTTGTATATTTATATACTTAGCTGTTTATAATTAGTCAACCAATATATCATATTAGTTTTCATAGTTTGTGACTTAACATTTTGATTAATACACAAAGAGTTTTGTCCAGAAAAAGTCCAGCAATTGTTAATATAACGAGAACATTTTGAGAGACGTGAATGTAACCTGGCAGCCAAGGTGAATGAACTGGAATGAGCATGTGTGAACCATGAGAACTTCACTGGACTGGTCAGTGGGGGCAGTAGACGCTGTTGAGTGAGCACGTATACCATGTGGTCATCATATTCAAAATGACTGAGTGAGTAGAGCAACGAATTTGCATCAAATTTGTTTTAAGCTTGAACATTCCTCCATGGAAACTGTTTGGATGATTCAGAAAGCTTTGGGGGACGATACAATGAGTTCTGTGCAAATAAAAGTGTGGCACAAATGCTTCAAAGATGGTCAAGAATCTGTTGAAAGTGATCCATCTTCTGGAAGACCTACAGCAACCTGAGAATATTGAACATGTATCAGCTACAATCAACAAAGATCTACGTGAGATCCCAAGGTGCCTACTTTGAAGGGGATGGAGGCATCATTGCCCTGTGTGCAATGTTTCTTGTATCTTTTTCAGTAAATGTCTCTATTTTTCATAGCCTGTGGCTGGATACTTTCTGGACAGAACTTGTATAATCATATCATCTGAGTACAGAAAAATACTGCTATATTTTTCTTCTCTTGTTCATACATTAACAAAAATAATTCATAATAATCTATCACAGGAGAATTAGAGAAAACTCATTCTATTATTGATTTCAATTGTGGAAAATCTAATACTTTTTATGATCATATAGTCACACATAGCTATAAATGACGGAGAATTGGAATGTCAGAAATGACATGAGTGTTTTCAGACTTGCTGTTATAGTCTGCTTTTCCTTAGAAGAAAAATATGTGAAAAATATTTCAGTTTGATATTTAGTTTAGAATATACAGAAATTTGAGTTAACTTTTTATTTTTAGTACTACTTGCCATATAAACTTTTTAATTCATAAGCACTATTAATGTCCTTGTTATTTTATGTAAGATAAAACATTTGAACTAATAATTATGAAACCCTCTGCTTCTTTGACTAGGTGTTAGGACTAAATGAGGCAAAGTTTCTGTTGACACAGCCATGGCTGCAGTGGACCAGAGGGTCACTGCTGGTGTTCTGACAAGAACAGGCAGAAGAATCGCAATGAAGGGGCTGAGACTCAATCCAGATGTGACAAAGCTGGGGTTGGCACATCCTGCCTTGGGAAAGATAACCCTGAAAAGCACTGTTGAGTTTCCTTGGCAAACTTTTTCTTCCCAATAAAAAATCTGGAAAAAGAAAACTGTTTAACCTAACCCCCTGACACTCTTCTCTATTACTTAGAATTTCTTCGTCTTGTGAGGATATTCTATTAAAAGCAGTTGTGGCCACCTTGGGTCCCTGAATGGAAAGAGAAGCTAATTTAACACCCTGACACCTCTGAACTACTGTATAAGCACCTCCGGATTCAGGAGTGGTATGACTAAGCCATCATTAACTAGAAGCACTCCTACTAGAAGCTGACTGCAACCTCACTGGTATATACTGTTAGCAAAGAATGTGGAAGAACCCAGAGCATGGAACTCACAACCAAAAACAGTCCCCTACATGGCAGCTACATTTAGCGACATACATCCTGAGTAGGAAACTATTAAGATCATGACAATATTTATGATTGGAACTAGAAAAAAATATAGGAAATGGAATGTCAGAAAATTAATGCATCTTCTTTTATTATTTTTTTCTGTTTAACAATAAATATAGCATTGATTTTAAATATTTACATGTCTGAAGTGTGGGGTTCAAGTCAGTTGACACAACTGAATAGATGAAATGACATACTGTTTTTAATTAATTGCTCTAGTCATGGTATGAGGCATCAGCCACAGAAATTGAACCAATTCAGTTATTGAAAGTATCTGATACTGTTACAAGGGAGAGAAAGAGCAAATGTAAGCAAAACTGAACAAGAATGCCTATATGTTGTTTACTGTGGCACTATCACAGCAATGTAAACAGATTAAGAAAAGAAAGATATTGAGCTATATTTTTATCCAATTATTATCTCATTTAATACTGGAACCACTTCTAACATTGACACTACCTTTATATACTTTATAGATAGGAGAAATCGAGGGTTAGAGAAGTCATAGGAACTGTTCCAGGTCTAACAACTCACGCCTCCTGGAACCAGGGCCAAGGACGTGATCTCACAACACTGTTGTCCATCATACCACAGACAAGTACATTTCTGTTTTCTGACTCCTGGGAAATCCACACAAAATATTTTCCATGATTCTATTTTTTGTTGCAGAATTATCAACTTGAAGGACGTGTTCTTTGGCAATATCTTTGAACTGGTTTATTAAATAAACCTGTTTAAAGTTTTCAGAACCCTCATTCGCAGTTCCTTTCAGAATAAATGTCCCTGATTTAATAATAAAGCCAGTTTATTAGAGCTACACTTTGTTGTCCTTCTTGGGAAGAAACAGGCAGACAATGATTATTCTGCTAAATGGTTTTGTCTCCAGGCCTAAAATAACTACACGCATGTGAAGCAAAATGGACAAAAAGACCAGGACAGAAAATGGAAGTTGTCTTTAGATGAAAATAGACAACTCAGAAAAAGGGAGGGAAAAAACGAGCCTCAGAAAGTAGTAATAAATAAATGATAGGGTATTTTTTAAATAAAGGGTTATTGATGAGATTAAACTCAAGTAAAAAAACAGCTGGCCTTTTAGGCTGGCATGGGTGTCCTGTGGGCAAGTGTGGTAGAGCTACATACCATTTGGGTGCAGGAATGTGTGTATGTATGAAATGTCATGATTTTATAAAAATATTTTTGTAAAAATTACCATACAGCCCAAAGGCCAGGAAGCTAGGTCGGACTGTACACGTACAAAGGTTTTGGATTAAAGGATCCCTGATCTAACCTAAAGGCTCTCTGTCATCTGGCTTTGTGCATGATAGATTCAAAATATAAATCAATAGCAGAATTCTAAGAGGAAAAAAGCCTAATCTGTTGAAAAACTTGAGCCAAGCAGTTAAAAAAGTTTAATAAAAGTTTGTATTGATTTGAGGTTTCAATATTTGGAAAAAGAAAATAGCTAATCTGGAGTTGTAACACAAATAACAAAAACAGTAACAAAACAATTTATGTAATTCGTATACAATTTGAGTCATGTAAAATGATATGAATGGTGACACTGATTTAATATAATCTACTTGAAAGAGGCAAAGGATTTCAAATCCTTTATCAATGTACATCAATATCGTAGGCTTTCTCTGCTTTCTATCCAAGTGACATTGCTCTTAATTAAGGGGTCAATCATACCCTCTTAATTCTCAGATTGGTAGCTCTCTTCCCTTCCCTGTAGAGTCCCAGGTAAGTGTGGGCTGAAAGAAACATTTTGTGTGAGAAATGGAAGAAGGCAAGAGCGATATTCTTTGTGTGCTTGGAAGGCCATTGCAGACCACCAGACAATGATGCAGGTCATAGGTGTTGTCACTTAACTGCAGGACAGTGACCAAGCCTGTGGCTTCTTGGGCTCCTGCTAGATCTCAGCTGCCAGCTTCTCTTACTCCTGGGCCCAGTGTGCTTCTGTGATGAAGGGCACCATTGTCTCCTAGAAATCAGATACTCACAGGCAGTAACCAACACGGGCCCCAAACCAAACTTGTAGGTTCCAGCTTATTCTCTCAGGGTCTAAATAATAAGCATCTTCTCCCAATGAACAACTATCCTTTCTTGCTGACTGCCTGCTCCTCTGACTCTAAGCCCCAGAATAATCAGCAGAAAAAAGCAGATTTACATGGATAGTTCCACTGGACTAAACATTTTCCAATTTGTGCAAGGGAAAACATAGATATTTACTCTTTGGCTCTTCCTAATGTACTATTATTTATTTTCATTGAGATCCCTACATATTTGGTGATTTGGAGTTTTTTTCTAAAAGATTTTGTTTATTTGTTTTTAGGGGAAGGGAAAGAGAAAGAAAGGGAGAGAAACATCAATGTGTGGTTGCCTCTCACATGCCCCCTATTGGAGACCTGGCCTGCAACCCAGGTGTGTGCCCTGACTGGGGATTGAACAAGCAACCCTTTGGTTCTCAGGCCTGTGCTCAATCAACTGAGCCACACCAGCCAGGGCTGATTTGTAGTTGTATGTTAGAATTTGTATGTGCAATTCCCATATGCCTAATTGAATACTCTTTGAGGATGCTTTTTTCATCTAAAATGGTTTTAAAAAACATGGACAGGCTCCAGGCTGGGCATGTGGCTGTCCTGTTTCCCATGTGGTCTGTGGTATTAACCAGGCATCACAGTCATGTCTTCACAGTGACCACTCCAAGCTTTGGGCAAGTATTTCCCTATCTAGTGGTCTATAAAAGTGGCAGTGCTGTGGGGGCAGTTTACTTCATTGCCTCAAATGACTTCCTCCTGTATCCCCTTTATTTAAGCCCCCACAGTGTCATCTGATCCTCTACCACCCCCAGACTCGGAACACAGACCCTTTCCACAGTGGATTTGTGCTGTGGGGTTTTCCTCAATCCTTTATCACCTACTTTCTTTCTCTGGAGATTCCCATAATTTCTGGACCTTTGATAACATTCTTCTCACTTTTTGAGATTTTTGTATATTCCTTTCTCATTTTTTAAGGTGAATGATAAATGCCCAGTTTATTATTTTTATGCATATTTTTAAACATTTTATTTATTTATTTTTAGAGAGAAGAGCAGCAAGGGAGAGACAAGAGAGACAGGAACATCAATGTGAAAGAGAAACATTGATCAGTTGCCTCTTGCAGGAGCCCCAACTAGGGACAGAACCTGCAGCCCAGGCATGTGCCCTCACCAGGAATCAAACCAGTGACCTTTCACTTCTCAGGACAATGCTCAACCAACTGAGCCATTAATTTATTTTCCTAAACCTTCTGTCCAAATTGAGGAATAGGTCTTTCATGTATGTGTGCCTTCCAGTGCATCTCCAGTGCCTGATGCACAACAGAAGCACAGTGGGTGTTCATGGAATCAGACTGGAAGTGTCAAGGCAAACCCCAGAGGGGCAGACCCTGGCTCAGTGCATAACAGAGCCGTCGCAGGATGGATTTCTAAGCTGGTGGTGAATTTATGTGCCTGCTTCCTCAGTGCCCTCTCAACATTTAAAGTTCCGATTTGAATCACTCTGCATTTATCACTATGCATTGCTTTCAACTGTCAAAGTAACATCTTCCTTTCTGCTTTGCCTCTTTAAACTTCCTGATAATTAAATAAAGAAGAACATAAATAAAGGAACGTGCCCCCAGAACTTTTCATTATTAATGTTCTATAACTAAATTGGAAATCTGTACTGTACCTCAAGGGAGTGATTAATTTAGCAGAGTAGGAGTTTTGATTAAAAAGGAATGAAATGTCTGACAAGAGTTCTATCACTTATTATGATATTAAAACACTCTAATCATTGTGGTGCCTAAATTAAGACTTCTCAGCCTAAAATAAATGCTTCTTTTGATTTGGTATGTTTTATGAGCTTATTATCTGTGAATACACATACAGGTCACATGTGAGTGGCACACGATCTCACTATCTTTGAAGGAAAATAATGCAGCATGAAACCTTTGGCTTCAAGCTGTGTTCCCTGTTTCCCCATGTTTCAAGAAAAATGAGGGCTATATAAAGAAATTTATAATTTCTGAATTAGCTGGTCACTCTCCAAATTAAAATATATTGGTACTAAGCAGACAGAATTTTCATTGATTAGAATTTATAATTTAAGATTTTGCTTCAATAAGAAATTGACTTCACTGGACCAAAATATTAAAATTAAAAGTTAAAGTGATGTCATTGGTTCAAATATTACCTCCACTTAGGAAATAAACAGCATAGAAAAAAAGAATATAGATTTTTTCAGTGAGCATAGCTTTAGTTATTTTAATCTTATAGGATGTGTGAAAATTTTCAAGAGCTAATGAATACACAAAAGGAATTGCATAATACAATGTGAAATATTGATTTTTCTATTTATTAAAATTTTTACCTATTTTAATTATTTTCTTCCCTTCTTCCCAGATAACTTCACTTCATTCCCATTTGGGAAATGAACTCAAAAATATTTTCTTCACCTAGTGCTCGCTCTCTATCTCTTTTCTCTCTCTCTCTCTTGTTCTCACTGTCTCCCTCTGTCTTTCTCTCCCTCTCTCTCTTTCTCCCTCTCAGGCTCCCTCCCTCATTGTGGAACAACAACCAATCCTTTTTATTAATTTCTATTTAACTTTTAAAGCACAACTTAAGTAAATTATTTGACTGGGTTAGTCTTTCTCAATCTTATCTCTAACTATTCTTTAAAGTTTTAACAGTCTCAGACCTGGGACAAACTGGTTGCATTTGGATAAATAATGATCTAATTCTCCCCTCCTTCCTACTCCAATACATATCCAAAAATAATTCCATATCTTGGGCTAAAGAAAGAAAGCAGTGACCCCAGAATAGAAATAAGGTACCTATCGGTCATTTATATATCTTCTTTGGAAAAATGTCTGTTCAAGTCCTTTTCTCTTTCATAGGCAATGACATGAAGGCACCAGAGGACATAATGCTAAGAGAAATAAGCTAGTCACAAAACCAAATACAATGAGTCCATTTTACATGAGGCACCTAAACTAGTCAAATTCACAGAACACAGTGTAGAATGATACTTGCCAGGGCAAAGAGAATGGGGAAACAGGGAGCTGTTCAACAGGCATAATGTTTCAGTTATGCAAGACAAGTAAGTTCCACAGATCTGTTTTACAATGTTGTCCTTATAGTTAACATTTCAGTATTGTACACTTAAAAGTTAAGAGGGTAGATCTCATGTTAGGTGTTCTTAAAACTCACTCAAAGTGGGGGGACACAGGAAACTTCCAGAGGTGATAGATCTATTTACTAGCATGATTGTGGTAATATTTCCATAGGTGTATGCATATCTCTAAAATAATCAAATTATGTGCATTAAATATGTCCAGGTTTTTTTTCAAATATCAGTAATATCTCAATAAAGCTATTTGAAATGGAAGTCATATGGGAAACAAAGAAAATGTTGATAATTACAATAATAAACAATCAGCATTCATTAATGTCTTACTCTACTCTATGAAGTACCATAATAAGTACTTTATATATATTTTATTATCAAATTTTAAAAACATCTGTAAAGTAGATCATGTCATTGCCTTAATTTTATACCTTTTATTAGCTTTATAAATTATCCAGGATTAGAAAACTAGTGCATGGGAAAGTTTGAGTTCCTATCACAACACCCATGTTTTTAACTGCTATAAAAAAATGATGTGCTGAGTACTAGTAGCTGCTGACTGACTCTATATGTACAATTCTCTCAAATATGTGTTCAAGTGTGTTTCTACTCTGGGATTGATCCACAAAACTCATAGACCACATAACAGATATAAGGATTTCTTCCTCATAACAGATGTCTCACATCCGCCTGTTTGCTTTCCCCTCTATTCATTGTCAGAGATGGACTCTAGATTAATGCAGCATGAGGGTGGCAAGTTCTACAAACCTGAGGATGAATCACTTCTTTCACACAAAATAACTGCTTGAGAATCCCCCCTCCAATTAAGCCTTTTTTGAGTTTAGTTTCCTTTTATACTAAAGGAGGAATAAGGTAACTATTTTCTAGGTTGATCTGTGAACATATAAGATAATGAATGTAAGATGTCTGATGCTATGATTTACACAGATAATGTAATCAAGAGAGTAGGCACTGTACTAAGATTTCCACTTTCTGGGTGATTGATGAGAATATCATCCCCTTAACATGCCCTGCTTCTTTAACTCCAGTTCTAGCTAGAATACTAATCTAGCTACATTTACATGTTTTCACTTTTAATGTTCACAAGAGGATGAGAATAATGCTAGATAAAGAGGAAGTTGAGGCTTAGAGAACTTGCATGATTAAGTTGAACATTAAGAGTCTCAGATCATTTCATGTCTGCCCCAGTTTTACAGCACAGCACCTCCCAGTGCTCACTGGCCTTCTGCCACTCCCCTCCAAAAACCTTCACCAGCATTCTAAGGCAGTCCTCACTCATTAGGCCCCTCAATAGCTGCTGAGTCGCTCATGATAGAGAAGTGCAGACTTGAACACTGATCATCCTAGCAGCTGTCCCGATTCTTGGGTCCAATTTCAACATCACCCCTTTCCCCAGCAAAAAGATGAAAAACCCTTCAGTGACCCCAAATTGTTTATTTACCCTTAATTTAGCATGTATTAGATTTACACTCAGCCCTTGTTTCTGAATAACTGAAATGTGGTTCTATAGCAGAGCTTGCCACATCAGGCAGAATTTGCTTGGAATTAGATGTTCCTATTTTTTTCGTCCCTATTTTTATTTATTTTTTAAACCTGGACAATTTTTCATTAAAATAAGTATTGTGTTGACCAAAAAGTTCACTTGGTTTTAAGTTCATTTGAAACATTTTTTTTAGATTGTATTGTCACAGCTGTCCTATCAGTGTGCAGTAAAAAACTTATCAAAATTGGTGAATTTTTGTGTAGCCAATTTAATATGGAAGATGGAAGAATATGCACAACATTTTCAGCATATTACACTTTATTATTCCAAGAAAGATAAAAATGCAACTGAAACGCAAAGGAAGATGTGTGCAGTGTATGTAGAAGTACTGTGACTGATCAAACATGTCAAAAGTGGTTTGCAAAGCTTCAGGCCGGAGGTTTCTCGCTGGGTGATGCTCCACAGTCGTGTAGACCAGTTGAAGTTAACAGTGATCAAATCGAGAAACTGAGAACAATCAATGTTTTAATATGTGGGAGATAGCCAACATTTTCAAAATATACAAATCAATAAAGTTATTGGTGAAAATGAAAAATGTGTCTTTTATTTTATGGAAAAAACTAAAAGGACTTTTTGGCCAATCCAATAAAATTAATTAGTTTATACACATACACACACACCCCAGAGGTGGTGCTGAGAGACATTTAAAAATGTCATAAACATATCTGGACAAATAAAAAGGAGAAATTTTGAAATGGTCAAGGGAAAAAGGAAAGCAGCTACTTTGCATATTATTGTCAGATTCTGAACTTCAGAAGTAAGCCTAAATGGCCCCATGTTGGGAGCTACTTTCTTATGTAAAAACACAGAGAGCTGGTTAAAAGTAGACCAGACCCATTAGATTCTCTTCACCCTGGAGAGAAAGTACAGTGCATAAAGCAGAAGGTGGTGGTGGGGGTGGTCATCTGTAAAGATAATTGTTTCTGTAAAAACGAAAAAACTATGACTTGAGAATACCTACCACAGACAGGCAGAGGCTAACTGTGCTCCCAAAGCAGGCTGTTCTAACACTATAATAAACATCTTCAGGGAATTCTAAGTTCTTCCCACTTCAGGGGTCTCCTGGGTTTATCTGCATCATTAATTAAAACTGTAAAGTTAAGCCAGTGAATCAAAGTGTATGTTATTCTCCAAAGAGAAAAAAAAAAAAGGAGAAAAGAAAAGAGCTCAGTTACCCTCCTTGCACTTACTCTTTCACCCTCCCTGTGTCAACAGAATGAGCAAGGATCGCTTGTGGTCTTCTTGCATTTCTTTGCCTGCTAGATCATAACTGCGTGATGAAGCCAAGAGTGACAACAGTCTTGCATTGAAACTGGACAGGGATTTAAATTCTGCAAGCATACTGCCATTTCATGTCTATTTAATGCGAAGAAAGTTTGGTGCTCAGAGGTAGTGTTGGAATGGTATGATACGGACGGAGCTAACAAACACCGGTTTTTCAGATCCTTACATGCAAATGAAACACAAAACCACACCTTTTAACGCATTGTGGATTTTTTTTTATTTTTAGAGAGGGAAGGAAGGGGGAGAGAGAGAGAGAGAGAGAGAGAGAGAAACATCAATGTGCGGTTGCTGGGAGACATGGCCTGCAACCTAGGCATGTGCCCTGACTGGGAATCGAACCTGCGATGCCTGGTTCGCAGCCCGCGCTCAATCCACTGAGCTACACCAGTTAGGACGCATTGTGGATTTTATACTTAGGCTATTTTGTTTTGTGGAGTTTCTTTTCTTTCTTCTTATTTTTTTTTCTTTGCTAAGACCAATGTTTCAGGGAAGAGGGGCATGGATATCCTCAAAACAAATTAGTGAACATTTGATTGGATATGCAGTTGGAATAAAATGAAAATAAAGTGACTTATTGTATGTGATTGGAAAGAAGTAGACAAGTATAACACACAAAACTAAGTATGATAGCACTAATGGGAAATAGGAGAAAGGATGTCAGGAATAATCAGAAAAATACAGTTGCTTCTGGCTAAAAATTGAATTATGATTATTTGTGTATGCAAGGACAGAAACGATGCTGAGTTGGGCAGCACTGAGAGTACCGCTCTTGTTCTAAATCCGTGGGTAACAGCGCACCCCATTTTGTAAACATGGTCTATAGTTCCCCACGGAATAGACGTGAGCAGACAATAGTGCTTTCTGTAAAACTGGTTTCCCATCATCATGCTGCTTTTCATGAAGCAGGCTTTCCCTTCTCTGGAATACTCTGGAGGAAAGTACTGAGAGATTACAGTAATCTCTGTTGACAGGGGCAGCAGGAGACACTTGCAACCATTTGTCTTTCTCGTTCCTATTTAAATTTGATGTCACTAGGCAAAACTATAGAATCGACTGTATCTATTCCCTTAGATAATGATCACTCAATTTTTTATAAGTAATGCTAATAATCATTTTTGGCAGTTTTAGGATGGTAAGCCTTTTTCTGCATTCTAACTGAACGTAAGGAACAAGTCCCAAACCAATTGTGTCTCTGCATTCATTCCAAGTGTGTCTGACCAGAGTTTTCATTTTCATCACCATTTGCATCTCAGTAATCTAATGTCACACACGTCTGCATGTTGTGCATGATTTTGAAAGAAAGTCTTTCACTTATTTAGGAAATAAAATCAACAGAAAAATTATAGCAGTGTGTTAAGTATCAGGGATAAATTACTCCAAGATTTCTAGCACACTCTTCCTCTGTTCCCTCAAAACTGGCAATTTATGGAGCTATGTTTTCATTGGATATCATATTCGCTGTAAGATTCCTACTAAATAAGGTTCATGTATTTCAGGAGTTTGTTCTATTTTCCCCCTGAATCATTTTATTTGTGCTTTACTTTACGTAATAAACTGGATAAATATTATGGTGGCTTGTATGGGAGATTGAGTTCTCATGTTGACAACAATAACATAGCAAGCAATAATGAGCTCTGTCTTTGTCATGTGCATTAGACACAGACTCACAAAGTATGTGGAGATGGGCATCTGTGGAATGTTTTGTAAGACATATAAATGCTTCCCTCTCTCATGTTTCACACTGATGCTGCTAAACAGAAATGTGCATTTTGCTGGATTGCCAATACAGCTGCAACATTCTGTGTGGGATCCTGACTTCAATGCACAACCACAGTCTTCATTAAAGCTTCTGATTCCAAAAGCTTCTTAAGTGACTCTGAAAACAATTTTAAATCTATGTGAATTTGTACTTGTTGTCCAATGTACATCTCATAATTTAGAGGCATGCTAAATGGATGGATAGATGTATTATAGTTATACAGATAGATATATACATAGAAAAACAGATACATGGATAAATGCATGGAAATAAAACTATGTGGAAAGACACTGAAATAGACACATGAATGATACACACAGATAGTAGGTAGATACATAACACACACACATACATGTACAAAGATAGATAGGTAGATACAAACACAATGATCAAAAACTTTATGTGGCTCCTTCTATACTTATTAAGAAATATGTGTGTGCTTAAAACTACTGAATGCCCACACACAAGTAATTACTAGTCCCAAAAGAGAACATATTATTTTCTTTTTAACCAACAAAAATGTGGCTTTAAGATATCCCCATTACACCTTTATTTCTAGTGCTTGCATTCATTCTACACTCAGAGAACTCAACACTTGCCGTTGAGTGATGTAGTGCTATTTCACCTGGCCAGCTAATGCATTCAGCTCTAAATGAGTTATGTTAGTGGTTTTAAATTACTCTTTAAAAGTTTGTTGTTGTTTTTTTTTACTTATTTGAAATGTTATACTGTAAGTTTTTTTGTCTGGTGCGCCCTTGTCTTTTTACTTTATAGTAGGCAAAGACAGTTCCTGTCTTCTTATTTGACACGTACTCACATTAAGCCACAGAGGCCAACTGAAGCCAAATTTTAAGAGAAGATCTTGTTTAGACCAGGAATCTGCTCTGCGATACTCCTATACTTTCACTTGTCTTTTACCACCGACTGTTTTATAATTTTGAGTTTTGCTCCCAGAGAATGAATTTGATTAGACACCATAAATTGCTGTCCAGGTAAACCTTAGACAAGCAGTGTGGGACTGGTAAGTCATTTGTCTTGTTCTGTGCAAACAGATACTCAGTACAATTTTGATTAAGAAAAATGAATGGTTTCCCTGTATCCTTTAATTAAAAAAATGTCATTAAAAGTGTTCTTATTTCCTTTATGATCTTTGTGTACAAACATAAATATAAAAACATTTATCTGTTATCTCAATAAATTCCCTTTTATTATTTTGTTACAAGAACTGCCTCCCTTAGACCCATACTAGCAGCAATGGTTGCCAGAATGTTGGCAGTGTAAACAGACTGGTCAGCTCAGAGGAGAGCCAAGATATACTATATACAATGAAGAAGCAACTTTTGTTAGTTTCGTGGTATGTCTATTTCTATGCCTGACATTATTCCCAGGAGTATTTCCTCCTTATACAGATTTTCTCATCAAAATCTGATTCTTGTGCCTCTTTTTCTAAATGGAATGTTTTCACACAACATAACTTTATATTTCAACTGTTTCTGTGAAACATCTAATTTGACTAAATTGGTATGTTTTCTGTGAAACATCTAATTTGACTAAATTGGTATATTTAAAGGGAAGTCCAACCAAACAAAAAAATTCAAACATCCAGTGGTCAGTCTACCTTCATTGGTATGCAGAGGTTGTCAAATCTCTGAGCAAACTCTGAACACAAATGGGATAGTTAGAAAGATTTATTGACTAAAGCAAAAGAGAAACCATCTTTGAATGATCTCTCTAAGGGTTTGCTTCTTTTATCCACTACCCCCGGCTGTCTTTGCCATCCTACATCTCTATCCCATATAACTCACCTGCAGATCATACTCAGAGAAATGTGCTGCATGAATGATCATTTCTTTACAATTATAATTTAGAATCCTTTATTCACCCTAAATTCTGTCCAAGTTCCTCAAGGTAGAGTTACTTTTCTCACAGTAAAAACTAATATCTGGTTCATTCTACAATTACACTTAAGAAATTTTAAAAATCACAGAAGACAGCACCCGTTTGTGACAAGAGTTTAAAATTAGGTATCAATATCCTGGGCTCAGACCTCTGCTAATTTAGGTACTTGCTGGACTCATCAGAAGGAGACAAATAGACAATGGATGTCAATTGAAATCTAATTACAAATCATAAATAGTCTAAGATATCTAACACATTAAAAGATCTTATAATGGTTAAGAGGCAGGAGAGAGCCCTATTTAGGGTTCTCTTTCCTTAATGGGTTATTGAACAAAAATTCAAAACTAGAAGCTCCACATTAAGAAATTATGATTGAAATTCATGAGCTTACAGATGTATTTGGCCTGTTTATTATGACTCTTCACTAAATGGGTTCATAAGATTTTTCTTAATACACAAGATCTTGTTGTGAAATTAGACTCATGTGAATCAGGCGCCTTACCCAGTATCTTTAGAAATTAATTCAAACAGACAGTCCATGAAGATTTGTATAAAGTAGAGAGAAGCCTGTGGCATGAGCTCTGTAGGCCCTCCCTTTCCATCCTGGTCGTGCATGGCCCAACCCAGAAGAGAAAGGGTCTTCAAGTTGTGTTTTGGGGATTCTTCATAGAATGCGAGCACTAAAAGTATGAAACATCTTCATTTAATATGCCGATGAGTTGTATAACTTAAATGAAATTCTTTAAGTAGCCATGCTTTATGCAATATTATTAACTGTAAGTAATCTTTAGCCAGGGACATTCTACTGAGGACATTTTAGAGATAAAAATCTCTTCCCTTTAGAAAAATATTATTAGTTTATTAACAAGAAGATCCAGTTGATGAGGAAATTAAACCAGATAATTGGTCTTCTTGTTTCCCCGCTGTGTGTCAGTTCAACAGGTAAATGGGGTACAGATTTTGGGCCAGTCAGCTCCAGAAGTCACCACTCACCTTCTCAGGGTGCCACCAGAGAGATCCAGCTTTACCAAAGGTCAGTTTACTACTGAAGGACATGTTTTATTATCAAAAGTTTGAGTTATGTGTGATGAGAGAAATGAAGGTAATCACAACCTTTTAATAAAGTGTGAAGGTTTCTGGAATTTGCAGAATATTATAGGAAAAAAATTCCAGAATTTTTAGCCATTTCTAAACCCTTTGTGACCACATCAAGTTGATTGTTCATATATATAACTGAAATTCAGAAGTGGAAAAAGGTTTCATATCCTACAAGTAAGTTTAGCATAAACATTCCCATAATTTTTGACTTAACACAGAAACAGACCACACATTAGTAGTACTTACACATTAACATGGTCACACCACTCAGGCCACGGAGCCTCCAAAGCCCTTCTTAGACCCTGTAACTTCAGCATATCTTCTCTCTTTCAAAGATGTTGCTAAAAAAAGCAAAGCATCATTGAATATAATTTCAAGTAACCCCCTCTACTCAATGGTCCCTCAAATGGTATAATTTGATAGTAACTTTTCTATCATTTCTCTACTCATTATCCAATCCACCATGAAGTGTTGCATTCACGTACAATGATCCATTCCTGCAGCACCAACCACCATACCAGCCTCTTATGCTGACTGGAGAAAATAAAGTCTCAAGTTAATAATTATCTATGACACTAACCAATATTTTAAATCCATTCAGCACTTGACAGTCTGCATTTAATTGTATGTTGATGGGTCGTATTTAAAGACTGAACTAGGAGTCTTTAATGCGAGATACAAGGGGGTACCCCCAAAACTGAAATTTATTTATAAAAATTGTGTATTTATTCTTACATGTTTAAACTTCAGTCATCTTCAAAGCACTCTTCGTCTGACGCAATCCACTGATTGAGATTTTTTTTTCCCACTGCTTAAGTTTTTTGAACTTGTCACTTTTGATGCCTTTCAGTGCTTCCGCCATTTTTTTTATTTCACTTCTTCCACATCAGCAAAATGTTTCCCTTTGAGGACATTTTTTTATCTGGGGGAATAAAACAAAAAAACTCACTCATGGTGAGATTGGGTGAACAGGAAGGGTGGAGCAGGAAAGCCATGCCGTTTTTGGTCAAAAACTGCTGAAAATTCAGCACAGCATGGGCAGGTGTGCTAATAAGTTATCCACCATGAAATGGGCAAATGCATTAAAAGAGTCTTCAAAAATATTCACTGAAGCCTGACACAGCCCCTCACAACAATGTCAGCTAGTACACTGATACAGACTGGTTCCTAGAACACTCACCTAGTGGGAGAAGCCTGTGATATAAGAGCCCCACCCTCCAGAAGATAATTCTGGTTCTTTGCACCCCACTTCCCATGGTTTTCTCATTAAATTTCTTGATAGAATCCAACTTTTATATTAAATCACTTTAGCACAGAGCATGCCGGAAAGCTCAAAATACTAGAAGCAATAGTTACACAACTATTTAATATACTTGTTAAGTATTATAAGAAGTTACAAATGCTATGAAGATAATTAGCATTCAGGCAAACTAATTCCCTGTGAGAAGTTAGCCAATCCTCCCACTTGCCCTCACGCTTCATCTCTATTTCATCCCATTCTGTCCAAAAGAAATACGGCGAAAGTCACAAACTTAAAGCCACATGTGTAGCTGTGTTATGAAAGTAGGATGAAATAGATAAAATAAAATATAACCATCTATTTCCCTTACTCTCATGTAGCCAATATATTTTCAATATATACTCAATATAACATTATTAATGAGATATTTTACATTATTTTCTTCTTACTAGGATTTCAAAATCTAGAGTGCATTTTCCACTTACTACACATCATAACTAGAACACAGCTGCTTGTGACTATCGTCTACTATATTATTCCATATTGCACAATTGCCTAATTATCCCAGATTAATCATTTCCTTAAGCCATGAACTAAGAATGAAAATAGCTGCTATGCCAGTAAACGAGGATAAATATGCCATAACAATATTTTGAAACCTCACTACAAAAATAAATAAATAGAAGCTGCTGGAAATAATGCAACAATCTTCTGAAACCATATTCTGTGGTAAAAAAAAAAAACTTCTTGATAGCATGATTAATATCAGGAAAATTAAATGCATTTTAATTCCATAAGCATTGAATTCCTTGCGGTATAAGTGGTAAGTATTATTTAATTAATTAAGGGAATATTCTTGAAGGCCTATTAAGTAGAATGTACTTTTCAGTTGTCAGAATTCAAGCAAAGAGCAAGAGACAAAATTCACTCCTCTGAGAAGTTTCGGCAACATGAAGGCTGTTATGCCATGGGAACTGCAAAAGAAATGAGCATGCAAGCACGCAAGGAGTTGCTACCTATTTAAAGACAAGCACAACATGATGTTTTCTACAAGACAGTGTGAAAATGTCATAATAAGAGCGCACATGAGGTAAACAAGTTGAAAATAAAATGCCAGCAAAATAATAAAAAGAGCAATGAAAAAATAAAGGTGGATGATTTATGAGCTAATAGTACAATGAAAGGGTATAACCTCCTATTTTATATACAGTAATCCGAAGAGATGATTTTGATAAAATTACATAAATAGATAAGTAAAGGATAAGTCATGTGAATATTTGAAGGAAGGATATTCTAAGTCCAGGAAATGCAAATGCCAATTAATTTCCTGAACAGTGAAAATGACACCCTCCCTATATTTTAAGACTTGATTTGTTGTTTTGAAGAAACATAAAACTAGTGGAGATGGTTGTAAATTTAAATAGAGGGGGAGAGGCTAGATCATTCAGTTATACTAAGGTAACAATTTTGGATTTTTTTCTCTGAATGGGATGAAAACCACTAGAGCATTATGATTTTTAAAAAATGATATGCTCCTACAGTTATTTGTGAGTATTAGAAAACAGGGGAGAATATTGAGTTGAGACAATATTGAGAAAATACAGAACATTAACTTGAATGTAGGAATAGTTGCTCATAATCTACTTTGATTGTCCACACAAATATGACAGTTGCTTTTCTAGGGTGGTAGAGGTAATATAATGGCATACAGTTGAGATACATTTAAAAGGCAGAGAAAATAAGGTACTTTCTAATGGCCTCATGTGGATTGCTTAATAAACAGGAAAGTAGAAGTCTGAAAAGCAGTGGATACAAAGAAAACATTAAGGAACTAAACCAGATAGAAGAATCATTTCAAAACTGAGCATGAGCCCTGGCTGGCGTAGCTCAGTGGATTGAGCTCGGGCTGCGAACCAGGCATCGCAGGTTCGATTCCCAGTCAGGGCACATGCCTAGGTTGCAGGCCATGTCCCCAGCAACCGCACATTGATGTTTCTCTCTCTCTCTCCCTCTCCCTTCCCTCTCTAAAAATAAATAAATAAAAAATCTTAAAAAAAAAAAAAAAAAAAACTGAGCATGGAACCAAAGTATCAGGTTGTCCAAAAAGTCCTTTTAGTTTGTTTTGTTTTTTTCCATAAAATAAAAGACATAAAATATTTCCATAAAATATTTGTAGTCTCATTTTCACCAATAACCATATTAATTTGGGTATTTTTAGTACATTGGTTTTCTCCAGAGTGGTAGGACATTGATCTTTCTCTATTAATGTGTCAGGTTGATCACTTACCAACTTCAACTGGTCTACCCGAATGTGGAGGACCGCCCAGTGAGAAATCTCCAACACAAAACTTCACCAACCACTTTTAACATGTTCTGAGCACCTACTCCATACACTGCACAAATCATTTTTACATTTTTACCTTTCTTGAAATGATAAAGCATAATATGTCAAAATGTTGTGTATTTTCTTTCATCTTCAATATTAAGATGGCTACACAAAATTAACCAATTTTGATATTTGCTTAATGCATGCTGATATGATTGCTGTCACAATACAATCTAACAAAATGGTTTCAAGTGAAGTTAAAGACTACTAAGCAATACTGGAGCCATCTTATGGAAAAAGCAAACCAACTTTTTTGGCTAACCCAATAGCACCCAACCCTAGAGGTAAGGACCTAGTCAAACTAAAATTTCAGAGTGGTTAGTTGGCCTAACATAGATTTTACAGGGTCATGAGAAAACTGAAAAATCCTTTTAAGGGCAGGGTAAATGAAAGGACTTGCTAGAATTGGGAAGAATCTGAAATATAAAATATTTAGTTCCATAAAACATCCTCTCCCGATACCAGAATTTTACTGAGTAAGCAAAAAAGAGTTTTTAAAAGTAGAGAATTCATAAAATCTTGAACATTCTCACAGTAACTGGATTCTAATTCTGCAAGAATATAAAGCAATATCTGAAACTAAATTACCTCCTTGCTCAACCAATAATCTGATAAGACCCTCAGCACTTTGTAATGGTAGCACAAAAATTGGCAGCTAAATTATCCAAAAGTGATCTCAACTTCATTAAATCCAAAGTTCTTCACCTCAAACTTCTACACAATAGAAAGAATGTGTACTTTTTGGAAAATACAAAACAAAGCAAAGCAAACTATAGTTTATTTTCTAGTGGGAAAATACACATACACTTTTATATACACACATATATACTTCACATACATGCACACATATCTATATGTGTTTATATATTTCAATGTAAATATTATTTAAGTAGTTATATTTATATGTGTCATTTGTGTATTATATAATATATATTATATTTATATTATAGAGATTATTTTACCCATTTATGTTATATATAAAATAAGAAGTCACACAAATAGTTAGAAAAATGTAACACATAATTAAAGAACAGATAAATCAGTGGGAGCATATTTATTCATGATTTAGATACTATACTCAGCAAACAAGGACCTCTCCCACAAAAGTGTTCATTACAAATATGAAATTTTTGGATGGAATTATAGAAGTTAAAGGCACAGAAATATAAATAGAAAATAATATAAAGAGCGTTAAGCCAACCAATAAATACAACTTGAGTATGCAAATTCTGTGATGCCAGAACAATTGCAAGACAGTAAGCACAAAATGTGACTTTTTTCCAAGTAGTTTTAACTATTACAGATCATTTGAAATTCTACACAAATATAGAATCAGCTTGCAATGATTAAACAGGTCACCTGAAATTTGAATTAAAATTGCATTGAATTTACAGATCGATTTTTAGACAGTTTGCACGTTCTAATTTTGAGCATTTCTATCTGCACACATGGCCTATTTCTCCATTCATTTAGGTGTTCTTCAATTTTCCTCAGCCTTGTTTTGCTCTTTTTAATATGTAGGTATTACATATTTTCATAAGATAATTTTTAATTATTTTGTTTTATTTTATTCTTTTACACATTATATTTATAAATTTTACTTTTAATTATTATTTCTCAAGTGCAAATAAAATGTATTTTACATACAGTATACCTTCTTGATTCACTAATTAATTTTAGTATTTTTAAAAAACATTTAATGAAATTTTCCACATGTAAATCAAGTAACTGGCAAATAAAGTTTTATCTCTCCTTTTCAAAACTCTATGCCTTTATTTAGTACTTTTTTCCTTATTACAGGGGCTGGGACATTTCTAATGAAATGTTGAATAGAAGTGGTAAGAGAGGAAATTATTGCCTTATTGACTTACTTCTGATCCAAAAAGCAATGTCTCATATTTCAGTACACATAATTTTAGCCTGTAGAATTTTATAGATACTTTACATTTTGAAAAATTCTCTCCTATTTCTATTCTTTTGGATTGTTTATATCATGAATAATGCTTACGTGGTTCAATACTTTTTCTTCTATTGAGATAATCATTTATTTTTTCTTCTTTATTCTGTATATAAATTATATTATATTAATTGATTTTTAAAAGTTAAACCTTATATTTGTGGGATAAGTTCTTCTTGGTCATATTACACTTCTTTTTTATGTATTGCTGAATTATATTTGTTAATATATTCTTAACAGTTGTTGAAGCTATATTAATGAGCTCTTTAACAGATTCAGGTTGCTGTGTAAATTAGTTTGACATTTAGGCCTTATGGTCTTGCAGATCTAATGTTATTTAAAGTATTATATTTGTAGTAGATAAGGAAGCTGTATGGGAACTGTGACAAATCCTTAATGGAAAATGAATGAACAGACCCTTGTGATATTGGAGCAAAGTCATGCCATCTATTGTGGCTAACTATTCTCCGCTGAAAAGGGGTTTCTGGTTTGCTATGGGCTCTAATAGAGACTGAAGTTTTAAACATATTCTGCTAAATTACCATGTAGTATAAGGGGTCTTTTATGAATATGGTGTTATATAACCCAACAAGCTATATATTTGGGTATTTGCAGTAGTACTCATTGAGGGAATTTCAATATGGAGATGGAATCAGGCCTGAATAGGTCTTGAAGTCACAAGTAGCATTAAAAAATGGCACAGTATCATGAGTCTCTATTCTCTCTGTTAGTCATTTCTCCTTTATCCCAAACTTAAAGTCACTTGAGGAAATTGTCTATAAGGAGTTGACTGAGGAAGAAAAATAAGGGAACGGTTTAGGGAAGATTACATGTAACTACACGATAAAATCTAAAACAACTGATAATTGATTATCCAGAGGATACAGGGCTGTTACCACACACTGTTTGTGCTGCAGTCATGGGAAATTTCGGATTTGCTTGTTAGTGCTCCTTTGTGCCATGGTATAATTTAATGGAAAGCTACAGTAACTAAAGATCATTTAGAGGACAGACCCTCAGTGGAGGTTTGGGTTACAGATTCAAGTAAATAGTCACATAACCATTTGGATATCCTTTGTTCTTTTAAAATAATTATGTTCCCTAAATCTAATTTTAAACACTCTTAGGAACTTCAGATTATCAGTTCACTTAATATCCTGTTGACTTTTTATGGAGTATCTTGGAAATGATGACTTTTTTTAAAGTTTAGAGTAGGTACAAAAAGTTCCGGGGAGATAATGACCAAATTCAATGAAAATAAGAAATAATTGTTAAAAGCATGAAAATGTTCCATAGGACAGTTTGTGGAGCTTGTGCAAATCTAGACACTGACAAAGGAAAACACAGTTTTTGGATCCTGAGAACTGTGACAGTAATTATCGCCTAACATTCCCTTCATTCTTGGCATGAAGGGTAAAGCATATCATAATATCAGAGGAAAATATTCTAAATACCCCCTTGTTAGTATCAGTAATTAGTCATTCTGTAGATTAAGAATTCCAAAGACCAAAGAGAGAAAATCCCCATGTCTGAGTTAATGTTGTTTTTCGTGAATTAATTTTCCAATTTTCTTTTTTTTTAAATTAGAGGTGATAAGGTACATTTTTATTTTCTAGTTTAACAATATTTTGATAGAAAATTTATCTAAATTATGTTTTCATGTATTCATAATTCTAAAATGCATGAAAACAAAATACAATGAACGTGAGTGGGAAAAACCTGTCATTACTCACAGAAATATCTACAACTTCTGCAGCCATCTCTTGCGAGAAATTCAACACTGAGACATGTAATGTAAGAAGAAATTTGGTATTAGAAAGTGGGCATTGCTCCAATAAGAATACCTTTTGTTTTATTTTGTTTTTTAACCTAAATATTTCATTTTATTCTATTTCTTTTCATTCTCACCTGAGGACACGCTTATTAATTTTTAGAGAGAGGGAAAAGGAGGGAGAGAGAAGAGAGAAACATCAATGTGAGAGGGAAACATCGATGAGTTGCATCTTGTACATGCCCCAAACAGGACTGAACCCACAACCTAGGTATGCATGTGCCCTGACCAGGAATCGAACCAGAGACCTTTCAGTTTATGGGATAATGTTCCAACCACCTGAGACACACCTGCCAGCACTATTCTGTTTCATTTTAGAATATATATTTGTTTTGAATACATATTTTTCATTTTGAATATATATGTATTTTGAAGATTTATATTTTATAGATTGAGGGATAAAGACAGTTTAGGTTACTTAGGATATTTTAGTTAGATTTAATTATTCCTTTTGTTTATTTTCAGTCTTTTTATTATTCATCATTTCAAAGTTCAGATTTCTCTTCTAATTAATGTATTTTTAAGATTTGGAAATAGGAAAAATAAAAGTATTTTGAACTTCATGAGTAACAACTCTCACTATGAAGGACCTTAAAATTTAATTTATCCCTGCTTTCAGATGAGCATATCTGTTGCCTTCTGTTTATAACATACTCAACACTAGAGGTAAAGGAATCTAGAGAATCCCAATGTTTTAAGAAAAGATACAGGGTGGTGGGAAAAAGTCTAGAGTGAATTGAGAAGATCTAGGTTCTAAGATTAATTGTGTTTTCATTTAGCTAAATTCCATAGACTTCAATTTTTTTCATAGAAAATTGAGAAAAATGGAATATTCTTAATCCTCAGCCTTTTTCAACTCTGAATGTATTTGTTACTGATTGGTAATATGAACTGACTATTTCATGTAGTGGAGATAAACCAGGAATGCTACTGAGGAGTTACAGAGTAGCGTGAAATAGTTAGCTCAGGAAAGAACACCTAGAGTGATAGGCTCAAATTGAGAAGCTACTTTAGTTGTTAGGCCTTCAAGTAAATTATAGATATTTTGAACAGAAATAGTTATTTTCCTGAGAGACAGCTGAAGAAATATGGATCACTTGTGTGTGTGCCTGGCTTTTTAACACTAAATCTGACCTCTATTTAAAAAGCCTGCATGCTATATGAAAATGCACAGTTTAGGAAAGTGAAGTGAGAGTTGGACCCTTTAAGGGTATTGAATTCAGTTTTCATGTAGAGATTAAAATCAACTGTCTTAAACGAAGTAAATTTAAAGGAAAGAGGAAAAAGTCTTGGTGTTTAGGATTTTTAAAAATAGTAAGCAGGCCTCCCTCAAATATTCATCCATCTCTATACAATACTCACTGTACATGCCCAAGTAGTGAACGCAGAGGGCAAGTTACGTGCATAAAATGAACAGCACTTAACTAACAAAACCAGTGGAAAAGCAACATAACATAAACTATGATGAGACAAAGCTATACTTCGTAAAAGCAAAAAGTAAATTCATTAGAGGAATCTAGAACAAAGATAATAATGACTGTGTTCAATACTGAACAGTTATTATTTTAATGCCATAAATTGATATTACTTCCCCCACATCAAAAAAATAGAGCCTGATGTTTTATGAGGTGGCACTTGGACCTCCAGCCACCAGCTTTCTCCTTACACATGGTGCGGGGCTTTCTATATCATCCATACATAACACAAGGCTCACATGAGTCAGCAAACAGAGGGCTGTCTTGGAAATCATTTCCAATTAATTAATATAACTTGTTTATTTATTCAAAGTACTTCATCTTCTTTGTTCATGGCTGTGCATTTATGTAACTAGAAGGAGAGAAGCAGAGAAATAAGATACCAGATTTTACCCCTCCCACCCCTCATGTTCTCTCTAAGGTGAAGCTTTCAAGAGATTCCTGGCACGTATTGCGAGTGTAGGATAGGTGGTATAACAAACGAGGGTTTCTCTTCATAGATTTTCCCGTTAGTTCTGGAGTCAAATGTGGGGATCATACTCTTGGCAGTAGATTATAGTGTTTGGAAAGTACTACAGAAGAAAACAAGCCGTCTCTCGTGGAAATTGCATATAGTATATAGTTTTAAACATGATGTAAGCAGTGTCAAAATTGTCATCCTGGATGTAGTATCTTTTGAAGAATCATAGACACACAAACCATATGGATTTGCAAGAACATAAATATTACATAATAACCTAATTTACCCACACATCAGAAAATGAATATACAGAAATCTCTGGCTCAGGTTGTACTGGGAAATATGTGCTGGCAGAATGTCATCGACACGCAGAGTTATTAAGATTCAATCTTACAGTTTTCCTGTAACTTTAGAGTAATTTCCAGGTATTTGTCTTTCGGCTTCTTAAAAACTATATGCTATAAAAAGTGGATATTAAACTTAACAGTGTTGTAACTATATTGCAGCATTATAAAAAGCTGCTCTTTGATCATTCCCCCTTCATATGTATGCAATTTATGCAAATAAAAAGGGACACATCAGGTAATTATTGAGAAAATATCATATAATTTTATTAAAAGGAAATACACCAAAGTAGCTAAAATAAGTGTTTACATGTACATGATAACTCAGTGCTGATTTTGAAAGAATGGATAATTTATTTTTCCAATTTTTCTGAGATGCACATAAGAAATTTGATTTTATCTATTCATTTGAATTGGTCTTTTGTCATAATTAAGTATATCTATAGTCCTTTCTTTAGCTTTTTTAGATCTTTAATGCCTGAATCTAGGTATTATTGTTATTGGTCACTACTCCAATTATCATTAATATCTGTGAAATGTAAGGGACACATTTTGCTTAACCATAAAAGCACTGGTATATTGTCTTTAAAAAAAAATCTGCTTTTGTAAAACAATACATGGAGATAAACATCATTCTGCTTTGAAAACATCTCTTCTGCCAAAGGGCCAGCTGGAAAGGAAACTAATCAACATAAATGATTATGACGGTTAAACTAATCTGCTTTCTACAGAATTAAAGTAAATATAACAATATAACATAATTAAAATTTCCTCATAAGGCTCCACACTGTACATCTGCAACGAGCCTGTCACATGCCATCCTGCTTTGCCTTTTTAGGTGCCATTCTGACACTCATCCATCTGTATCCTTTCCAGTCCTAACATCCACTCCTATTAGGAACAACAGTTTTTCTTGGGAAGAATTCAAAAACTATTTCAACAATGCCATTCTCCTAGTTCTTCTTCTTTTAGTCTCTCCTTTACAACGTTAGAGAACATAAAGTATATTTTAAAGGTGAAGGGGAATATAGGTTTTCTATCAGAAAGTTTTATAGGTGAAAATACTTCCAGCATTATATATGTATACAAACCTATACACACACAAAGAAAAAGGAGATAAGAAAGACATTGTATTAGAAGGAAAAAAAAAGATTTTATTTTAAATATCATGGCATCATTTTTCAAGTCTCTTGGAGAACCAAGGGTATATCTTCAGGTATAATATCTAAAATTAAAATAAATTCTTCAAAGATAAGCATTCTCTCAAATATAAAATCTTAATGCAGACTCTCTCCGGCATTTTTTGTTTATGGGGGAGATAGAGTATTAGCAGTAAATATAGTAGAAAAATATTTTGCTCCCTGACAGCTTTTTTTTCAGTATACAGCAAGGCAGATAATGAACAAAGATGTTAGTAATCACTATTGTCAGAAAAATATTAAATAAGGATAAGAGTTTTTTCGGAAGAGTTTGCTGTATACTGACCGAGACCATACTGGAATAATGTAAGAGAAGCCTCCCTAAAAAGGTGACAGGCACACTAAGACCTGAATAACAAGCGTAGGCCAAAATGGCACAGTTAGAGAAGAGTTTTCAAGCAGCTGGAACAGGATCCAAACGCTCCACAAAGGGAAAAGGCTTGGCGGATCAGAGAGAGGGAGAAGCCGGAGTGGCTGGAAGATAGACAGCGAGGAGGAGAGAGGCTGAGGATGCAGGCAGTTTCAGATCACGGAAGAATTTTTTTGGGAGGGACATTAAGAAATTGCTGAAGTTTATCCAAGAAACTCTACATAAGTGGAAAAATAAGTTCATGAAGGAGAAAAATTACATAATTTGAAGTTTTAATCCTACCCATATTAATTAACTCAATAAAATCTCAATTTTTTAAATTTCTAACAGTGCTTTGGGGACTTGCCTTAGAAATCAAAATTAATATGAGATAATATGTATGCAGAGATGGCCAAGACAACATTCAGAAAATAAAAATGATTATAAGAACAAAGAAGAAGTGCATCCCTTCTGATGAAATACATTGCAAAGCTGCATAATTAAAAATAAGTGATATTGACAAAAGAATAGGTCAATGGCATAAACATATATCCTAAAATAGATTCTAGAATATGTGGAAATGATAGAGATAAGTGACAAAAACTATTCTTTCATTACAGGGTTTGCAATATAATTCAGACAGAAAATCAAGTTACGTATTTGCTAGATACAGTTCAAAAATGTGAATTCAATATGATTATTAATTTAACATCTTCATTAAGACTCATAAAAATAAAAATGTATATGACTTCCATAGAAGTTTTGACTAAGTTCTTTTGATAAAATGTAAGAACTATTCATCATAAAAACATTTGATAAAATAGTATTTGACCATATGTATGTATGTATATGGATTAATAGAAAGATGTGTTATATTTATGTATACATATAACACATGTATATATATGTATATATAGAAAAACAAAAAGAACCAATTAAAAATACTATTATGAACAAAATAACTTCATAAAGTAAAATTACCATATTGCAAATAAGAAAATTAACATTTAGATGTCACATATAAAAAATAACCATTTAGGGTACATAACAAAAATGAAGCTCCCATTTGCATTAGCAACAACCCTGCTAAAATATGTAGGCACAAAATTAATGAGAAATCAGTAAAAACTCTGTGGTTATGTGTGGCCAACCTTTCACGCACTCCTAAAGCACACAGAAGAAGAGGAAAACAAAGGAGAGAGGCACCATACCCTTGGACAAGAAGCCTTTCATCCTGAAGATGTTAATTTATCCTGTTAGTTTATAAAGGTATCATGATCACATTAAAATATGCACTTTCTCCACCTGAAAAATATAAGATTATAAATTTTTGAGAGCAATTTAAATAATTTTATTTGTCATAAAAACTGAAGATAAGACAAAAATAAGTAGGAGGTATATCCAAGATTGATACATTTTGTAAAGGCTCTATTATTAAGCCCACAGGGAATTTGTTTATAGACAGATGGAACACCAAATATAATAAAACAGAATGGGAAATCTAAAAAGATACCCAATATTTACAGAATTTAGTATTTAAAAAAGAAAAGATTTAAATTATTAGTGAAAATGTGGATGATGTAGCAATAATCAACTAGCCTTTGGAGGGAAAAGACTATTAGCCTTTTTTTGAAGGCAAAATAAAATATTATCACAAACTAAGTCAAAATGACATGACAAAATAGAAAAATTATTGCAAGCTATAATAATTAAAATGAAATCTCACTAATGTATAAGTCTGTAAAAAAATGATATGGAAATGCCCAAGAAAATCAAATAAAAATGGTTAAAATATATGAACAACCAAGGTAGAGAAATGGAAATTCAGATACAATAAGTACCTAAGTAGGTACTTAAACTCCTTCACAGAAAAGTAACTACACTTTAGAACTAAGCTGAAATGCCACCCTTCCCCTACTGCATTTGTGAAGAAAATCGTGATCATGAGCCAGTGAGATCACACATTAGTGAGGCAGGGGGCACACGAACTCTGATTCACTGCGGTGGGTGCGGAATGGTCGTCACCCAGGAGGAGGGGAAACCATCAACGTGCGGCCAACTACATATTGACTGTATTACACTACAACCACATTTCTAGGAGTCCATATCAAATGTAAACTTGAAAAATTTGAACGTATATAACTATATGATTATTGATTATGATACTAGTTATTAAGACTAAAAACTACAAACTACACAAATTTTCACCCATAAATTCTGCAGGATTAAGGGATGGTGAATCAGCACGATCTCATATTGTATAGATTTATCAAAGTAAAGTGATTTCTATGCACAGAATATAAAATGTTATTGAAAAACAAACACACTGGAAAAATAAAAAGATGTGCTATGTTCACAGATGAGAAAATAAGTATCATAAATATATCAATTTTAAAGTAACTACAAATTCTCTTCTTACCAATGATAATCTTAAAATTTCCCACACAAATTTTCAGAATACTGATTCTAAATTTCATATAGCTGAATAAAGTCACAAAGTAAACAATAAAACTTTAAAAACCAAACAAGGAAGAGGAATTGCCCTACCAACAACCAGAGTTTATTATAAAACTATAAAAATATGACATACAAAGGAACACATTTATTGACGAAAACATTGCTTGAAAATAGACAGGCTAAAATGAAAATTTAATGGTTTATATGACACTATAATAAAAGTAATGTTATGAGGGTAATTGATTTTTCATGAAAAAAAATTTAAAATAACTGCATCATATGTAGGTAATAATTGACTATTGATAAAGAGCATACCTAAATGGAAAAAGTTTAAAAGAAAATCTAGGATGTGATTTTTATAATGCTGACATAAACTGAACAGGTTCTTTTTCAATAATGTATAATAAATAAAACATATAGATAAAATGTTAGGAAATTAGACTTTGTAAAATAAAAAAAATAAACATTGTGCAAATAAAAACACTATAAATTTAGACAACAAAATACTGATGACATTTTCTATATATTTGAAATGAATATTTGCATCCAGATTCTTAAAATATGAATACAGATTGAGAAAAAAGTAAAGGTAGACTTACAATCAGTAAGTCTATAATCTTATAGACTTATAATCTTGAAATAATTATGAAGTGATTGTATATTTTTATTTTCAAAAATATTTAAGAAATTCATATCTTATTCCATCTTAGTAAAGCACTTGTCTCTGCTTTGGAAAGTCATCAAGGGTGCCTGAATCTTCCCTTTTTCCAATTATCAGTAATTTGGCCAAGAAAGCTTACAAGTTCCATAATGGTGACACCAGGACCTTGATCACAAAAAAGGGAATGAGATCCTTTATCTCGTTCTTATGATAAAAAAGGATCTTCTACATATGCCACCCATGAAAAAATTCATTTTGTTTTAAAATATCCCAAAAGTATGTTCTTCATTCAGATAAACATTGAAAATTGTGTTTCCTTAGTTGAAAGGTACATTTCATGGTTGTCTTCCTGAACACCAACAACTTACCCATGTCTTGAAAAAGGTTTTAAAAAATATGATTAACAAATTTGTTTCTTATACTGCTGATGATTTTTGCAGCTGTTAAAATTTCTTTTGGAGCCGCTGTATAGTAAAGAGCTTTGAGTGGCAACTGACAGAAGCAAAGACAGATAGATTACCAAAGCATCAAAAATTCAAATCATTCATGTGAAGAGAAGGATACAAAATATTTCTTTCCAGCTGTATCATTTTCCTACAACTAACTATACCAAATTACAAAAATTTAGTCATTTAAAAGCACAAAACTTCATTCTCTTGTAGCTCTTAAGGCCAAAATCCTAAACTTAGTATCACCATGCAAAAATCAAAGAGTTTACAAGAACATACTACATCCAGAGGCTGTGGGGAGAATTTATACCTTGTCTCTTTGAGCTTCTAGTGGCCTCAGCCTGCCTTGGCCTTGACTGAGTTATAATTTCAAAGCCAAGAAATTCAGATCACTGTGTGCTCCATCTTTACATTGCCTTCACCATACGCGTGCCAAATCTTGTGCTGCTCTCTTCCGAGGGCGCCTGTGATTTCATGTAGGTACCTCCAGACGAACCACGATATTTTCTCCATGCGTCAATCCTTAAATTAATCGCATCTACCAAGACCCTTTTCCTTCACAAATTAGACCTAATATCTTTGTAGTGGAGTTCAGGGGGAGAGTTATCCTTATCCGATTGTCCTGCTTACCACACACCAGCCATATATTTATTTGGAGAAAAAGGACCTCTTCTATTTCTTAAATAATACTTTTTTTAGATTAGTTCTCAAAAGTGATTCACAATCACAACTTAAGTCTTCCTTGATGATCACTACACTATAATAGGTAGGTATTTCTTTCTCCTTTAGCTTAAATCAAGCAAGAGATTTAAGATAAAAACTAGGAAGGATTAATTAGTGTCTCTAGAGATTATAGGGGCTCAGTGAACTGGTATATGACTCTTCTTTAAGACCTTTAACAGACAGGTAGCTCAAAGAGGAAAGTGAAGGAGGGTTTGCCATTAGGTAGAATCTCCCAGCACACTTGGAGTGTTTAGGACAGACAATGAAGAAAGAGGTTCCCACCGACAAAACAGTTTTCCACGTGAACCTTATACAGGATGGCTGAATGATGGGACTCCAAGAACCAGAGACCAAAAGACAGCCCTTAAGGATTCATAAAGAAGAATGCATTACTTATCTCAAGTAGTGGTAGTGAGGGAGTTATGTTAGAAGAATTTTAAAAACTATTTATTCAGAGAAAGAGTCAAATTTTAATAACATTCAAGACCAAAAAGTACAAAATCAGCTCCTGAAAACCTAATCTTAGAAGGGACTTCTATGTCCCTTTAGTTGCTTCCCTCTCCTTCCAACTCCAGCCCTGGAAATGTCAGAATTTGAGGGCAAGTAGGAGTGAGAGGGAAAAAAATGAAAAAACAAATACAAAGAAAAGAAACACAGGATAAACTAACAGAGTAACTAACTTGGCTGACTTTTATGACACTAAAGAGAACACTAAATAGGTAGATTTAATATATACTTTTCAATTTGTAGTAAGAAAAACATCACATTTGTATTCATAGAAGATGAATTTTTAAGAAAAAAAAAAACCTGTCCATATGTTAGATTATGAATAAAAGGAAAGTTGCATTGTGCTAAAAAGGAATCTATTATAATGACCAATATATTATTTTTAATGGTCATAGCAACTAATCACTTAAAAATTAGCATATTTCTTAATATGCATTATGCTACCTATGCCTCTTTCACTCTCCACAGTATCCAGTTGATAAAAATATCACTGTTTGTACTTTTGACCAGCCATTTTTAATCAGGCAGGAATATTGGAATTATAGTTTAGGGGCTGTAAACTAAATTTAAACATTGATATATTTGAAACTTTCATAAAACTAATACATATGCTCTTCAAGATGAGAAATTCATTAATTTCTATGGAAATTTATTTCACAATCCAGTTTTCTCATAGACATTGTTGCAGTTATTTCACAAATAATAATATAGACAAACATGATCAAGTGCTTTTCTGTTCATATTCTATCTCAAAGACATAATTTGTTTCCATAAATAGCCATGTGCAAATAATACCACAACACATCACTGTTAACCATCACATGCCCAGAGGCCCAGGCTCTTAAACGCAGTGGCTACCCAGATGCTGACTTGAAAATTTGTAATATGGCCATATATATTGGCAATCTCAAAATATGGTTACCTTGTGGTGCTAATTTTTTTCATTTGGCACCATATTATATAGAATAGCTCCTGTTTAGCATTAAGAAGGTGTAACAACACTCCATTATCAGACATATTTGTTAACACATACACATAAAAGGATTTGTAATTGAAGCACGGCTTTGATACATTTAATGGGATGTGAAACTGCCATCCTCTTTTAACAGGCAATGTTTTATGTGCATTAGCAGTAATACAATAATGCCTCTTCCGTGTGCTTTTGCCATTAGCACGTTGTCCCTCCCTTTCTTTTAGTTAATCTTAAAACTTTAATGTAACCCAAACAAATTAACATCTTTTTCTCCCCTTATTAGTTACAAACAAGAGGGAGCTTTGAAATGAACTTTCTATAACTGAAGGATAGTTACTATACAACTTGATCTTCAGTATTTTTTCTTCAATTTTGCCTGCTCATTGATACGTGTACACACTTTCTAGCCTTGAAAATGTTTCTGGTCACTGAAAGAGATCAAGGTGAGTTAAAGAGAAGAAAATAAACAGGGTGAATGTCATGCATTTAAGAACGATTGCATTCTCTTACATGCTATTAGGCCAAGCTACTTCTGATGGCCTTGAGTTACACTGAGAAAACAGTGGGTGAACCATCTATGACTCGATGATGGCAGAGTTATTGGCATTATTACAAAAACTCACTGGTATTATCTCACAAGGTTTTTAAAATTTTTTCTCTGATTCACAAGGTTTGGACAGTATTATTTTTCTTATAATATTTCAGTATGACTTTTCATACTGTCCTTGAAGAATGTGGCATGTAAGAGTATGTCAAGAACAGTTAATCAAACGAATGGGAAGCACCTAATTGAATTTCCTCAAAGTAGGTTTACCTGGATTGCCACTAATTATAAGCACACCCAGCTCACTAACAGTAGTGCAGAAGGCAAAGCTTGCCTTCCAACAGCAGGACAAACCTGTATGGTCTAACAGTCTTGCACTCAGCTGTAACATACTACATTTCAAATGTAATATTTTCATATTCTTTCAGCAGTAATTCTTAAAACAAAGTTAATTATTTTCAGGTTATAAAAACTGGATACACTGAATTCAAAGACAATTAGGTGGGTTCTCCTATTCAACTTCATCAAAGCTTCCATGACTTGGAGTTTCTGGGATGAGATAGGTAAATCTAAAATTCTTTCAGAAGTTAGACAAAATCTTATATCTCAGTATTGAGACTATTTAAGAGGACCTAATAGTATACTTTATAATACCCCAGAACATTAGAGTATTTTTGTTATGATAGAAGTTTCCTGTATCAGGAAATTAATAAAGCATAAGGCTACATTTCAACCTAGCCATTTACCTCTTGAATTTCCTACTAAGTTGCAGCTGCTCGTATAAAATTAAGTTGCTAATAATCAGTATCACCTAAAAATTGAAAGATAAAAGCTAATTTATCTAGATCTGATCATAAATAAGCTTAAGGGAGTGAATGTCTAACTCCCTTCATTAAATAAATTTTGAGTGCCTATTACATAGAAAGCATATATTTTTCACATTCACATTTTAGACAAAGAGGTATGGTTAGCAAGCAGTTTTAACTCTCTTTAGAATGCTGCAGGCTTGCATCTTTTAAAGTGCATATCACAAACCTTTCACAGGACTAACACTGGCTTTTAATCAAAAGCTACCTCTCCAATGCATTGACCTCATTTCAGGAGTTAATCACATAATTCACTTGTTCCAATGTTTTGGGCATAAATGATGTCTGGTGTATTTGCTATTCTGTAGTCTCTTATTCAGTAGTTTGTGGATGCTCATAAAGAATTGCAAGAAACCTGTTTTGCTGTGAAAATATTGTTTATCAACACTGGGGATATTTCAGTGATTTTTCTGGGGCCCTTTTCAGGGAGTGCTCTTTAGGGACAACTTGTTGAATGGCATTAAATCCCATTTCACAGACAAACATGCATACTCTCTTCTACACTCAAACCAGCCTGAATAATTGATACACATTACATGATCATCTTTATGTCAAAGTCTAAGTTGCATATATCAATAAAAATCTTACAAATAAATAATATATTATTATTAACATGATTAGGCTTTGATTTTTCTTATTTCTCATAAACTCACCAGCAAAACAACAGAAACTCATAAAATGTCCGTAAGCTTTAGCAATTTAGAAAGTTATATCTTTCAAGTCATCGGACTATGCTAATTTTATGACTGTGTTACTTTCTGTGCAGCAGATACTATGAAAGTGCTGAACAGAATAGACTGGGATTAGGTCAACAATGACTTTAATGGGAAGAAGGTCAGCAACTGAATAAATAGTACGTTGCAAGTGGAGGCAGGGATGCCAGAGGTGGTGAACCTTCTGACATGAGGGTAGATTGTCTAATAATGGGGCCAGACAAGACGAAGCAGGGTGCCCTGGTCCAGGCCCTCCACTGACCTTTGCTATTATCTGAAGAAGGCAATATTCAACTGCCACACTGCTGTAGTGCTCAGTTATAAAAATGAAGTAATTTGACTGACTAGAGTATCAGTTTATGTATGAATCACACTACAAACTTTACAATCCATCCTGCTTTTCCTGAGAGTCCACACCCCTCAGGCATTATGTAAATTTGTAAATTTGCAGGAAAAAAGTTGTTTCTCAATAACTTGCAACACTTCTTTTGTTCTTGTTACTTCTTACACAAAGTGTATAATGTGGTCCTTGTTTTACAGGACTGACAGCCACATAGTCAAAGAAAAATGTTCTGTCTAACCTCCTGTTCATTCTTACCATCTTGTGCCCAGTCTATACAACCTTCTGTCCATCTTTATCATGCAATGCCAGGAGTTAATAGACCCTTGGTAATAAAATCCAATGACCTATTTACATGTATTCTTCTTTGGTTGTGCGTGTAGTTGCTGAAACACTACTAGCCTTGACTCTTAAACCTTTCTCCTCCCTTACTTCGGAGACACTATTACCTCCGAGACCTCCTGCCTCTTATGAAACCACTCTTTGCCTTCTCTAGTGCTTCTGTCTTATCTAGCTCCCAAATTAAAGGTAACCACAAAAGGCTCTTTGTCTTCTTTTATGTAATATTGTTTCAGTCTCTACCTTTCTATGACCCTGAAAGTATTGCTTCTGAAAGCACTGACTTTCAATGCTTTGCAGGTATCCCGTAACATGTATGAAAAGCACAGTCATATTTTCTTAATTCTATTCACACATTTCACCTACATCTTTCTATATGCCTCAATATCGATGCTTTCAAATTCACAAATATAACATATAAAAATGGATTTTATTATTTTCCTTCTCATACACATCTGGTAGTCACTTCACCAAATTCCTTGTATCGTAGTTCCAATCCTTGATTTGTTTCCCTCTTTACTTGCTATATTCAGTGAACTGATAGGTTCTTTCAATGTAATATCCTCAATCATTGTTGCAATTATACCGTCTCTCCTTTCCGACAATGGCTATACTCTCTTAGTGCTATGTAAAAACATATTTGTCCAATTCTGTTCAGAGTTCCTAAAATAATTTTCCTTAAAGATAAATTGTATGTCATTTAGTTGCATACATATGTTCAACACAATCTATTGCCTACAATATTCAGAGTAAAACATACACTCCATGCTAATGCCATAGCCTATATTTTTTGCTCTAAAATTCAGCATCCACAAATCCTCTTGAATACTTCTTACTTTGCAGTTTCTATGACTTCTCTATGGTTTCTCCTTTGTTTTCTAGAATAACCCTTCTGCACATACCAAATCTTGTTCCTTCCACAAATGCCACTTTCACATTAGTGCCATTTTATATTCCTCAGATTGGTCTAATCACTTTGAATGCTAATATGTCAAAGCATTTCACCCATGAACCCTTTTTGGCATGTTTATCATTTTGTGGATACTTTAGTAAAACCCTTATACTAGTCAAAGTGTGTTTCATTTTTCAGTGAGTTTTAGAGACACACAGTAATTTCTCAACTTTGTTTAAACACAGAAAAATCTGTTGTGCCTCAATAGATATTTCATGCCCTTAACAACAACATCAACAAAAACTAACAAAAATTATCTCCATGTCAAACCACTTAAAGAAACAAAATTTATCTCCATGTCAAACCATTTAAGGAAACAAAATTTATCTCCATGTCAAACCATTTAAGGAAACTGCTGGGAGAATTACCTACATGTTCACCATCAGTTTTGAGTCCGTTGTTCTTACAGAAACATACTCCCTACTGAGAGTAGAATAAACAGACGAATGACCAGTATGGTTGCTAGCCTAGAAGGTAGGGCTGCGCACAGGCATTGCCTGACCTCTCCCCTCTGAACCCCACTGATGCGATCATGATCAGTGCTGACAATGTGAAGAAAGGAAGACATTGTAAGATGATACACTTTGAAAAATTGGGGAAGAAAGAAATGGATGAGATTTTACTTATATGTGTAATCTAATGAACAAAATAGAAACAGAGGCACGGACACATGGAACAGACCAACAGCTGTCAGAGGGAAGGGGGAGTGGAGACTGGATGAAAGGTGAAGGGATTAGCCAAAGAACAGGTATACATAACCCGTGCGCACAGACCACAGTGTGGCGATGGCCGGAGGGAAGGGGGAAAGGGTGTGGGGGAGGCAGGCAAGGGAGGAAAAATGAGGACATCTGAAATAGTGTAAACAACAAAAATAAAGTTAAAATATGTACTATAAGGGGAAAAAGAAAACAAACAAAAAAGAATACACAGAGGAGAAGGCAGTGGTAAAAGCAGAAGTCGTTTGCTGAGAGAAGTTTTGGAGAGAATTTAAATGCGGAATCTTTAGGATCATGAACTTGAACAGGGAAGTGAAGCAAACCCACGCGAGTGGTGGAGGGACAGCTGCACAGAGGGTTTTCCGCCCGGCTCCTGCGACCCCTCGGCGCCAACGCTCAAACACCTGGCAGCCACGCTGCTTCCCTCACGGAAAACTCGAAGTTATTTTTTTAAAGATTTCATAATTGTGGTGGTGATAGAATTTAGAGGTGTTACAAAGAAGGCATAAGCTTCCTGCCTTGTTAAAAATATATCAAAGCTATTTGAAATTCCAGCAAACTTAAAATATATCTTTAAAAAAAAAAACATGTACACAGTGTAGTCAGTGCTTTCACTTTAATTACCTAAAACTTAAACATGAAAACAAGGCCAAAATTATGACCCATTCAAAGAAAAAAACATACCATAAAAGGAGAGAACCACAAAAGGAACAAAAGAAAATATATATTTCATTTTTCAATTACAAAGAATACAGAAGAAAAGAACACTTGGAAATAAAAATTGAGAACACATTTCAGAAAGTTGATGAAAACAACAAAAAAATTTAAAAACCAGAGGATTAATCTAAGCAGCCCAGCATTTTAATAATAGAAGTTTCTAAATAAATAAAATAGTGGGAGAAAATTTACCACAGGAGTACAATATCATCCCACAGAACTGAAAGCATGTTTTCAAGGTTAACAATATCTGCTGAGTGTTCTGTTTAATTAATCTAAAAAAAGTCTTATGCTGAGACAGAATATGATGAAATTTTGTAGCACTAAGGATATAAACAAAAGATTATAAAATCTTCAAGAAAAGAAAAAAAATCAAGTTTCATCAAAATATTCAAAATCAGGTGGCTCAGACTCCTGAGCCAAAATACTAAGGGCTGCGACAGAGAAAAGAACTGGAAACCTTCCAAGAGATAATTTTCAAGAAGCAATTCTATGCCCAGTCAAAAAGTATGAGGATAAAATTATTGAATTCTAATATGAAAAGTCTTAATAATTTTACCACCCATATATCCATTATTAAAAAGCTAAACCTACATCCATGTTTTATAAAGTACAAAAGGATAAAGGAAATTTTGGCACAATGTTAGCTCAACAATTAATAACAAAACATTGTTTATATTTGAAAACCCAAATACTAATCTAATACACATGTTCCAGTTGCCTATTGCTTTATAATGAACCACCCCAAGATTTAGTGGCATCAAATGACCATTTCATTGGGCTTATGGATTCTGAGAGCCATTAATTTGAACAAGGCACCATGAAGAGGTTATGTCTCTGTTCTGTGTGATCTGGTGCCTCATCTAGGAAGACCCAATAGCTGGAGTCTGTGATTATCTGGAGGCATTTCACACACCTGTCTGCTGTTTAATGCTGGCTTTCAACTAACACATCAGCAAGGGCTACTGCCAGAATGTCTACCCAAGGCCTTTCAGGGCAGCCTGGGTTTCCCAACAGCATGGCTACTAGGTTACAAGAGCAAACCTACCAAAGAAACATAATGACATTATGTTGCCATTCATAAGCTAGGCTTAGACTTTTCAAAGTAACATATCTTCTGTAAGCACAAGTCTTCTCAAATTCAAGCGGGGGAGACATCGATGCTCTTTATTGATAGAGGGAGTGACCAATGATATGAAAATGGATGTTTTTCTGTTCAATTTTGGGGAGAATTCCTTTCAATAAGAACAGTCATTATGTAAAGGCCTATATGTCATTCCGTTTTTCTTGTTCTTTTTCAAGTCAAGCATATGAATATGACGATTAGAGCAATAATAGCTATTTTAGACCATGAGACAACCTGAAGATGCATGTGAAACTGGCATTCATTTATATAACAGAAACAAATGAAGCACCTGTTATGAGCAAAACACTATTCTAGGCCCCAGAGAGAATAAGAGAATCAAGCAAAGGAGTGACATGACATATTTGATTTTTCAAGAAAAATGTTATTAGCTTTCATATTGAGAATAAGCTATAGGATGGAAGAAAATCTGGAGGAAGGGAAAACAGTAAAGAATTGATAGGTGGTGGTGATGTTAGAATTAGTGTTAGTAATAGTAGGGGTAGCAAGAAGTGTTATAATATTGAAGGCAAAGCAGAGAGATCTGTTGAAAAATTGAATGTGGATGTGGGAAAGCAATGGAAGAGCTAAGGATGACTTCAGGATTTTTAGTTTAATCAGCCAAGAATAGAAAGAAGGGTTGCCGTTTCTGTGATGGAGAAGATGACAGGAGGAGCAGAAAATTTTCCAACAAGAAAATTTATATTAGAAATGACATTTTATGTTAAAAAGGAAAAGGTATGTTAGTAAGAAAACCTATAAACAGGTTCTATATTAGACCTTTTAAATTTGAAAGACATATTAAATATCTAGGAGAGAGAAATTTATACTTAGATATATTACTCAGGATTTCAGAGCGGGAGTTATAAATAAGGAATTCACCAGTTATACGTATTGTTTAAATATAAGAAATAGAATAAGTTATTAAGGGGTTGAATGTAGATACAGAAGAGTGTACCTCAGTTTATTCCAATGTTTTATCCTTGAAGCCAAGTGGATACTGTGTTTCAAGAAGGAGGAAGAAACAAAGTTGTCCAACACTGATGATTCCTTAAGAAAGAGAAGAGAGTTTTTCATTTGTTCAGTAATGCAAAAAGGTCACTAGACAGCCATTGACAAAAGCAGCTCCAGTGAAGTGGCAAAAGCAAAATCCTGATTGTAGACAACAGGTCTAGAGACTGGTGCAGTCACTAAGGAAAGCAGTATGGAGCTATCTCAAAAATTAAAACTGAAACTGTTTTATGACCCAGAGATTCCACTTCTGGCTACATACCCAAAGAAACTCAAAACATTAATTCAGAAGAATACATGCACACACCTATGTTCGCTGCAGTGTTATTTACAATAGCTAGCACTGGGAAGCAGCCCAAGTGTCCATCAGCAGATGAGAGGATAAAATAGCTGTGGTACATGTACATAATGGAACACTACTCAGACACAAAAAAGAAAACTATATACCCTTTGAACAGCATGAATGGACCTGGAGAATATTATGCTAAGTGAAATAAGCCAGTCAGAAAAAGACAAATACCATATGAATTCACTCATATGTGGAATTTTTTAATGTGTGGATTTTTTTTTAAGATTTCATTTATTTAGTTTTAGAGGGGAACAGAGGGAGAAAGAGAAGGGGAGAAACATCAAGGTGCTGCCTCTCTCGTGCCCCCTACTGGGAACCTGGCCCACAACCCAGGCATGTGCCCTGACTGGGAATCTAACCAGTGACCCCTTGCTTTGCAGGCTGGCACTCTATGTGGAATCTAATGAGCAAACTGAACTAACAAGCAAATAGAGTCAGACTCGTAATTAGAAAGCAGACAGCTCTGCAGACTAACAGCTCTGGGAAGGGGGTTGTGGGATGGAGGGATCAAGCCAAAAAGGAAAAGAACCATGAACATGGACATGGACAGCAGTGTGTGATTGCGAGGCATGCATGGGTAGAAGAGGAAGAGGGCATAAATGATAATGGAATAAATACAATAAAAATAAACTATTAAAATATTTTTGAAAAACAGTGAGTCCAAAAATTAAAAAAATAACAGAAGGAGGTGGTGTCTTGAGGATTTTTCTATAATGGGAAACTACAAACTGTTCCCATGCCGATGGGAATGATTGGATAAAAAAAGTAAAAAGTAATTATGTAGGAGATAGTACAATTTTTGGTACAATTTGCATAAGTGTGTTAGGAAGTGATGGGATTGATAAGAGGAAAGGATCAGCTTTGAGGGCCTGAAAAGCTCATCCTTAGCAACAGTAGGAAGGCAGGGTGTGTGTGAGTGTTGCTGAGTAGGTTGTGGTACATATCTATTGTGGAACATCTCTTTTGGGTTTTATATATCTCAGGAAAATAAAAATTAAAGTCATTAACTAAAAGTGAAGTAGGAGAAGAACTTGGGAGAGGAATGAAAACAAAAACCAAAGTCTGAATTACTCATCTAGAAGGACAAAGGAGTGAATGGACCAACAAATTATGACAGCATGGGGACAGTGTCACACTCCTCATTGAGGTTCACAGTCAAAAATTTTAAGTGAGAAAGGTTCCATGAGTTTTTCTTTATCCATGGGTTCTGTTGGGAACTGCCCTGCCTGGTATCAGAAGCTGTAACCCCCGCCTAGGCTAAGGCTGAGGGAATGACCTTGGACTGTAAGCCAGCAAAGGAGACAAAAGCTTATCTCCCTGGAAGGAGCGCCACTTCTGCTCCTTTCACTTCACCCTGCCTGGTGCCCAGTGCTTGGCTGGTTAGCCAATGACAGGTAAGATTCCCCAAGGGGGGAATGACCTAAGACAAGTGCAATTATGTGGGAGGCCCCCAAAGAAGGACTTTGGGGACTACAGCAAAAGGGGGTGATGGACCCTCGCCCCTCAGCTTTGACAAAGCCTGAGTCCTTATTGTCTGTGACAAAATCTCCTAATCTCTTGGCTGCCTTACTTCCCTTGCTCCACCTAAGCCTGAAACAATGACGGAGGGTGGTGCAGCCCTGTGCTGGAAAGGGCGGGTTCCCGGGGTGATCAGGCCTAAGAAAGAATATGTAAAATCCTGTGAAACCTGCTTTGCTTAGAATGCTCTCAATTAACTGATAAGGGTTCAAGCAAGAAGTTTGCTCCTCAAAGTTTTGCAGCTCTTTAGCTACCTGACCCAGACTCAAAATAGGCCCTCAGACTTCTTTGTTACCCATTGTTTGATCCTTACTTCCTGGCAATGATTAATGAGCTTTACCTGAATTCTTTTATAAACAAACCCAACAAAAGCCCATTGAGGAAGAGGCTCCTGGCCCTTCTCCTTTGAGAGATTGGCCACCTTTCCTCCCCAAGCAGATCATGTCTTGGTAGATTTATTCTCATTCATAGCGGCCGGGGGGTGGGGGAGGCCCTGTGGGCCGAGCCCCCCTCCACATCTGGCGCCAGGGCGCTCTCCCCTAGGGAGGGTGGCCAAGGCGCTCTCCACTAGAGAGAGTGGCCGTTTTGTACCTATTTCCCCTCAGGACTCAGATGTCTGTGCGTATGTTTTTTCTCATGTTTTAACGAGCATCTACAGCCACAATGGATACTGCTGGCCTGGTATCCATCTCAGGGTTCAGCAGCAAAGGTTCTGTCAACAAGTTGAACTTAACTGGAGTTAGAGCTTTTCATGTGAGTATAACAGATTGAAGAGAAAGGAAGTTCAGTAATGAGGTTGGTATGGCAGATGGTCTTGACCAATATTTTAATATTAATGGGAACTTTCTGATATGGATGGAGCTGAAAAGTTAAAACCTATATCTCCCAGGCGTGCTTGGCTCTAAGTTCCAGATGCAAATTAAGATCTAAAGTAAATCTATTTTTGAGAGAGACTAGAGCTTTTCTTCCTATTGCTTTTTCTGTTTTCTGCTGGCAAAATAAGGTTGTGGAGTTTCGGGATTTTCAGCAGCAACACTCTAGGGTTCAACAAGGACTGAGAAGTCTCAGCAGATATGGTGGCCACCTTTGGGTTATCACATCCACTTTCCAAATGTGTGTGTGTGTTGAGAAACATGTGGAACAGCAGAAGAGGTTTCCTGATCCTGGATTTCTAAACTTTTGTTCACGATTATAAATCACAGCTTTGTTCTTGAACTACACAGTCCAATATTGCCTATGTAGGCAATATTGGATTTCGTTCCTGATCATAGAAATGTCAGTGGCTCTCCAGTTGGTCAGTCAGTTGTCACTCTCTAGTCTGAGCCACTGCGCAGTGTCTGTGAACAGTCAGGGTGACGCCTTATGCCAGCAGTCCAGATGGTTCTGTGTTGCAGATTATTGTCTTGTTTATTATAATTGCACCTCAGTTTACTCTCAAAGTGTTTTGATAAAGATGATACATTTTACAGTCAGTCCAGCTCTCAATAATGTCTTAATGCCTCAAATCAAGAAGAATTTGAAGATTCACTGTTAGATATAAAAGACAATAAAAATAATTGAAGTCATTTTCCTATATTTTTGCAGATTTTTTCATGAATTTTTTAAACCTCTTAGGAAGAAAGCAATACATAAATTTATGTTCTATATAATGCCAGAATTGATAAGATAATATTGGCAATTACTTGATTACATAGCACATTTGAATACCTTTACTATATTGTGGGTTTACTCCATTTGAGGAACCTCAGTGTACTATGGAAATCTGTCAGAAGAAAGACACCTTTCCCAGCTTCCCTTGCTGCTGAGGTGACTAATAGACAGCATCTGTCTAATATCTTTAAATTTCAAGTGAGTTGAATAATGAAAGAAATAATTCATGAAATCAATTCCAGGGAAAATGGCAACTACATCAAACGATTCAGAATCATTGGTGACATTCCACTGGACCACACTGGCTTTGGGGGTGTATTGCTCTATCTGCTGTATTTAATATATTTCCTTTAGCTTAAAGAAGTTATAATTGTTTTGTGTTTCAGCAACAGAGAATGATATACTTTTTATGGCATCCATAATAACTACCTATGGTAATTATTTTTCTTATTTCTGTTTTCTAAAAGTAAATGAGATAATCTACAAAACAGATTGACAGTAAAAGGAGAAGAAAATATAGTCAAGGTCAAATGTGAAATTTGAAAACAAATTTTTTAAAGAAAGTAACAAAGCATGTAACAGGATCGTATTCAGACAATAAATAGTAATTTAGAGTGGTATAGTATTTATTGATAATATTTCTTATGAGATAATCTTTCCCTACCCTAGACATGTGTCTGTATATTGATTGATTAATTGCAACATCTGATAGGGTAAATAAGATTAGTTTTTAAATCACATTGCCATCTGAAATTTGAAACTCCTTCACCAATTAGGTTTTTCCAAAGAATCAGCCTCTCTGAACTTCTGTTTCTTTTTCTATTGGATATTGTAGTAATTCCAACTGCAAAGAATTAATGAGATTAACTGAGGATCTAGAATGAAGCCTAAGATTCCTCATTTCTAATAAACACCCAGCTATTCAGGACCCCACTTTGAGTAGAAGACACTTAAAACACTTGGTTGAGGCTTCCAAAAAAATATGAAATTGTGCCATTTTTCAAATGGTAGATTCTTGTTTCACTATTATTCACAAATTGTCCTATTTCTGTACCTTTCTGGATATAAGATAACTTTCTGTTCCGATGTTAAACCAGAGGTTATGCTTATGAAGACACTTTAAATAAATATAGTACTGATAAAATACTGAGCTCAATTAAACTGAAGATACTTTAAAGAACCATGACCAAAATTGTGCATGGAATAACAAGGTTGACCTGAACTTGAGCCTTGTGCTCCATGAAGGCGGTGGCAGTTGAAAAATTCCCAAGCTATTTTGTGTTCTAAAAAGCAGGCTAACGGTAAGGGCGCAGTGTGCCCCTTCTACTCCAGTGTGAACCCTGCCTCCTTTCTTCCCCAGGCCGCCCTTGTTTCCCTGCTTTTGTAAGACACCAAGCCCTCTTTCTTCACTTTGAGGCATTCCTCAGTAATGAATGCTCTCCCCGGTTGCAGTAGCTGGAAGAAAATAATCTGCTTAATCGTCACACTGTCTTTCACAATAGGCAGTGTCTATGTTCATGGTATAGCTTAGTGGGTAAATGTGTAGATCTAGCTCTTTTGCTTATTAATTATATAACCATAGAAAAGAGATTAAAGTTTCCTAAACCTCTAATCCTCCATTTCAACATAACTAAAATTAGGCATATAAAGTATTTTTATCCAATTACATCACTGTCCAAAAACTTGGAAATTTCCATCCTACTAAGTTGATAATTGAAAACCTCTTCCTAGGGCTTCCCTGCTCCTTGAAACTGGCTCTCTCCCCTCTCTTTCCACCACTCCACTCCCCTCTCCTCTTCTGCCAGTCTTCTACCACTCACTCTGCTCAGGCCACAGTGACCTTTTCTGTTTTGTTTTGTTTTGTCTTGTTTTTTCATCATTTCTAGAGCTCATGAAGCTGTTTCCCATATCTAGGCTTGTCCTGATACTGCCCCCTCCTTCCTAGGTTTTCCACAGTGTTACCACCTCTGACTCCTTTCCTGTGTGCAGGTCTCTGTTGTCCTGCCACCTTCTCCAAAGGGCGGAACCCCTTCCCTGAAACCCTTCTCTGAAACACCCCCTCCCTTCATCACGATCTATTCCTTTCTTGTGTTAGAACACTTCTGTATCTGTCACAGTAATGGTTTGTTTACTGTCTATTTTCCCACAAGAATGCGAGCTACAGAAAGGGCAAGCTACAAAATTTACAAGCCCAGTGAAAATGAAAATGTGACCCTCCTTACTCAAAAACAGGTATAAAATGCAAAGCAATTTCCCCCCTGAGGTCCCTATCAACCTCTTTTGGTGTTTTTATTTACTAGGTAATGTAATTGTAAGAATAATAATAATAATAATAATAATAATAATAATTTTAAAGTATTAGCAGTAAATTTTACCATGTACCTTTTCACCATGCAGTGTATTTAAATAAAAATCTGAGAGAATTTAACTTAAGTAAAAATCATAGAAATTGTACCATTTAAGCAGATCGTCCCAACCGGAACTGTTGGAAACAGTGCACACAGTTCCACTTCTTGTTTTGACTCCTTCATACATGCACATCCTACCAATAATCTCTACCTTTGGCTTCCTGATGAGTAAGGAAGAACTGAAAAGAAAAGGAACTATGGGTTTGACTATCTTCTTTCCACCTATGTAATGATTTTCTGTATAAGTGGTTGGCAGCTTCCATAAGTCGCTTGTATTCACTTTGAGTTTTGAATTCTCATGCATCAATGGCCTAACAGAATTCTGTGGTGCTGGGGCACCATAAACGAAGAAAACACATATTGTGTGCACCTCTTTTGGTCATGCCCCTTTTCTATTATCATATCAGCCTTTACACACAAGGCACAAGTTTAAAATAAAATTTAAAATGTCAAGATAGTAAAAGCAGAGTAGTTATCCAAGAGAGGAATTCTAACTAAGGGCACAGATGACATGCCCATGAAGTGAACCTGGCTCTATTAGCTCAGGAAGTCTCAGACTGGTTCGCTTATGTATTGCTAATGATGAGAACAATGCCAGAGCATGCAGAAAATGAGGTACTGTTTTTGAATAAATAAAAGAATATATGAATATTTATGATGAAGGTTAAATATTACATGAATCATTTGAAAAATACATTATACACAAAAAGTTATCTAGTAATAGTTATCTATTATCATTTTCAATAGTGTTATTATTATTATCACTACCATTATTGCATGTTAATAATTCTGGAGACACTTCTGGAAAATTAACACTATTTCTTGGACCTAATTTCCACTCGCACATTCATTATAATCAGAATTAGTTAATGTGGACTAAATGAGGAAAAATACAAATGAATTAATTTGACTTCCTCCTAGCTTCTCAAGTGAAAGTTTTAATTAAATAGTAGGTTGAATTTAATGGTAAAAATGATACTTTTAGGTTAAATACAGTTCAATTATCTATATGTACATTGTACTCAGTGGCCATAAATAAGTGTCATAGCTTAGGAATATTTGGTTTCTGAAAAACATTGTCATTTCAATTTTACTGCATAATACAAAACTTAGAATAAACAATGGCAGCCTATCGTCCCGATCATCTTCCAACTCTGTTCCCACATGGCTTTTGCTCTGAAGAGACAACAAAAATCTTCTTGTGGAAATTTCTCAAAGCTCAAAGCACTAGTGTAGTTAATGTTAGCATTGGCTAGAGAGGAGTTATGCTGGCGTCTTCCATTTTTAACTCACTCAAGAGCCTACATTCCTTTATCAGTGTGTTTCATAGAAGGTGGAGTTAAATATCTAGACCTCCTTGGTCAATATTTTTTTCTAGAATAATGTCAAATTAGGTCCTAAATAAAAGATACCTAGAAATATTTACCAAACGTCTCTATGAGTGAGTCAAAGTAATTACAGTGTAAAGGAGTAAAGAAAAGAAGACATTTTAACTGCATTCACACACTTTAAATAACTTCAGTGAGATATTTCAAGACAGTATATATTTAATAGTCAGCAAATAGTACTTAGCTTAAGATCTGGCCACTGCACAAATTCGTGGACTGTAGAAAAAAAGGGAAAAAAGAATGCTCTCAATGGAAAATTATGCACTATCTATATATAGTGCTCCCTTTAAATCTTAATAAGTATGAGTTATTCTACAATTTTGTTAATTGTAGACAGTTGATACCAATGCAAAATTATTCTTTATACATATAAAAATGAATTCAGTGTCAAGAGACAAATTTGACTCCCCCACTTTGGGTCTATTTTCACCTTCACTATACTAGTCTGGATCCATAAATATTCTGTTTTGCAAGTTCTCCTTTGAACTGATTATTAACACCTCATCAGCTTCCTTCATTAATAATTTAGATAAAATCTTTAACACATGCTAATTTTTATATCTGTAGTAAAGCCATAATTTTACCCTTAAAAGTACTAGCTTTTAAGTAGTATTTTTAACTAGGACTCAGGATCCCGCTATCACTGTACTCTGCCATCCACAATATGTGGCTTCCAGGTTGTAATTTGAGATGTCTGTGCCAAGTCCTGCTGCCTGGTCTACTACCTAGTAGGGAGTGAAGAAGGCAAAGGGGAGGCCAAGCCTCTTTCCTTTCTGGAGGTAGCACACTTCCCATTGTCCAGAACTAGATCAAATGTCATATTTACTGGCAATAGAAGCTGGGATATGTTATATTTACCAAGTCAGTCATATGCCTAGCAAAAAACTTTGAATTCTAATTAACAAAAGAAAAAGGACAAACAGACATTGACCAATAACTGTCAGTCTCTGTCACAACTGCTTTAATCTTCCCCTCAGCTTGACTAGATTTTAGACAGGCTTCTTTCTAACTCAAAGCACTTTAGCTCCCCTTTTTTAGAACATTTACTTTAGGAAACTTACCATTATAAATTCTTTCTCTGTCCCTTTGAGGTGTAAGCCTCTTTAAAAGCATCTCGGCTAATTTACAACCCAGGATGGTCTTTCTCAAAGAACTTCAATGGGTCAGTCCCAATGACCACACACAGACTGCCTAATCACAGAGCAAAACATCTGCACACCCAAGAATAACTCAATGGGATTCACATGAGTCATTGAACAATATCTCTCTCTCCCCCATCATCCTTCAGTAGCTTTGCACTAGCTCAACCTCTGTCTTTTGTTTAGTGGAGGTGAGCTCAAGACTGTGTTATGGTCTCTCCCCACTATTGCAGTAGCCTTGAATAAATTCTTCCTTTATGGTTTAACATCATCCAGTATAAATTTGCTTTGATAGGAGATGTGGAAACAGCAAATATGACCATACGCTAAAATTATATGGGAAAACATTTTCATGGGGAAGGGACTGATTTGTATCTTAAGAGATTTCATTTCACCAATAGAGGGGTACAGAGGCACATATTCCAGTTAAGAGAAATAGTGTGCAATCCAGTGAAGACAAAGTTTCTTTGATCACAAAGACTGAACTAAGTAATACACTGTAAGTTCCATCTCTGGTCAAGGTGCAGAGGAGAGGCAACAGATCTGTATCTCTCTCTCAACAATGTGTCTCCCTTTCTCTCTTTCCCTCCCTTCCCTTCTTCCTAAAATCAATAAGCATGTCCTTGGGTGAGAAATACACACACACACACACACACACACACAAATACATAACTGAATGAGGTAAGATTCAAGTAAACTCAGATGCAGGAAGTTAATGAGTAATGTAGCCCCACTGTAAAATAAATGGAATGGTGGGGACTGTGAACTAGACAGCACATGTCTTTTCTGAGTTGCTACTGTATGGTCATGTTTCTTAATTTTTCTGCATAAAATGGATTGTGGTATTTCATTGTAAACCTCAATTTCATTTATATATAACACATTGAAAGTCAGAAAAACATGCAGAACTACAACAAAACCTTGGTCTACACACAATTTTTGAGTCACTAAATAATAGAAAGAGAGGTATGTTTAGTTGGGAAGTAAATGATTTCCTCATTTTGTCATTGTGGCAAATTAATTTTCTGAGTCTTGATTCCCTCATCTGAACTAATAATAACTATTGTATTGGGTTAGGTTTTTTTTTATATTGAGATAATGTACATAAAAGTATTCGGAGAATGGCAAAATGTGATACAAAGTATGAGATACAGAAGGGTTTATGTCGTAGAAATTAAACATGGAAGCACAGCCATTTGCCCAATGGCCTTACAAAAGCCATGTGATATCCCATTTGCAACATGAATATAAAATACTAATTATTTCATAAGACTGTGCTGAAATTAAACAAGTAACCCATAGAAGGTTTTCAGCATGGTTTGTATTATGTACATAATAAAAGCCTGTGATTATCAGCAGGAATAGGAGTAGAACATATCATAAACCTTGATCCCTCTCAGTCATCCAGGAATAATAGCACCTTCTTGAGAACTGCTAAACTAGAAGAAAAAAACAAACAAAAAATCACACCACAAAGGTTGCCAATTATCCTGTAGAATATTAATGCTCCTTTTATGCTGATGCTGCTTTAATGTTAATTGGAAATTCAGAGCCTTCCCTTATGTGCATAATGAATATTCTTTCTCATGCTCTACTTATTCATCCTTGACAATTACTAAATTAATTACTTCAAATCTGAGCTCATACCAGTTTTTAACCCTTTTCATCTGTACACACTGTGGAATTTAAATTTGGACCCTCAAATAATTTTTACTATTGATTTAAGTATGTAAATAAAATATCTATAAAATATGATTAAACATCTTTTGAGCATAATTATGTAGCAGAGTTAGGAAGGTCTGAAAATGCAGATTCTACCAAAAGCTTAGTTTGATCAAAGGCTGTTAATGTGATATACTTGATATTGACATTCCTTGGCCTCTGCATGCACACTCCTTGCACACTTGAAATAAAATATAACTTTGAGGAATGTTAAATCTACAATTTACTTGACTGAAGACTAGTAGAAATCGATTAAATAAATATGAAGATATAAAACAATATGCAGACATATATATTTTGACATTACTTAGTGACTTTCAGCTTGGGTATCAACTGGGCAGAAAGAAATATGTATAAGTGCATGTAAATGGCAATTAAAGTAAAATACCAGAACTTTTGGTGGTTGATAGTAAAATGAGCAGGAAATTTTAATAACCTTGTCACAAAGGAAAGGTCAAACAACATCTCCAAAATAGTTAGGTTAATAAATCTCTTACTTTCCAACTATATTCACTGACACTGACTATAAATATTAAATATGGATTTTTTACTTGTTTATGCTTAATGATTTTATTTATGTCTTGGAATAAATCACTTTCTGCTTTTATGCTTTGGCATTGCTATAGACTAGGATAGACGTATTTTACTTGGTGATTAGTATATGGCTATCTTTGTTTTGCTAACTTTGAGAACATAAGGTAATTAGAACAGCATCACAAAAGGCTAAGCACCACCATAAGTGCTCAATGAAAACATAGAGAAGAGGTTATTTACTTAAAAAAACATATTCCATAAAATGGAACAGTATTTAGTTTTAAAAAGGAGTACAATTCTGATACGTGCTACAACACAGATGAATCTTGACATTATGTTAAGTGAAATAAGATAGATACAAAAGCACCAAAAGTGTGTAAATTGACTCTCCTGTGTTATATACAGTAGTCAAACTCCCAGAGACAGAAATTAGATGGTGGTTCCCAGGGTCTAGGAGGAGAGAAATGGGGTTGTTTAGTGAGTACAGAAATTCATTTTGGGAAGATGACAATTGTCTGCATTTTCTGAGGAAGGAACCAAACTTCCTAACTTGAAACAACTTTTTTAAATTTGGAAAACTAAATAAATGCAAAGACAAATATAAAATTCCAGAAGAAAGTTTAGTACTCACACAAATTCTATTTAAATGTGGTGAGATTGAAAAACTGAACAACAATAACAACTCCTTTGGAATTATCTATTTTATTTCTCCTTATATTTTATTACATATTTATCTATCAATGTAATGGTCTTCAAAGAGTCAAGACTATCTTCTGCAGCTTGTTTGGCTTCTGGTAGGAACACATGCACTTTGAGAATCACCAGATTCTATTATCATTTATGTGTATGACATATAAAACAATGTATGTCAATTTTTGGTATTTTCCCTCTCATTGTCACAATTATATTGATTAAAAAAAACAAATGAATATGACTGGCCAATATCTAGAAGATTTTGGTAACAGACATAAGACTAGAACAAAAATTCAACTTCCAGCCTTGTGTTTTCCTCATTATAATACTAAATATGTTCTTAATTAATTCCCACCCCAGATCTACTCAGCAAACACTTATTTAAATATCTATTATAAGATATCCAGATGTACCTGAAGGTATCTAGCCATGTAATATGAAAAATAGAGACATCTACTGAAGAAGATACAAGAAACAAGAGACATTGTACATAGGACAATGATGCCTCAGTTCCCTTCAAACTAGACACCCTGGGACCACATATAGTTCTCCCAATTGCCATCAGCTACCCCATCATATTTTCCTGAATCTCATCAAAGAGTCCGAAGTCTCTTTGCTTCAAAGGTGATTTTAGTTTTGGGTAAGACCAGAAGTCACAGGGCACCGTATCTAGCCTATAGCAGGGCTGACTTACCTGGGTGATTTACTGTTATGTTTTGCCAAAAAACTCTGCAGGAGATGTGATGCATGAATGGTGCATTTTCATGATGAAGCTGCCAATCACCAGCTGCCCATAGCTGTGGCCTTCTGAATCATCTGAATAGTTTCCACAAAGGAATAAGTTTAATGCAAAATGTGGTGCAGATTTGTTGCTCTACTCACTCAGTCATTTTGAATGCAACAGCCACACTACACATACTCACTCAACAGCATCTACCATCCTCACTGACTAGTACAATGAAGTCACCATTGTTCACCCATGCACATCATATATTACACTAAATACAGCTTTTAAATTCTTTATCAACAATGCCGTCTAAAAATTTTCTGAAAATGATGTTTCTCTTCAGATGTTTACAATAAATATTTTATTGCCAAATCCTGATCTGAAGTGAAAAGAAGCTATCTATAATATCATATATTATACATATTTATATCTTCTACTATATAAATGTGGGTATGGGGTGCTGTCCCTGATTCTGACTGGAGTGTTACATGATAAATATATACACCATCTTATCTTTGTCAACAAAAAATGGAATTTTGAAATGCTTTGATTCTATGTGTTTTAAATAAAGGATTTAGGATCTGTACTAAAACCAATTTTTAAATATTAATGGTTATCAGAAAAAATACAGTCAGGAGGATAGAGCCACATGAGTTGTAACTGAATATGTAAGTCATTTATTTTCACTGAGAAATGAAATTATGTTCTATGTTGCATAAACATTACATTATTTCTACATTGTTATGCTGCTTAGGTATTTATTTTGTTTTTTTTATTCTAGCACTGTTTTTGTTTTAACAATGTGAAAGAATTCAATTTCTTAGTTCATTTCTATTCTCAAATCCTATCCAACCTAATCCTGATATACATATATATGTATATGTATACACACATATGCATATACATGTGTGTATATATATGTATATATACACACATATATCAGAGTATATTTATGTATATATCTATTACAGAAGTGCAGCATACTTTAAATGAAGGGAAAGGAAAACGGTCTTGTTTATCCAACTAAAATAAAGACAATAAATAGATTAAAATAAAAAGTGTTATGAAAATAGCATGGTATTAACAAAGGCTGTAATAGTCCTCACTTCCCAATCCTACGAATAAGAAAACAGGAGTAAGTAAAGTTAATAGGTCCATTATCCTAGAACAACAACAGCAACAAAACCCTCCAAGTACTTTCTCATGTTTTACATCTCCCCTAACAATACCGTCTTTATTATGTACCATGAGGAAACAGAACAGGTAAATAAATGGAATAATGTGCTCAGGTTCACAGAGCTATTCTGAGACCTCTTGGGAAAATGTGCCCTTGTAATAGATATCCCTCCTCCCGTTTACAGACAGGTCATCAATTCCCTAAAATTGATTAAATTAAAGAACTATGTTCCCACATGATGGCTACTAAAATATAATCAAGGAAAACCCAGTTGGATATATTAATTATGAATTTTTCCCACATTAAAGAAGCAGTAAAATGGACAATATACTAGAGGTAATCTCTCTGGCTTTAAGAAAAGCATTTGTTCTCTTACACAAACTTATCGATCGACCAAGAGAGCACTGGGGCCAGAGGAGCAGAGACCGATTGAAGTGAATGGGAAACAGGCTCAAGTGCGGATATAGACAATACCAATAAAAGGATTAAAGAGCAAGCAAACAACCTTTGTCCCCGTCTACTCTCCCCCCAAAAATCTTGATAGCAGAGGACATCCAAGGAGAAGAGGCAGTTTTAGGTAGAATCATCGTTACTTTTATTTGACTTTGAAAAATACCTTTAAAAGAAAGAAATGTACTAAATAATCAGAGTAAAGCAAAACATTGGTTATATGTACATATAGCCATTTTTCATATAAGTTGTATATGTACAGTTTTTTTTAATTTAGATAATTTTTCTAATTGTCTTCATAAGAAATCAACTGACAGACTTTAACACTTAAAGTATTTTTATGCACTGTGATGTTTTAAATAGGAATAATCATAGGAATGATGTTTTAAATAGGAAAAATCCCACTTAAAAACAGCTAAAACACCAAGAAAATTTATTTTCTTACCTGAAGTTCCCAAGTTTAACATGACCCCCGGATATAATTTGGTCAACAATTCAGTCATATAATCAAAGACCTAGATCCTTTCTGTCTTCCTATTCTATCTATCTCATCATCTGTTTCTTTTTTTCTAAGACTCTTTCCCTCATGCTTGCCCATCTGACATAGTTTTTGGGAGTAAAAACCACATAAATGCAGCAGGTATCCTAATGGTCAAGAAGTCATCTCTCCCTGTGTTTTTGTATTAAGACTGAAAAAAAATTCTGGGAATATCAGGCATATTTAATTTATGATATCTTGGACATAACTAGAACACATGTCCCTTTCTACCACAGTCACTATCAAGAAATGGTCACAGGAAAAAAAAAAATAGTCCAGGATCTGTATTTTATGTTTCTTTCTCCTTAGTGATCTGAATCACTTTTCTGCAGCTTTTAATGAGCACCTAACTGTATGGCAGTCACTGTGCTGACCCAGTAAGCATTCTTCTGTCTGACATTTTTCTTTGCAGTTCTGCACTCCAATTTGAATTTCTCTTTATGAAACACTATGGAATCTCTTTATGAATTTCTCTTCCTACATTTCCAACATTTTGGAATCATTTCTATAAGGATTTTTTAAACCTATACCCAAAAAGTAAAGCATTAGGTCTAAAAACTACATTCTTTGTAAAAAACATTTTATATGCACACCAAGAATGTATTCCAAAATGGAGCTATAGAAATGAGTTCAGCCCTGGCTGGTGTGGCTCAGTGGACTGAGTGCCAGCTTGTGAACCAAAAGGTCACTGGTTCAATTCCCAGTCAGGGAATATGCCTGGGTTGCAAGTCTGGTCCCCAGTAGGGTACATGCAAGAGGCGACCACACATTGATGTTTCTCACCCTTTCCCCTTTGCCTAAAATTAAATAAATAAAATCTTAAAAAAAAGAAAAATTCAATAAGTTCATATTAAGTATTATAGTGTTTTCCCTAATTAGTCTTATGCACATTTACTCTTTCTAATATCCTGGATCCTAAAATGCATTGCATTGTGGACTTAGCTTAATGATTAACAAGAGAAATTGCTTTACATTTTCAACTACTCTTCCTATTTTGTATGCACTTTTAGAGGATCCCCTGATTTTACATTTGTTTCTAAAAAGTAAAGCTCTTGGGACCTCACAGAATATGGAGCATATTTATTAGGCAGTTTACATGAACTTATTAATAATCTCTCATTTGTTTCAAAAAAGTAAAAGCCCCCTTATAAAAATTGGGACTCTGATAAGTGAAGTAAGCCAGTCAGTGAAAGACAAATACCATATGATCTCACCTATAAGTGGAACTTAATAAACAAAACAAACAAGCAAGCAAAATAAAACCAGAGACACTGAAATTAAGAACAAACTGGCAGTAACCAGAGGGGAAGGGGAAGGGAAATAGTGGGGGAAAGAAGGGAAAAGATCATCAAAGAACATGTACAAAGGACCCATGGATAAAGCCAAAGATGGGTAGGACTCAGGGTGGGAGGTGGGGGTGGGGTGCCAGGGAAAAGTGATGGTAGGAAAATGGAGACAACTGTATTCGAACATTAATTTTAAAAAAATAATAAAAATAAAAAATAAAGAATCTGGGATTACCACTGAAAAATTCCTGACATCTCAACATATGCATCTGGGTCTGGTATTTCAGTGTCTCTTGTGAAAACAGTAAAGCAGCAATTCAATCTCATTGTGTCCTAACTCAATGCAAGGCTGGTAGAGGAAGAGCCACTATTAAATTGTAAAGCATGCACCAGGTAAAGGAGCTATGAATCTTACAGAGGCCTGTCAAAACTGAGCAGCTAATCACCCTATAGACAGTCTGCAAAGCACAGTGCATGTGAGCCCAGCATAAAGATTTTATCGTTATTACCCTTTTTAAAGTATCTCTCTATCTTGTTGGATTGTACAAGTCAGATAACCCTTTGGCTACATGATCTATGCTCCAGATAGAGAAAAATAAGTAGAATTTGTGAGAATATTTGTTGTTGTTGACAAAGCTAACTTTCCCAACAAGACCAGCTATTTTAGTATGAAGAATGCAGAAGCAGAAATCAAAATATATGAGTTTTGAGAACAGTCTTTTCCATTTGCTTACTTTGTGACTGTGTTATGCATATTTGCCAAATACTGATTGGTTACAAAGAATAAAACCTAAGCAGATAACCATAGGGAGAGAGTAGGTTGTAAGTGTAAACCCGGTACAGTCAAGTTTTCTAAACTATCGGGATTACTCTTTTTCTTCATAATTATAAACCGTAACTTCAGTGTCCTTCTCAAGTTTTATGAGAAGCCCAACACTAAGGCCACCCTTAGAGCATATGGATTCCTTGGCAAAGTTGGTTGTTTTTTTTTTTATGTGTGTGTGAGGGGCTTATTATTTATCATCAAGTAATCAAATATCCTGTTCCTGGATAATTTCATATCTCTCATAAGAAAAAGATAGTGAGGCAGTTGTGATTCCAAGACACGTGGCTCTTGAAAACCTGTTCATAACAAAACAATAGAGATCTTCTTGCCTCTAAAATATCCTAAGTTTTTGTATTCAGCTCATTACATCACTACTTCTGACACTGCTTCATCCATCACCATGGATCCTGGCTTCCACTGGTAACTTCAAAGTCTGTTCCTGGGTTTCATTAGCGATGACCACAAATACAAGTCTTCTGCAGAGTATACCAAAAAATGTGAAAAATAATCTGTTTCTGGTCATCTTAAATTTATAGTTTCACATGTTAGAGCATAAACATAGACCAATGCATCTTCCGACCATGTTTCTCTTGAACTTGTTTAAACTCACTTCTTTTTTCAGATTTAAGCTTATACTACTATTTAGTTGCTTAAAGAAAACATTAAATTCAAATTAACATGTCATTTAATCTGAAGAATAAAGAGAATAACAATCTTATTGTGTATAGTGTGGTTATTGCTTCTTTAGAAACATATAATTTAATTCATATGAGATAATACTTTATGACAAAGGCATTTTATTCCTATTTTGTAAAGAATAAACTAGAGCTTAGAGATGCTTAGGAAAAAATTATGTCATAAAAATGACTTTAATTTTATAATAATAACTTATCTGAAATTAACTTAGAGTAAAGGATATGATACTGAGTTTCAAAATTTGTCTTGTCCTCCTGTACCAAATGTCAGATGCCAATATCTGAGATTAACAGATTCAACATATTTCATCAAATATACGACATTGGTAGTTGAAAGGAAACATGTTAAATCTGACAATGTTAATGACTGAATTGTTCCTTCCAAAATTTCATATCTTGAAGCTCTAATCCTACTGTGATTCTTTTTGGAGACAGGCCCTTAAAGGAAGTCATCAAGCTTAAATAGGGTCATAAGAGTCAGGCTCTCATCTAGTATGATGAGTGCTCATATAAGAAAGGGAAAGGTCATGTGAGGACACAGCTAGAAGGCAGCCAGGGAGAAAGATCTCATCAGAAACCAACCCTGCAGGCACATGGATCTTGGACTTCTAGACTCCAGAACTGTGAGAAAATAATTTCCGTTGTTTAACCCACCCAGTCTGTGGTATTTTGTTATGGCTGCCTGAGCTAATACAACAATAAAATGACCTTGTGATACTTCACATACTTTGACATTTTGATTGCTAAATGTTTTTAAAGACCATATATAAATAAATTTAAAGTTTCAAATGTTAGTGAAATACTTCAAATCCATTGTTCTTATTAATGAGTTTGATGCTCATGGTAATTAAGAGCTATATTTTGAGAATAAAAATAGTATGGGCTCTGGCCAAGTAGCTCAGTTGGTTAGAGCATTGTCCCAATACACCAGGGATGTGGGTTCCATATCTGGTCAGAGCACACAGAGGAGGCAACCAGTGAATGCAACAAATTGACATTTCCCTCCCTCTTTCTCTCTCCCATCAAATCAATATATAAAAAATAGTATGAATGAAAACAATATTCTTATTTTTAGAATATTTTTAGTATCTTACTATGTCTAAGTAAAAGCATGTTTTCTTTAATTTTATACTATTTGTTATAGTTAGTGGATTTGAAATAGCTTTAGAGATATCTAGTCAATCCGGCCACTTTTTAAAATATTTGAAAATTTATTGATTTGAGAGAGAAAGAGGATGGGAGAGTGAAAGACAGAAAGAGACAGAGGCATCAACCTGTTATCCCCACCTATCCATGCATGCATTGGTTGATTCTTGTATGTGCCCTGACTGGGAATCAAACCTGCAACCTTGGTGTATTGGAAGGATGCTCCAACCACCTGAGCTACTGGCCAGGGTAACCTGGCCCATGTTTTTATGTAAGGACACCAAGGTCCACAGAAATTAAATTATTTATTAAAGGTCACACTTAAGTCCTGGCAAGTATGGAATGATTGCCTATTGTAACCAGTTAGTATTTCTTCCTGCTACTTTCTTAAATACCTTCTTCCATATAGAATATATTTTATACAAGAACTGAGAAAACTTAGCTAATATTTATGCAAATTCAAAAAAAGAGAAACAAATATGGCTTCTAATGTGATTTACATCTAAATAACTAATTTGCAAATACCAACGTTAGTTACATTTTCATCATGCCATGTGTTGCACAGTAAATGCTTTGACCCACTCCTCTCCTCCAATTTGAACATCATTTGAAATACGTAGCTCTGAGTTCACCACAGCAGGATAGGAGTGAGGTTAGACAATAACAATGGCTCCTAATCACCTTGATCTACATATCTACATGTCACTTTTAATCTCAGCACATTGACAAGAGCCTGTCAAACGACCCTAACCTAACTGTGAAGATGTCTGTGTAGGTGCCCATATGCGGATACTATGGACTGAATTGTGCCCCCTAGAATCTGTGTGTTGAAAACCTAACTCCCAATGTGACTGTATTTGGATATAGGTTCTGTAAAAAGGTAATTAGGATTAAATAAAGTCATAAGGGTGGGGCCCTGATTCCATGGGAATGGTGTTCTTATAAGAAAGACACCAGAGAGCTTGCTCTTTCGATCTCTCTCTCTCTCTCTCTCTCTCTCTATCTCTATCTCTATCTCTATCTCTATCTCTATCTCTATCTATCTCTATCTCTATCTCTATCTCTATCTCTATCTCTATCTCTCTCCATGCAAACACAAAAAAAGAGATAATATAGGCACAAAATGGGATGATGGATGCCAACAAGCCAGTAGAAGAGGCTTCAAAATAAGACCCACTGTGCCAGTACCTTGATCTTGGACTTCCCAGCCTCCACAACTGTGAGAAATAAATTCTGCCTTTAGCCAGGCAGTCTTTGGCATCCTGTTGTGTCAGGCCAAGCTGACTAATACGGGGATTAATGAACACTTGGCAAAATTGTCTTTCTCCTTTTTTGTTATTATTGTTGCTGCTATTGGTTTAGTTTACAGTCTCCTTTACCTTGGAAATCAGAAACGAAGCTGGCCATATTTTTGATTAGAAGTTTCATTTCCTGTGTTAAGGGCAAAGGTATCATAGCTAAGTATACTTTTACATTAGAGAAATTTTACATTGCATGGATTTGATTTTGATTTGGAAAAGCCAGTCCAGTTTATTGGTTAAAATAATGGACTGTGACAGTGGTTTGTCTGGACGTGAATTCTAGCTCTACAATCTTGCAGCTGAATGAACTTGCAATCATCTTCTTTGTCTCCCATTCTGTAAAGTGTGGACAAAAATTCACTGAAGTCATAAGACGATCATGCCAGTTAAATTAGTTAATATTTAAAAAGTGTATAGAACAAGGCCCAGCACAGAGTGCTATTTATGTGTTAGCTACTGAATAAATAAACAAATAATGGATACGTCTGAAATTTAGAGTGGGAAACTACTTTATAGATTGAATAAAAATACAAAAGCAACTCATATTTTAATATTAGTCTTATTAACCTGATTTTTAATTTCGCCTTCCTGAATGGTTATGACACCTTCGAGAATAGTGAAGTCCAGTGACACGCTCTGCATGAAAACATGTCTGACAGCCAAGAGAGTCTGAGGAATTCTGCATATTAAATCAGTGACAGGTCATTCAGAGGAAAAACTCTTTAAATTTGTTTATTCAAGAGACTTTCTAACTCATTTCAAATATGGACCCATTTATCAATACACTTGAATGTACTAGAAAACTAATGTACCATGGAAACACAATGGAAAATCCTGCCATACGAAAATCCTAGCCTGTATTAGAAAACAATGAAACATGGCTCAGTGAGCTGGACTGTCATAAAGCAGTCAGTAAACCCCTGGGACCTGAAGCTGTAGTATCACTGTGTTCAGAGTATGTGTAAAGGCAGTAGTAGCAGGTCCTTCCCAGTGGCAGATGTTTAGAGAAATATCATTCTGTAGCTTGTTATAACCAAAGCACATTGTCAGAAGTCAGATTAGATATAAAGGTGACTTAATATATTGAGTTGGAAGGTTGGGTTACTGTATTTTAAATACTTCCTGGATAAAGTGGATATTAACCTAGGAATCAGAATAAGACACAAATTGAAGCTTTAAGGCCTTGTGCACTAGCACTGTTCCTGGCAAAC